>OY856410.1:759020505-759620505 GCA_963693085.1 Alisma plantago-aquatica
TGTGACAGAAGGGTTTTCAAGGACCCGACTATGGCACCATACGACATTCCTCTCTATCTTTTCTCAGCCATCCAACGTCCATAAAGGGGACCTTTCCGACAAACATTAACAGAGTTGGAGAAAGAACAACAACCCGCCACGGTCCCTAAAAAAGACAATGGGACCCTTACACTTTTGATTTGGCGGAAGACACAGGGGACATCGACTTGATATCAGGGGCCACCATCAATAAGCCTTCCACACAAATGGTGCCCCTACCTGCCATAGAACCGATGTTTCCTAACTTCGACCTTGCAGCTTGCAAGAGTCTTTCTGAAAATGAACTTTGACTCATCATGTCTAGGCTATATGCCGAGAAGGATGAGCTCATTTTTCTAGTCCGAGATATTCTAGTCATGGCAGATACCCTTTGTGAAACTCTACAATTACAAGGATTTCTATCCGTGAGCCTGATGAGTGCTTATCAATATCTCCTCAGATGGAACCATCCTACGGTTTACATGGCGTCAACTTACATGAAGGACGACCTACTAAAGTTAAAGAACTTCGAAACCACAGAGGCGCTTATCTCTTGGCTCCATCATACAACTCTGAAGTTCATTATGGTTCCTTTCCTTCACTTAGAGAACTGGATGTTACTGGTGACAAACCTTCCTGAAGGAACAACAATCATCTATAACAGTTCCAACAGCCAATTTGATCCTAACCAGAACCAGTATGCTGTGACAGCTAACACGCCCACAGAGGAGGTGGCAAAGGAATGTGCTGACAAACTACACAATCTTTTAAGAAAGCACACAAGGGTGTACGATAAAGAACACTTTCATCGCCCAACCTTCAACCACAGATGCCCCCAGCAGCTCCGAGAATCAAACGACTGTAGTTTCTACGTCCTCTACTGGATGTACACCCTCACTATTCTTGAGAGACCAGTAGAGGACATGATGGCTGTGGATTACCACGCTCTACGTGGAAAGTTCACAGCTAATCTTCTCTGAATGCATGGAGCTAACAAAGGACTAACAGAAGCCTAATGCCCTTGTCCATGTACTTCTCAACCTATCACTTTGACACTCTGAGGATAGAGTGAGTGATAAGTTAGGGGGGAGGTACACTGGACAAGGGAGAGGTATCATTTTTCAACCCTTCTCCCTCTACTCTTTTTATTCACTCATGTTTTTCTATGCATTGTTTTTTATCTTTCTTTTCACATTTAGACTTTTTCATTAATTTCTTTGATAGAATAATTCTTGTACATAAGTATAACATCACTCTTGGAAAAGGTCACCCCCAGTTAAATTTAGAATCAAAGTAGTCCTCAAAAAGAAATAATAGAAAAAGCATTTAGGCAAGTAATGGCGAATTAATAAATTACTTTCACACTCGATTTCCATGCTTTTGCTTCAACTCTGCTCCAGACTCTCCACAAGTTAACATCATAGACGAAGCCAGCCAAAAATCTCTCAAGGATCGGAGGGAACCAGGTGAAATCCAAATCAAGGAACCTCGCAAGTGGACCACCAAGTATAAAACCAAAATAAGTGCATGTCAGGAGACTCCATGAACAATTTTCTTCTTTAGAAAAGAAAGAGAGGCCTGGCAGCCCAAACAAAATCCCTAAATATCTAACTCCTAAGCCTGTGAGTATAAGAAAAAAGCTAGAGTGTTGAATAAAAACACGAGAGTTGTGCCACGCCTAAGGACCTATATGAAGGACCAATATAGGTCTCACTCGACCGGTACATTCAGCTTCCCTCACAAAGGTAGATGTGTCACGCACGGTAATGAGATCCTAAGGTCTTTGAATATATGAAAAAGCTGATAAAGGACTCACCTGACTGGTACATTTAGCTGCCCTCACAAAGGCAGATGTATCACGCCCGGTAGTGAGATCCTAAAAGTTTAGATAAACCCTCCCCCACTAAAAGGGGGAGTTACACATAAGCCTTTAGCCAACCCTCATGCCTATCTTAGTTTCCAGTAGGTTTTTCAAAGAGTATAAAACTAATTGGAGTTGAAAACATGCACAGAATGAGATCGAGAAAAAGGTGGTCCCAATGCGAGCTACGCGATACGGAAGAAATTTAAGATCCACGCAATTCCCAATACTTGAAAGAGTTAGTGCGAGTAGAAGCCCGATAAAACTCTAAGAGATCTCTAGTTTAGAATTGAAGTAAGAGTATGGAAATATTCACTAAATAAAATCACCTCACCACTACATGACTTATCTCTATCTAGCTTGAGGACAAGCTAGACTCTAAGTTAGCGGGGGTGATAACCTCCCATTTTGCGATGTTATCTTACTAGTTTTCCTCATATTTACATACTCTTTCTTAGTTAATTTAGATAAAATCTTTAACTTTCCACTTTTTTGTAAATAAACAATTAACTTCTCCTTTTCACTTCTTGCAGAAAAGAAAAAAAAATTACAAAACCCCCAAACGGTCCCAAGACCGATTGGAAGCGAAATGGTCCCAAGACCGAATGGAGACCAAATGGTCCCAAGACCGAATGGAAGCCGAACAGTCCCAGGACCGAATAAAGATCAAACGGTCCCAAGACCGTGTGAAGCCAAATGGTCCTGAGACCGTATGAAGCCAAACAGTCTCCAGACCGAGAGATCCAAATGGTCTCCAAACTGTGTGAAAATCCAAATGGTCTCTAAGACCATTTGGACCCACATACCCCAAACCGTTTAAGGCTCACTCAAAATCCTATAAATAGAACCCAAAGGGGTCCTCACAAATCATCAAGTCTTAGACGTCTAAAGGCTGCCTCTATTGTTCCAAAGCCATTCCATCCTTCAACCACTACCCCGAGGCTGCCGGTATGAGATCCATACTCCATCTCCAAGCTACTTTCTCTCTCATCGACAAAGAAGGTGGGAAGAGGAGGATTCATCATCAAGCAAGCTATGAAGTGTGAAGATCATTGCTCTCTCTCCTCCAAGGGGTCGACCTTCCTTCCTCCTTCATGGAGATGACGCTCTCTCTCTCTTCTAACACCCTTCTTTGTTCTTACCATGAGCGAGTAGTCTCATACAATAGGGTGAGGCGAGTAGCCCCGCTACCCATGTTTTCATTTCATGCAATGTAATTCATGAGTTTGCAATAGAGATATACTTTCTTTTCAGTTCAACATCAATCGTTTAATG
This sequence comes from Alisma plantago-aquatica, assembly GCA_963693085.1. NCBI lineage: Eukaryota > Viridiplantae > Streptophyta > Magnoliopsida > Alismatales > Alismataceae > Alisma > Alisma plantago-aquatica. Next base: position 759,023,660 of record OY856410.1, read on the forward strand.
AATGCTTGTTGCTTGATCACCAACTTGTGTTACTTATTATCAATTAGTATGAATTGTCTATGTTTGTACTATTAGATTTGAATCTTGATTGAATGTTGGTTCTTGATGTATGTAGTCACCATGCATCTGTTTTGGTATCAAGTAGTGTTTTTCAAGGAGTGGAGTAAAGTCACTTCCATCGTTGTACTTTCATATTATAAAATGGAATCAGTTGACGTATAAAAGTACAACCTTGATAAGTTGAGGAACACACTTTACGAAGGAAATGATGCAAAGTAAGTAACCATTCATTTGGGGATGGCTGGCTTTGCAACATTCCCACACTTCTCATAGTTAGTTCTCTGAAAGGAAACTAAATCTACAAAGATGCTAACTGTTTAGACTCTTATTGCAGGCTATGTTACTATGTTGCATGTTTTGATCCATGTGTAGTGGTGGTGAAAGACGATCCCATCCTCGTGGTTTATTAACATTGTTTACAACCTTAAATTTACTTTCTTGCTTTTGCTTTACTTGCACTTAGTTTAAACAACCAAACCAACTCTGTGATCTAAATACCAACTGTTAAGGAGTTAAATGAAATTCTAACATTGTATATCTTGTCGATCTTAACAAGATCGTTGTCTTGTGGATTCGACCCTTAACTATACTATGATAAGACTTCCACGCATCCTAGCATACATGGGTGGAGTTTTTAATCTAGTATAAGCAAGGCTAAACCTAAAGACTTACTATCTTTAGGATTTTTAGTGGTGTACGTAACTCCACGCAAGTGGAAGCTCCATCCTGACTCCTTCTGATTCCTTGTGGAACAAGGAGATTGGAGTTACAGGTGGTCCGTGTGGACTACTTCAGAGGTGGGAGACTTTTTCCGCTCAGAGGAAAGTTGTCAATCCTTACAGTCCCGGTGAGACCAGGAGCTGCACAAACACCGTGCAAGACTGGAGGTGAAGACCGCGCAAGCCGTGAGGTATCGTCACTGAGCAAGCCTCGAGACAAGGTATGTCTCTACAAACCATCTTTCCTACTGTATAGACGTTGACACGATTCCTTTATTCTGGGTTTGGGAGAAGAAAATTTATGTTTCCTCTGCCTTCTCTGTCTCCCCTAAAAGCCAACAGTGGTATCAGATCCACGTCAACTGCTCTATACTCTAGGATTATCGATGTGATCGATTTTGGTTTGTCGCCTTTATTTATTGCATACGATGCAAATAAAATTGGCTTTATGCATGTCCAAACTTAAATCCACAAATCCCAAAATACATATATGATATGTAATATGAATGAACTCGATACATGTCACCCTTAAATGAGTTTTGTGGTGGATGTATAGCGTGGTTATGGCCAAAAAACCCTATGTATGTGTGATTGGTTGAATGTGTTTTCTTGCATCTAGGTCTGCGCACTGATTCCCTATCTCTAATTCCTAATGTAACTCGAGATAAATCGAGATTTCTTTCCTACCTTTGATCCCCCCCAAATGTAACTCGAGGTTTCCCTTATCAAATGTAAAATAGGATAGATCTTTTATTTCCTATTATGTTAAAGAACAGAGGACGACTTGATGATGACTGAGATGATCGGTTCAAGGAGTGAATCGATCAGTTAGTGATCCAGATGACCAGTTCATGAAGTGAGATGATCGGGTGGTGGCCATGAGGAGATGCACGGCGACCAGGCAAACCGGTCGGTTGGAGAAGCCAACTGATTGGCTGGTGGCACCCACATGACCGTCCAGGGCGAGCATGTCATTCATGTGATGAGTTGATCAACTCGGACAGCTATAGCACTTCATCATGGACATGTTGCATGTGATGTCGACCTAGATGACCGTGATTTGTCTTGGCTCGAGGAATCACATTAGGATGGCCATATTCATCGCTTTTATCATTTCACATGTTTTCTGTGGGATATAGCATGTATATGATACGTACTATATATTTTGGTGATTGGATATGTATATGTACATATAAAAACCAAACCCCTCATCTAAATATTAAGTCTTTTACGCCTTCCATTAGCGACACACATGAAAAACTTGATCGACCAAGCGCAGGTTACGCCAAAGCGTGGTGTTCCATCTATCTCATGGAAGTGTGAAGGGTAAACATGTAGGTTCTGCCAAAGTAGGGTGCATGTTTACCGTGTCGGCTTTTGGGTTAGACTTAACTGGTGATTCTTAGAGTGTCTAAGCCCAGAGGCATGGAATGTTCATGGCAAGGTGTTGCGCATGTTCATTCATCAAGAGTTGCATATGATGCAATTGGCATGATGGCCTACCTAAATAGTCAAGATTGTGGGCGATTAGCCAAAGTTGACTCATGACTTGATGAAATATGGATCTTGAACCACTAGAAGATTGTACGCTACAATCTTCTGAATTGATGGCAAGGGCTATCAATTTGAACAAAAAATAGTGGGAGCGATAATTAATTAAAGTCCTAATTATATCATCAACCTTTCAAATCAATCAAATAAGTCAAAATTGAGTTTTTGGACTAAACTGTATATATTTCCTTTTGTAGTACAAATGACAACAAACAACAATCACTTTTCATTACGATCGGTCCTTGAAAAGGACAAGCTGAATGAGACTAACTTCCACGACTAGTTTACGACATTGAGAATTGTTCTCACTCAAGAGCGAAAGCTCTATGTCATGGATACTCTAGTTCCATAGGAACCTGCTCCTACCACACCAAAGGTAGAAAGGGATGCTTATAAGAAGCATTTTGAAGATGCCATTGATGCAAAGTGCTTGATGTTGTGCTCCATGAACCACGAGTTGCAGAGACAACATGAGAACATGGGTGTCATTGAGATGATTCAGCATCTCAAGAACATGTATAAAGATCAAGCATGGCAGGAGAGATATGATGTCTCCAGGGTGCTGTTCAAGTGTGTCATGATAGAAGGAGATCCAGTTGGTCCTCACATGCTCAAAATGATTGGGTATGTAGAGAACCTGACAAGAATGGGATTTCCCCTAAGCCAAGAGTTGGCTACTGACGTGATACTACAATCGTTGCCAGAATCCTACAGTCAGTTTGTGATGAACTACAACATGAACAACTTTGACAAGCCGTTGACAGAGTTGTTGGGCATGTTGAGGACAGCTGAGGCACAGATGAAGAAGGACAAGCCTAAGTATGTGATGATGATCAGCAACAAGAAAGGCAAGTCCAAGCGTAAGGGCAAGGGCAAGGCTAAGAAAGGTTCTGATGCTAGCCAGCAGCCCAAGTTGTCTTCAACTCTCAAAGCCAAGGGAGGCATCACCAAGAGAGGCAATTGCCACCATTGTCAAAAGCCAGGACATTGGAAAAGGAATTGTCCAGTCTATCTGGAAGAATGAAAGAAGAAGGAGGCGACAGACGTCTCCTCCTGAAGGTGTCATGAAATAAACTTGAAACACTTTTTGAGGTATATGATACCAAGATATAAAGTGTAAAGCACCCAATAAATGGGGCAAATTTTTCCGGCATAAATAGGAGTACTTTAGTTTATTTTTAGTGTTAAAGGCATGTAATAGAGTTATGAACTGCTATTTCATATTTTCCAATAGATAGAAACACCTTATTTTTGCATATTGTATGACAATGATAGCAATTAATAAAGTTGATGTTTCAATTTCAAAGATATGATCTTTATGGCAATGCCTTATTTATCTTTTGGTACTTGGTATGCATAAGATAAAAGTATACCTAAAAGTTATTGATAACTCAAACAATCAAATTAGCATAATTATGAGAAATTCATTTCTAGTTTCCATATGATGGATAAATGTAGACTCTTTTGGTTAGAGAACCAGTAAGAGACATGAATCTCTTAGACATGATTAATCAATCTTCACTAGTAGTAGTGGGAGAATGATTATCCTATTAGGTATAATACATGTAATGTATTTACATACCTGTTAGAGATAATGCTAGTACTTCAAACAATGTTTATAGAAATACCAATATGAATATCTTGAAGCGTTCAAGAATATCATAGATGAAGTACGAATTTGGTAAAGTATTAATTCTTGATGAGATCAATGAATGAAATACTTGAACCAAATGTTTGAGATCCTTATTAGTGATTATGATAGTGTGTCATAGTTATCTCATGATTAAGGCATGGTGATGTCTAAATCAAAAGGAGTCATACTCTAAGGAGTTGGAGGATGATTATCAAATAACTATGTTCTTCTTAAATAAAGAATACTCTATACTAATAAAGGACATTAAGAATCACAAAGAGTTGTGAATTCTTATATCCTTGACAGATACACCCCGATTATCTATGTGATGAGTTGGTCATGTGATGAGTCAACTATCTAGATGAATATGAGGAACCGGATTTTGAGTTATGGTTTGTGACCATAACATCCTAAATGACTTCCATGTGAACCATAAGGGATAACCTTGATGGTAGCACCCATTAGGATGAAATTCATAAGTGCAAATGAGTCTTAAGCATTAAGACACATGGATAACATTTTGAGAAGGATGATGATTGTTGATTGCAACTTAATGACTAAGAGATTTGGCATACAGATGCTAAAACCGCATTCCTATGAGGAATAAAACAAGGATGTGTACATGACACAACCTATAAGGTTTATGAATCTAATAATGCAAATGAAGTCTATAAGCTATAATGGACTAATCAATGTGAATGATTGAGTACAAGAAACTCATAGTTGGATCTTTATTTTAATAATATAGTCAAAGGGTTTGACTAATATGACAAAGATAAAGAAGGGATCTGTGATTTAGCGGGAGCGTATTTGCATTCCACATGTCGATGAGGAATGAGATGTTCTAGAATGGAATCCTTTGTGGAAATTATTTTAAGGAAGATAGAGACATTTCCTATGTGATAGGAATAGATATCTATATATATAGTTCCCAAAAACCTCTTGACCTGAAAAGAGAGAGCATACATTGGAAATCTATACTGAAGGGTTCAGTGTGCACAAATTCAGTGGGAGAAAACTTGTCCATGTTACATGGAGTTAGTATCCCAAGGCCAAGTGTCCAATTCTTATGAAGAATGGGAACACTGAAGATAGATAAGGATCTATCATGTATGTAATCATCCCATCATCTTGCATGTACATGACATAGCAAGAATAAAATGCATTCATCATCTTGTATGTAGGACATGACAATATGATGTGCTCATCTTGATAACTCGTATGTGGGACATGATGAGTGGATGTTTGTCTAGTTCCAATAAGGGTTACTAGAATACCATAAGAACTTGATAAGTACTTGAGAAGTACTAGTTCTATGGAAATAAGGAAGAGTTCACTGTAAAGAGTTACATTGATGCGAACTTCCGAAAAGGATAGAAAATTAATCGCAAAATATATACCGCATATGTGGGATCCGATCTCCAAAACCACAATATAAACTCAGCGGAAGCATTCGATTAGAAGCGGAATACAAAAATCACTAAAAATTAAAACTTTTTGAGGCAAGACCTTGAAATCATAAAACTTCTTTCATAGAAATAAGATAAACAATTTACATCTCTGTTAAATCACTTCTTGAGTGACTAAACACAACAAGATACAAAATCTTAAGAGTCAAAAATAAAAAATCTCAGACCACTAACTCCAAGGACTTGAGAGTACAGAGATGACATAGGACTATCTAACTACAAGACTCAGCACTCAGTATCTCCACCTGAGATTCACTACTGCTCCTGGTGCTGCTGCTGGTACTGATCACCTTTAGGTTGGTTCCTTCGTCCTCGACGACCACCTAAAAAGTTGAAATCTACAGAGTGAGACAATTTTAAATAATTTTCCCAGCGAGAGTTATAACCCTCCACTAGAAGCTTTATAATAGAAATCAAAGAACAATATAAGCAATAAAAGCTTTTAAGGTAATCCACAACAGATTGACATTAAGTAGAACAACAGCATTTGAGAAATATGAAGAATATATGAACTATGCAGTGTAACATCATTCATGTATCTCGTAATTCAACCTAAGCAGATATACTACGCGGTTGATTATGTTTTACAAACATCATTATGCCCTGCGGAGATGAGGTATACCGCTCATACTCCAACCGATCACTGTTAAGTCGCATCGGTATCATACCTAGGTCATCAAAAGAGCCGGATTCTTATGACCTCATCTTCCTTAGTCAGAGTGAGGATAAACATGCAGGACATCTTGTGTCTCTGCTACTATAGCTCACCAGGGTAATCTGGTACTTCACTATTAGAGTTACAATGGCATTCTGTACTCTCTTCGTCATCGGAAGATTTCTTGTTTATCTCTCATTGATGCGGTATAAAGGATTTCCTTGAGATTACATCTTAAACATATAGTGAAGGGTTGATGGATTAAGATAAATCTACATCAATTCCTACACTAGGATGTAAGGATTTACACATCCATATTCCCCCACATACTCAAAAGTATGTGATCCAGGAGTTCCCTTGGGAAAACCTGTTTCACCATTATTTGGCTTCCGACAATGATGGATCTATGATCAGGGCTCTACATGTTATGATTATACTTGATTAGTTAGGTACATTTCAGTATTCTTTTAACATCATACATGTTCTCAAACATTAATCATTAGCATAACAACTATGAAATAGAATACTAAATGTAACAGGTCTAAATCACATTAGATATCATTTCTCAATCAGCTCATCACAAGTCATCTGATAAGCATGACCTTGATGATAATCATGGCTCTCACAGCCTATCAATCTCATAAGATGCCACTTACTGGACAACAGGTATTTCACTATTCATAAAGCTAATAACATGCTTTCAATGAATATAGTATCATAATCCTTACCTGGATATGATCACCTTTATATAAGAACCTGCATAGTTAATTCAACTGATAATAGTAAACAATTCATTTCAAAGGAGTGATACCTTCTTAATCTTACAAGAGTTAAGTTCCCTAATTTTCATCAATTAGGGTTTACTATTCACATTACATGTTGTTACCCTAGAGTTAGGGTTTACTATTCATTTCATGGTGAATTGAACTCATAACATCATCATGTATGAGAATCATCACCATTGATGCCTTCAATTAGATTAAAATTCACCAATTATCATAATTAGGGTTTCCATGATCTCACATAAGTGGATGATACCCTAATCATGCACATTCATATGTATTGAAGGTACTTTACTTAAGTTTCAACCATAAATGGTACTTTCTCTCTCCTCTTTCTAATAGATGGTGATTACACCACTCTAGATCAGGTTGGGTCAAGTCCTCATTGACTATCATAAGCCAAAACACCACTATCATGTGATTAGGGTTTGATTAAAACAAGGTATCCTTCAATTAAACCCTTTAGGGGCATTTTGGTAAATTACACCATTGATCATCATCATGGGTCAATTCATTAGTCACTTAGTCCCTTAATGTCCTAGGGTACCATTATGGTTTAGATTAGATCACCATTGAACCAATTACACCTTCAATCGATTAAGTATAAACAGCCCTAAAAACCTCCAAATGGTTTCAACCTTCAACCTCCAAACGGTCTTGAGACCGTTTGGGGGCGTTGACCGTTTGGATGGTTTGACCTTCAAGACCGCATGGATCACCAAGACCGCATGGGTGTGAAGACCGTTTGAGAAAGTTGGCCTCCAAACCGTTTGAAGCTACGCGGTTTGAAACTGTTTGATCTAAAACGATCTTGAGATCGATTGGTCCAAACGACCTTGAGATCGTTTGAGCCCAAACAGTCTTGAGACCGTTTGGCCCCAAACGGTCTTAAGACCGTTTGGACATCAAAAGTCAATCAAAGGTTATGATCGATTATGGTTATCTATGTTGAAGCCTCCAATTGGCCAAATCCATGTTAACCACTTATAAATTAAGTCAATTAGGATTAGCCTTAATCAATTGGACACCAAATTGACCCTCAGTTGAAAGCCAATTAGGGTTGAATCCAACTCAGTTAGGGTTTTCAATCAGATAGTCATTAATGTTCAACAATGTGAATCAAATCAAGGTTGAACCCATCAATTGACCTCCAATTGGGACCAAACTTGGCCCAAACGGTCTTGAGATCGTTTGGACATCCTCCAAACGGTCTTGAGACCGTTTGCCCAAAGTTTCATCAAAATCTAAGTTAATTTGATAAGGGTTGAACCCTAATTAGGTCTAAAATCAGAACTTTTATCTATTCATCAACCTATTGTGATTGGACCCTCAAACCATCAAATTACCTCAACCCTAGACCTCCAAACGGTCTTGGGTTGTGTCCAAACGACCTTGAGACCGTTTGGACGAAACCCCAAATGGTCTTGAGACCGTTTGGGTCCTTCAACCCAAAACTCAACAAGATCTATACTTGAAATCAGCAATTCAACCCAATTAGGGTTTAGGGGGTTGAAGTGCCTTCAACTCTCAATTGGTTTGGAATTAGGTTATGATTCTTTGTAGGAACTAAACTCAACATGTTCCCAGCAGACCCTTAAACGATCGTCCCTTGGTAAACCCTATCAAATAGTCTTGGGACCGTTTGATTCCAAACGGTCTTGCAAGACCGCATGAGATCAAACGGTTTGAGACCGTTTGATTTCAAACAGTTTGCAACCATTTGGACCAAAAGAGTCCAAGGTCGTTTGATAAAGTTACCTAGGAATTCACACCCATCATCTTCAACCTCTGTTCAGGTCGGTTACTCCACGGATATGCTTGCAAAAGTGCAAGGGAGAAGGGAGGTAGAAGAAGAACTAAGCATAAATTGCAAGAACATAGATATGCATAATAAAGCAAGGAGTTTAGAGTTATAAAACCCACCTCAAACGTTGTTCCTAGAGCTCCAATATTCCAAGCTTCAAGTCTTTAATGGCATCTTGAGCTCCACAAGTCACCCAAAGAAGATTCTCCAAGGAAAAGATGGGGGTGGTCGGCTAGAACAAAGAACCTAAGTGAGTTAACCATAGAACCAACCTTTTAAGAAGAATTCCTCCAAGAATTCGAGCTTGAAGATGGTTCCTACTTACCTTAGCACTAGTTGGTCGTCTCCCTGAGCTCCAGAGCTTTGCCTTGGTTGTTTTGAGAAAGATGAGAAGTGAAGAGGATAAAGGATACATGCATTTGATTTGTAAGGGTTTTAGCTTATATAATTTAGGCTATTTTTCACCTTAAGGACCTCTAAAACATAGATTTCTCATCTAAGTCCCTCCTTCTTCAAAGGCACGCCCAAGACCATCAAAACTTAGGGAAAACTCATCAAAACTCAAGATCTAAGGGTAAGGAAAACTATCTTACAACTAGGGTACTTATGTGAAGGGTCTCCGTACTCATACTAGGTGAATTTTACGCACGAAGATCATTCTTCTTATCTGATTATTCATTGATGTGCCCCTTTTATCATTTCTACTCTAAATGATGTCAAGAGTCATAAAAGATATTCTAGAAGGTGTATTTTACAAGTTGCACCCCATATTTTGGGTAAATTGCACTTTACTCCAAATTAGGGCTTTAAGCACAAGGATCATTCCACAAGCTGCATCTTGATGCCCAGGCTTGGGAAATCCATCATACCTCATCATATTCACTCATATGATGTCTCATCAACAAAGGAACATCTTAACCTATGAATTTTTGCAAGTTAACCCCTCTAACTGGGTAATTTGCGCATAGGTCCCTGCATTACAAAACAATGCTACAACTTTGTTTAAAAATAGCAAAAATTGAGAGTATATGTTCCTGAGGAGCTTAATTACATGCCAAAGAATAATCACAAGTATATAATTACATATTTAGGCAAAACTTCTAGGATTAGTTTATAACCCAGGACATGGATGTTACAAATCATCCACCCCTTACAAGGATTTCGTCCCCGAAATCGATAAAACATAATAGGAGAAAAGAGCAGGGTATTTCCTTCTCATCTCATCCTCTAGTTCCCAAGTGGCCTCTTCGACACCACGGTGGTTCCAGAGGACTTTCACAAGGCTTATATCTTTCTTCTTTAGCTTTTTAATTCTATTATCAAGGATTGACACTGGTCCTTCCTCATAAGTTATATCTTCATTCAATTCTACTTCCATAGGTTGTAGAACTGACTCGGTGTCTGGGTGACATTTCCTTAGCATAGAAATGTGAAACACAGGGTGTAACTTCTGCAACTCCTGAGGTAACTCTAGTCTATAGGCTACCTTCCCAACTCGTTCAATGATTGGATAAGGCCCCATAAATCTAGGAGCTAACTTCCCTTTCCTTACAAAATGAAGAACTCCTTTCCAAGGTGAGACCTTGAGGTACAATCTGTCTCCAACCTGGAACTCTAAGGGTCTACGACGTCTATCGGCATAAGAATTCTGCCTATCCTGTGCAGTCTTAAGCTATTGTTGTATCACTTTAATCTTTTCTGTAGTCTGCTGCACAAGATCAGGACCTAACAACTGATGTTCACCAGTCTCATACCAACATAAGGGTGATCTACAACGTCTACCATACAAGGCTTCATAAGGTGCCATATCAATACTATGTTGATAGCTATTGTTATAGGCAAACTCTATCAAGCTTAGGTGTAGATCCCAACTTCCGGTAAACTAGAGAACACAAGCTCTCAAAAGATCTTCCAAGGTCTGTATAGTCCTTTCTGACTGTCCATCAGTCTGTGGATGAAAGGCTGTACTAAACCTTAACTTGGTGCCTAAAGCTCTGTGTAACTGCTCCCAAAAACGACTTGTAAACTGGGGACCTCTGTCAGAAACTATAGTGACAGGAACTCCGTGCAAACGCACTATCTCTTGAACATACAATTGTGATAACCTTTCAGCAGAATAGGTTGTTTTGATAGGTAAGAAATGTGCTATCTTTGTCAACCTATCAACAATCACCCAAATGGAATCATGTCCTTTGCTTGTCCTGGGTAGGCCAACAACAAAGTCCATGGTCACATGGTCCCACTTCCACTGTGGTATGGGTAAAGGTTGCATTGTTCCTGCAGGCTTCTGGTGTTCAGCCTTAACTTGCTGATACACAGGACACCTCAGAACAAACTCAGCAACATCCTTCTTCATCCCAGGCCACCAATACATATCTTTCAAGTTTCGATACATTTTGGTGCTCCCTGGATGCATGGCATACATAGAAGAATGAGCTTCTTCCAGGACTAACTTCCTCAGGTTATCCACATCTGGTACTATCATCCTCCCATGATAACATGCCACCTGATCATCTAAATCATGAAAACCATTTCGCTTTTCATCACCATACTCAGATCTAATCTGTTCAACTACAGCATCAACTTGCTGTGCCTCCTTTATCTGCTCTCTTAGGGTAGGTTTAATATGCATCTTAGCTAACAAACCGGCTAACAATGACACCTTCAACTGCACATTGTCTTGCCTTAAAGAGATAAGCATATCTCTTTTAGAGCATACTAAAGAACTTAGTTGTGCTCTATCCGTAGTTGATGTTGCTAATTTCCTACTCAAGGCATCTGCAACCACATTGGCCTTCCTTGGATGGTAATCAATTGTACAATCGTAGTCCTTGATTAACTCCATCCAACGACGTTGCCTCATGTTAAGCTCATGCTGAGAGAAGATATACTTAAGATTCTTATGGTCTGTGAAAATATGGAATGTCTCTCCGTAGAGATAATGTCTCCAGATCTTCAAGGCATGAACCACAACAGCTAACTCCAGATCGTGTGTTGGATAATTCTCCTCGTGTTTCTTAAGTTGTCGGGAAGCAAAAGAAATCACTTGCTTATCCTGCATCAACACACATCTGAGTCCATTCTTGGAGGCATCACAGAAAACTACATATCCTTTACCTTGCTCAGGTAGCACAAGCACAAGTGCACTTGTCAACCTTTCCTTGAACAGCTGAAAAGACTGTTGACACTTATCACTCCAGGCAAAAGGAACATCTTTCCGGGTTAACTTGGTCAAGGGTAAGGCTATAGAACTGAAGTTCTTAATAAACCTTCGGTAATAGCCAGCTAATCCTAAGAAACTACGAATCTCCATCGGCGTCTTCGGTTGTTCCCACTGTAGAACAGATTCTACCTTTTTAGGGTCAACACGAATACCCGAGGCAGATACCACATGACCAAGAAAAGATACTTCAGGTAACCAAAACTCACACTTGCTAAACTTAGCGTATAGCTTATGTTCTCTTAGCAAGGTCAAAGCTTGGCGAAGATGTTGTTCATGCTGCTAAGCATCCTTACTATAGATCAGAATGTCATCTATGAAGATGACAACACACTGATCAAGGAAAGGTCAAAAGACTCTATTCATGAGTTCCATAAATGCAACTGGTGCATTAGTTAGTCCAAACGACATAACTGTGAACTCATAGTGACCATACCTCGTCCTAAAAGCAGACTTGGATATGTCACTATCCTTAATACGGAGTTGATGATATCCAGACCTCAAGTCTATCTTTGAGAAGACGGTTGCACCACACAACTGGTCAAAAAGATCATCAATCCTCGGCAGAGGGTACTTATTCTTTATAGTTACTTTATTAAGTTGTATGTAATCAATGCACAACCACATTGACCCGTCCTTCTTTTTAACAAACAAAACCGGAGCACCCCAAGGTGAAGTACTCGGTCGGATGAAACCTTTCTCAAGAAACTCCTGAAGCTGTTTCTTGAGTTCTGCCATTTTGGCAGGCGCCATCCTATACGGTGTCTAGGCTATGGGTTGTGTATCTGGGATCAGATTGATTTCAAAATCAATTTCCCGAGGCGGTGGTATACCGGGAAGTTCTTTAGGAAACACGTCTTCGAATTCCCTAACAACAGGAACTTCAACATGGTTGGGACTCTCCTTGGTAGTATCTACCACATGGGCCAAGAATATATAACATCCTTTCCTCATCATCTTATCAGCAACCATAGCTGATACAAGACAGGTAGGTAGAATCTTTCTTTCTCCTTGAAAGATCCATGTGTTGCTTTCATCAGCAAACACAACTGACTTGGATTCACAATCCAAAACAACCCTATACTTTTCTAAGGTATCCATCCCAAGGATTATCTCAAATCCTTGCATATCAAGTGGTATAAGATCCACTTGAATGCGATGATCAGAAAAGAAGAGGATGCAGGGAGAGCATACCTCCTGCAAAACAACAGACCCACTCAACGGAGTCTCCAACAACAAGCTATCTGCCCTATGACTGCCTGTCATATTGCAGTTGCGAATCACTCTTCGAGTGACAAAGGAGTGCATAGCACCCGGGTCAATCAAAACAGATACAAAACAAGATTTATACATATCAGAATATAGAAGTTCCATCTGACCTGCCACAACCCATGGATTGACCACTGCATCTGGTGGGTTCATAGCATAAAACCTGGCTATCGCTTGGGGTTGAGTTGGTGCTGATGATCCAGCTTGAGATGCTTGTCCACGTCCTCTAGCCACTCCTTGAGACTGCCTTCTCAGTGATCCCTGTTGATTCTATCTCTGAGGCTGTGTCACACTGATAGGCCTAGACCTGCAATCCTTCATCAAATGCCCCACCTTCCCACAGTTGTAGCAGCTTCTTTCCAGTTGTTGTGGTCTTGGTGGTCCTATGACTGACATTGATGCTGAACTGCGAGTCTACTGTAGTGGTAGGCTTCGTCCTCTACCTCTACTCGGTGCCCACTGTGTCTGAGCACTAGATCTGGGTGGTGGAGGTGTAGGTGCAGAGAATCTAGGCTTCTTAAAGTCCCTAGATGAAGAACCCTGGAACTGTGGATATCTTTTCTGGGTTTTCCTCTTCTCAACCACGGATCTCTCTATCCTTCGGACTGACTCAATGGAGGTAGAGAATCTCTCCTGGTTTCTAAGGCAGACACGGGAGTAGTCATGTCGGCATTCAAACCCTTTTCAAACCTTCTAATTCTTTCTTCTTCTGTGGTAGCCATGTGCGGATAGAACTGCAACAACTCCATGAACTTAGCTTCGTACTCGCTAATGTTCATCATGCCCTGCCTCAATCTCTCGAACTGAGAGATCTTCTCGTCCAGGAAGGTCTTTGGAAAATATCTGTGGACATATTCTCGACAAAAGTCTTCCCACGAGATCTCCATTCCAGGTCTCTTCTTCTCTTCCATGGCCCACCAGTGACCAGCACTTCCTTTGAGAAGATAGACAACATGTCTAACCTTCTCAACTTCGGGGATGTTCAAGATTCTGAAGGCTTTCTCCAACTCGGTTAACCACAGATCAGCATCTGCGGGGTCAGCTGTCCCAAAGTATTCGGTAGCTCCGACATGACGAAGTCACTCGAACGTCTTACCGATACCTTGTCCCTCAGGCTGGACAGGTGCCCTAGGTGCAGGCATGGACATCCTATCAGTGATGTGCGTCATGGCAGTCATAAACTACCCGAACATGGTTTGAACAGCTGGGTTACCCATATCAGCTGGGTCAAACTGAGGTGGCTCTCTGTGTGGCTCAGGTAGGGGCTGCTCTATTTCTAGGTTCCTTGCACCATACCGAGGTGCAGCGACGCTACTTTCTGCCACATACTCCTCATGTGGCTCAGACATCCTTATATATTTTCTTCTCTTGAGGAGCAGAAGATTCTATTAGATAAGGAAGAAACACTAAGGATAGACTCGACATCCTAAGTCCTATGTCTCTATAGACTCGGCGAACCTAGAGCTCTGACACCACTTAATTGTGGGCTCTGATCTCCAAAACCACGATATAAACTCAGCGGAAGCATTCGATTAGAAGCGGAATACAAAAATCACTGAAAATTAAAAAGTTTTGAGGCAAGACCTTGAAATCATAAAACTTCTTTCATAGAAATAAGATAAACAATTTACATCTCTGTTAAATCACTTCTTGAGTGATTAAACACAACAAGATACAAAATCTTAAGAGTCAAAAATCAAAAATCTCAGACCACTAACTCCAAGGACCTGAGAGTACAGAGACGACATAGGAATATCTAACTACAAGACTCAACAGTCAGTATCTCCACCTGAGATTCACTGCTGCTCCTGGTGCTGCTGCTGGTACTGATCACCTGTAGGATGGTTCCTTCGTCCCCGACGACCACCTAAAAAGTTGAAATCTACAGAGTGAGACAATTTTAAATAATTGTCCCAGCGAGAGTTATAACTCTCCACTAGAAGCTTTATAATAGAAATCAAAGAACAATATAAGAAATAAAAGCTTTTAAGGTAATCCACAACAGATTGACATTAAGTAGAACAATAGCATTTGCGAAATATGAAGAATATATGAACTATGCAGTGTAACATCATTCATGTATCTCATAATTCAACCTAAGCAGATATACTACGCGGTTGATTATGTTTTACAAACATCATTATGCCCTGTGGAGATGAGGTATACCGCTCATACTCCAACCGATCACTGTTAAGTCGCATCAGTATCATACCTAGGTCATCAAAAGAGCCGGATTCTTATGACCTCATCTTCCTCAGTCAGAGTGAGGATAAACATGCAACACATCTTGTGTTTCTACTACTATAGCTCACCAGGGTAATCTGGTACTTCGCTATTAGAGTTACAGTGGCATTCTATACTCTCTTCGTCATCAGAAGATTTCTTGTTTATCTCTCATCGATGCGGTATAAAGGATTTCCTTGAGATTACATCTTAAACATATAGTGAAGGGTTGATGGATTAAGATACATCTACATCAATTCCTACACTAGGATGTAAGGATTTACACATCCATATTCCCCCCACATATTCAAAAGTATGTGATCCAGGAGTTCCCTTGGGAAAACTTGTTTCACCATCATTTGGCTTCTGACAATGATGGATCTATGATCAGGGCTCTACATGTTAT
Organism: Alisma plantago-aquatica; assembly: GCA_963693085.1. Taxonomy (NCBI): domain Eukaryota; kingdom Viridiplantae; phylum Streptophyta; class Magnoliopsida; order Alismatales; family Alismataceae; genus Alisma; species Alisma plantago-aquatica. The sequence continues at coordinate 759,039,451 of OY856410.1, forward strand.
GATTATACTTGATTAGTTAGGTACATTTTAGTATTCTTTTAACATCATACATGTTCTCAAACATTAAACATTAGCATAACAGCTATGAAATAGAATACTAAATGTAACAAGTCTAAATCACATTAGATATCATTTCTCAATCAGCTCATCACAAGTCATCTGATAAGCATGACCTTGAAGATACTCATGGCTCTCACAACCTATCAATCTCATAAGATGCCACTTACTGGACAACAAGTATTTCACTATTCATAAAGCTAATAACATGCTTTCAATGAATATAGTATCATAATCCTTACCTGGATATGATCACCTTTATATAAGAACCTGCATAGTTAATTCAACTGATAACAGTAAACAATTCATTTCAAAGGAGTGATACCTTCTTAATCTTACAAGAGTTTAGTTCCCTAATTTTCATCAATTAGGGTTTACTATTCACATTACATGTTGTTACCCTAGAATTAGGGTTTACTATTCATTTCATGGTGAATTGAACTCATAACATCATCATGTATGAGAATCATCACCATTGATGCCTTCAATTAGATTAAAATTCACCAATTATCATAATTAGGGTTTCCATGATCTCACATAAGTGGATCATACCCTAATCATGCACATTCATATGTATTGAAGGTACTTTACTTAAGTTTCAACCATAAATGGTACTTTCTCTCTCCTCTTTCTAATAGATGGTGATTACACCACTCTAGATCAGGTTGGGTCAAGTCCTCATTGACTAACATAAGCCAAAACACCACTATCATGTGATTAGGGTTTGATTAAAACAAGGTATCCTTCAATTAAACCCTTTAGGGGCATTTGGGTAAATTACACCATTGATCATCATCATGGGTCAATTCATTAGTCACTTAGTCCCTTAATGTCCTAGGGTACCATTATGGTTTAGATTAGATCACCATTGAACCAATTACACCTTCAATCGATTAAGTATAAACAGCCCTAAAAACCTCCAAACGGTTTCAACCTTCAACCTCCAAACGGTCTTGAGACCGTTTGGGGGAGTTGACCGTTTGGATGGTTTGACCTTCAAGACCGCATGGATCACCATGACCGCATGGGTGTGAAGATCGTTTGAGAAAGTTGACCTCCAAACCATTTGAAGCTATGCGGTTTGAAACCATTTGATCTAAAATGATCTTGAGATCGATTGGTCCAAATGACCTTGAGATCGTTTGAGCCCAAACGGTCTTGAGACCGTTTGGCCCCAAACGGTCTTGAGACCGTTTGGACCTCAAAAGTCAATCAAAGGTTATGATCGATTATGTTTATCTATGTTGAAGCCTCCAATTGGCCAAATCCATGTTAACCACTTATAAATTAAGTCAATTAGGATTAGCCTTAATCAATTGGACACCAAATTGACCCTCAATTGAAAGCCAATTAGGGTTGAATCCAACTCAATTAGGGTTTTCAATCGGATAGTCATTAATGTTCAACAATGTGAATCAAATCAAGGTTGAACCCATCAATTGACCTCCAATTGGGCCCAAACTTGGCCCAAACGGTCTTGAGATCGTTTGGACATCCTCCAAACAGTCTTGAGACCGTTTGCCCAAAGTTTCATCAAAATATATGTTAATTTTATAAGGGTTGAACCCTAATTAGGTCTAAAATCCGCACTTTTATCAATTCATCAACCTATTGTGATTGGACCCTCAAACCATCAAATTACCTCAACCCTAGACCTCCAAACAGTCTTGGGTTGTGTCCAAACGACCTTGAGACCGTTTGGACGAAACCCCAAATGGTCTGGAGACCGTTTGGGTCCTTCAACCCAAAACTCAACAAGATCTATACTTGAAATCAGCAATTCAACCCGATTAGGGTTTAGGGGGTTGAAGTGCCTTCAACTCTCAATTGGTTTGGAACTAGGTTATGATTCTTTGTAGGAATTAAATTCAACATGTTCCCAAGAGACCCTTAAATGGTCGTCCCTTGGCCAACCCTATCAAACGGTCTTGGGACCGTTTGATTCCAAACGGTCTTGGGACCGTTTGATTCCAAACGGTCTTGCAAGACCGCATGAGATCAAACGGTTTGAGACTGTTTGATTTCAAACGGTTTGCAACCGTTTGAACCAAAAGAGTCCAAGGTCGTTTGATAAAGTTACATAGGAATTCATGCCCATCATCTTCAACCTCTGTTCAGGTCAGTTACTCCATGGATATGCTTGCAAAAGTGCAAGGGAGAAGGGAGGTAGAAGAAGAACTAAGCATAAATTGCAAAAACATAGATATGCATAATAAAGCAGGGAGTTTAGAGTTATAAAACCCGCCTCAAACGTTGTTCCTAGAGCTCCAAGCTTCCAAGATTCAAGCCTTTAATGGCGTATTGAGCTCCACAAGTTGGCCAAAGAAGATTCTCCAAGGAAAAGATGGGGGTGGTCGGCTAGAACAAAGAACCTAAGTGAGTTAACCATAGAACCAACCTTTTAAGAAGAATTCCTCCAAGAATTCGAGCTTGAAGATGGTTCCTACTCACCTTGGCACTAGTTGGTCGTCTCCCTGAGCTCTAGAGCTTTGCCTTGGTTGTTTTGAGAAAGATGAGAAGTGAAGAGGATAAAGGATACGTTCATTTGATTTGCAATTGTTTTAGCATATATAATTTAGGCTATTTTTCACCTTAAGGACCTCTAAAACATAGATTTCTCATCTAAGTCCCTCCTTCTTCAAAGGCACGCCCAAGACCATCAAAACGTAGGAAAAACTCATCAAAACTCAAGATCTAAGGGTAAGGAAAACTATCTTACAACTAGGGTACTTATGTGAAGGGTCTCCTTACTCATACTAGGTGAATTTTATGCACGAAGATCATTCTTCTTATCTGATTATTCATTGATGTACCCCTTTTATCATTTCTACTCTAAATGATGTCAAGAGTCATAAAAGATATTCTAGAAGGTGTATTTTACAAGTTGCACCCCATATTTTGGGTAAATTGCACTTTACTCCAAATTAGGGTTTTAAGCACAAGGATCATTCCACAAGCTGCATCTTGATGCCCAGGCTTGGGAAATCCATCATACCTCATCATATTCACTCATATGATGTCTCATACTCAAAGGAACATCTTAACCTGTGAAATTTTGCAAGTTAACCCCTCTAAATGGGTAATTTGCACATATGTCCCTGCATTACAAAACAATACTACAACTTTGTTTAAAAATAGCAAAAATTGAGAGTATATGTTCTTGAGGAACTTAATTACATGCCAAAGAATAATCACAAGTATATAATTACATATTTAGGCAAAACTTCTAGGAATAGTTTATAACCCAGGTCAGGGATGTTACAGGATATATAAAAGTGAATATTCGTTGATAAATGGAAACGTTCCAATAAAGCTGTTTAAAAGGAAATGTCGAGTATCCGTGTGTTAGAGAACATTAGTGGATACTATATGGATCTAAGAGTTCATAGAGATGAACTTATAATTATTCCGGTCATTGATGACAAGTAAGGAGTACTTGGTCATGCAATGTGGCTAAATGTTAGCAAAGGAATACTAGATCGCATATTACGACAACTCCATCTCATACGTGTGACGTACAATGAAGAGATGAAAGACATGCAGTTAATACCGACTTTGGCAAGGTGTTGCCATAACTGACTATGTTAGCACTTGAGCACAATAACATGTGGGACATGTTTGAAGATCATAATGAATATGATTCAAGGGTGATTGGCTCACAGTGCAAGTGGGAGTCTGTTGGTATGTATGCCTTGAGAGCCAATCATGGGATGATTAGTGGGATACATTGAGATTGATTTGATAAACATCAAAGGCAAGCTTCCAATTCTTTCTGGTTCAGTCATATGAGATAATGATAGAACAGATTGAATGTCTAGAGAATGAAAGTACTCAATGACGTATGCTTTCAGGTTAAAGACCTGAATGGTGAGATCATACAGATGCTAAGAGTTTGTACATTCTTATTATGTCCCTAGTCGGATGTAATTGTGGAAGGTAGATAGACAACAATGACACACAAGACTAGATTGTGGTGTTGGTTGATGACAAAATCTCATTAGTCATGATATGGAGATATCAAACCAAACACATAGGTACTTGTTAAAGAACAAGTGTACTAGACAGACCCACTGTGAGTTTGACACATGGAACCATGACATGGTAGTCACAATCAGTTCTCACAGTGATGGTGGTGAATGTGATTCTTTGACCTGAAATCACTACACTCAACACATGTCATTGGGTACAATTTGACATCATCAAACACATTCCTGAAACATGGTTGTTATAAAGGTGATGATTGGGTGGTTTTGACACATGGGGCTTTTGAGGGCTGAGTGATAGATATGGGATTTGTCCCTCCTGAGGGAGTTTGATATCCATGGCAACTTGATGAGTAGGATTGAGATATGCATGCATGCATGTGTGAATCAGTATGTGATATTGATGTCATACATATCTCCTCAAATCTACTCTGAGATCAAGAAAGTGAATGAATGTTGACAGGATGACTGTTCCATGCCTTGAGTTCATTTGGGATATCAGTGACAAAGGAATTATAGATTTGCTGTAACACCATTCATGGATTGTAGGATTGAAAGTTGTTCTCCAACTTTCCTTTTCACTTTGGTAGCACTGATGTGTGACTAGACACCGCTCTTTGCTTGTGAAGTCATAAGTGTTATGGACTTTCACTGCCAACGTGAATGGACCTGCAGGGTCACACACATAGGATTTAACCTGGAAGAGGAGTTTATCTACAATCAATCTTTAGATTGATTACTAAAGGATTTTAGTGGTTCAATTAAACACTCAATTAATTGATAGCTCAAAATCATAGTGTCTAAGATGTTGGACCAGATGATTAAAAGTATCAGATTGATTGAAACTACAATTGACTGATTTTGCACAGTCTGCACTCCCAACCGATCGGCTCATATGATGAATCCATCGGCTCATATGATGAACCGATCGGCTCATATGATGAACCGATCGACTCAGATTGCTAAACCGATCGGCTCATGTGATGAACCGATCGACTCAGGACAGGCTGAACTGATCGGTTCAAGGGTTGAACCGATCGGCTCAACTGGTCGAAATGAGCAAGTTGGGAAAGTCAGGTTGGTGAGAAATTTCTTTTTGTTTCACTTGTCCAATTTGATTGGAATAAGGATTGGTATTTGGATCAATTCGAAAAAAAAGAGGAAAAGTTAATTTAAGTTGGACCAGGACCACGAACCGATTGGCTCAGAAGTGAAACGATCGACTATGGTGCCCCAAACGACCGGTTTAGGTGTGAACCGATCGGCTCAGATCCCCCACCGACCATTTCATGCTTGAAACGATCGATTCAGGTGGCGTAGTTGGTTGTTTTGTGGAAAATCCTGAACCCTTCTACTCCTGCTTTAATCCTCTATTGCCCGGGGTAGAGAACCCTGTCCAATGACCCTCCTATATATATAGGGGTATTGGGGGCTTCTCAAAGTACAACTCAGAACACCAGCTTCTCTACAAAGTTGTCGTTCTCTCTGGTTGTGGTAACCGAGAGAGCCCGAGCAAGTGCTACCCGATAAGGGAGGCACAATAAGGGAAAGACAACTACAGAAAAGTGACTGGTTGCAGGAGAGTGTGTTAGTGACTAGTACGCTGACAAGAGGGTGTGACTCCTTCCTAATCCTTATGGGACAAGGAGATCAGAGTTCCAGGTGGTCCGTGTGGACTACTTCAAAGGCGGGAGACTTCTGCCGCTTGGAGGACAGCTGTCAATCCTGACAGTCCCGGTGAGACCAGGAGCTGCACAGACACCGTCCAAGACCAGAGGTGAAGACCGTGCAAACTATGAGGTATTGTCACTGAGCAAGCCTCAAGACAAGGTATGTCTCTGCAAACCATCTTTCCTACTGTATAGACGTTGACGCGATTCCTTTATTCTGGGTTTGGGAGAAGAAAATTTTTGTTTCTGCTGCCTTCTTTGTCTCCCCTAAAACCCAACACTTCCTGGATGCATAACATACATAGATGAGTGAGCTTCTTCCGTAACTATCCTCCTTAGGTCATTAACATCAAGTACCATGATTCTACCATGGTAAAAAATTGTCTCATCTTCTGACTCATGGAAGCCTTCTTGCTTCTCACTGCCATATTTTGATCTGATTTGCTGTATCAGAGTATTAGCCTATTGTGCTTCGTTAATCTGTTGTCTCAGAGAAGGCTTTACTTACATTTGTTCCAACAACCTAGCTAGCAAAGATACTTCCAGCTGTACATTCATCTTTCGTAAGGAAACTAGCATGTCCCCCTTATGACACACCAAAGAATTCAACTATGCTTTATCTATGAATGAAGATGAGGACTTTCTCCTTAGCACATCTACGACCACATTAGCCTTTCCTGGATGATAATCAATCGTGCAATCATAGACTTTGATTAGTTCCATCTTGTGATGTTGTCTAATATTTGGTTCTTACTGTGAGAAGATGTACTTTAGATTCTTATGGTCTGTGCAAATCTGACTATTCTCTCCGTACATGTGATGTCTCCAAATTTTCAAGGCATGAATCACTGCAGCCAATTCCAGACCATGTGTAGGATAATTCTCCTCATGCTTCTTAAGATGCCGAAAGGCAAAAGAAATCACTCATTTCTCCTGCATCAACACACATCCCAAACCATTCTTTGAAGCATTACAAAAGACAATGTATCCTTTCCCTTGCTCAAGTAACACTAATACTGGTGCACTAGTCAACTTTTCCTTCAACAACTTGAAAGAGCATTGACACTTATCATTCCAAACAAAAGGAATATCCTTCCTGGTTAACCTTGTTAGGGGTAATGCTACATAACTGAAGTCTTTGATCAACCTCCTGAAGTAACCTGCCAAACCTAGGAAACTACAAATATCTATTGTTGTCTCAGATTGTTCCCATTCTAGAATGAACTCCACCATTTTAGGATCAACACAAATACATTTAGTAGATATGATGTCCTATAAAAGATACTTATGACAACCAAAACTCACACTTTCTAAACTTAGCATATAGCTTGTGTAGTCAATGCTTGACGAAGATGTTGTTCATGTTGTTGGCTATCTCGACTGTATATTACAATGTCATCTATAAATACTAGTATAAACTAATCAAGGAATGGATGGAACACTCTATTCATCAAATCCATGAATGATGTTGGTGCATTAGTTAGTACAAATTTCATAAATATAAACTCATAATGACCATACCTTGTCCTAAAAGCTGATTTGGGTATGTCTTCCTCCTTAATCCATAACTGATAATATCCCAACCTAAGGTCTATCTTAGAGAACATTGTTGCACCATGCAACTAGTCAAACAAATCATCTATCCTTGGCAGAGGATACTTGTTCTTTATTATCACCTTGTTGAACTATCTATCGTCTATACATAACCTCATAGATCCATCCTTTTTCTTTACAAAAAGTACCAAAGCACCCCATGAAGATGTACTTGTCCGGATAAAACCTTTAACTAGACATAGTGTAGTTTGACCGAAGGACATCTCAACAAGAGTACAATTAGACTAAGGATCAAACAAAACACATCTGATATCATAACTTCATTTTTTAGTCAACCCACAATCTCTATTCACTAAGGACGCTCCAAAATGCTTAACCATAGTCCATTACTATAAATATTTTTTGGAAAATCGAGGTAAATATATTTTGCAACCCCAAAATGGGGACATAAATTACTAACTACAAATAGACATGTAGTTCACATGATGAGTACTATGCCAATAAGGGAACAAACCCTTATATCATTGAAGATTCCATTTTCTACAAACTATAGAGGTTGGATTCAATTTATGTTTGTTGGTCTTGAACAAGAGATTGATATCCTTCTCAAGTCTACTAAAGATAGATATATCATAGCAACTCCCACCATCATGCAGTCTTTTATTTCTTTCCATCCAAATCATATGAACACAGTCGGTTAAGGCCCAAAGCTCTATTATTTTTTTGTTTTGATATCTGACCCCAATGTTGGAAAGCAACAATTGAGGTGTATAGGAACATGTTATGTTCAGCTTCAGTTGAGATCTTTCCCACAAGTATCTCCAAACCTTATAGTTTCTAAAGATGTGATTAATGTTTTCATGTGCTTGGAGACATAGACAAATAAATGATTAGTAGTGGCTCTCCACCTATTCATTTTCTCTGCAGTAGGGTGTAGGCCCTTGAGAGCTTTGTAGGCAGTAAGACTCCATCTTGGATGGTGCATTGGAAGCCAAAGATTTTCATAGGCTTGTTCAACATAATTTTTTTTACAACAGTTATTCCATAGTTCTTTATCATCTAGATAATTGAATCTTGTCCAGGATGTAGCCATTTTCCTACAATAGATAGAGAATTCTTTAGTACAATTAGGTTGAATCAGATTTGTATAATATCAAACACCCATCCAAGAACTTCAAGTAGATTTCTCATGTAATAACTTGTTTATCCTCTTCATAGTATGATATTCACCCAGGTCGACCAGGCTCTGAAGGCCTAAACCTCCTTCGTGATAAGGAAATGCAAGCTTAGACCAGCTCGCTGGATGATATGGGCTCCCCCATATAAAATCTAAAAGAAGAATTTCCATTCATTTTAGAGAAGTGCTAGGTATTTTTCCTTGTCTCATCAAATAACTAATCAGACCCATAGCACAATGTTTCACAAACATTAGTCTTCCAGCCATAGAAATTTTAGACCCTAGCCATTTACTGATTTGGTCCTTCAGATGATCAAGACATTCATGAAAATATTTTTTCTAAGATTGCCTCTAGCCAGTAGGAAACTGAGATACTTGGTTGGCTACTCCCCCTACTAGAATCCCATAATTTTAACCAGAGCTTCTTTATTCATGCATAAAGATGAGAGAAAGATGCTTGTTTCATAGGGCTACATTTCATACTAGAAAATCTCCCAAATTCTTAGAGAAGAGATCTCAAAGCATTAAAGCTTCATGAACGTTCTTCAAAAAAGAATAAAACATCATCTGCAAACATCAAATGACTGAGAACCTTACACATATTGATGGTATAGGGTCTAATAGGCTTATTTGTATAGGGAATCTCAATGCGTATGTTGAGTCCCTCCATACCTATGGAGAAGAGGAGTGGTGATAGGGGATCACCATGATGAAGCCCATTAGAATTCTTGAAAAAACACACATAGTTGCCATCAATAAGTAAAGAGAAAGAAGGTGCTTCAACGCATTGTTTAATCATATCAATCCATTTAACACATAATCCAAGACCTTTAAGGAATTCCCATAGATAAGACCATCGAACTGTGACAAAAGCTTTTGTTATGTCTAACTTGAGACATGCAGAAGGAGGGATACTATTTCTATTGAAGTTTATAGTGAATTCAGCTGCAAGCAATGAGCAATCCTCGATATTCCTTCCTTGTATAAAAGTACCCTACTATTGTGAAATCATCTTAGAAAGGATAGATGAGAGCTGCTTAGCAATGATTTTAGTAATAATTTTATAAAGCATGGAACAACAAGAAATGGCTCGGAAGTCAGCATGAGAAGTGACCATATCCTTCTTAGGTATAAGAATAAGGAAAACATGGTTCACTTGACGAACTATGTTACCACCATCAAACACCCAATTAACTACATTCATTAGATCAGTCTTGATCAGATCCCAATTTTCTCTACAGAAATAGACATTAAATTCATCTGGTCCAGGCCTTTTATTGGCACCAATTGTGGCGACCGAATCGCTAAATCACGATGTAAACTCAACGGAAGTGATTAACTAGCAGCGGAATTATCAAAATCACTAAATATTAAAAACTTTTTGGAAAGAGATCTTTAAACCATAAAACTCTTTTATAAGAAAACAAGATGAACTATTTACAACATGGTTTGACATTACATCTCTGTGAATTCACATCTCGAGTGATTACATACATCCATTGCCCTGTTACCTGTATAGGCAAGATACAAAAATCTCGAGGCATTAAGCCAAAAACCTCAGATCTACTGACTCCTAGGACCTGATAGTACAGAGACGACACATAGGACCTACAATCTACAAGACTTGATAGTCAGTATCTCCACCTAAGATTCACTATTGCCCCTGATGTTGCTGCTGCTGTTGTTGCTCATCTATAGATGGATTCCTTCATCCTCGGTGTCTACCTAAAAAGTCAAATCCCACGGGGGTGAGACAATTGAATAATTGTCCCAACGAGAGTTATAACTCTCCGCCAGAAGCTTTGTTATTGCAATAAGGAATAACAATAAGTAGTATAATTATTAACATTTAACATCAGGTTTAATGTCAAGTAGAGCAACATTTCAATTATAACTTAATTGGATATCAAAGCATATCTCATTAAGGAATATGAAAAACATGTATACTATTTATTTAACTAGAACATTATAAACAATGTAACATCAATAATTGTTTCTCGTAGTTCAACCTAAGCAGTTATGCTACATGGCTGATTATGTTTTCCAAACATTATTATGCCCTGCGGAGATGAGGTATATCGCTCATATTCCAACCGACCATTACGAAATCACATTAGTACCATACATAGGTCATCAAAAGAGCCGGATTCTTATGACCTCATCTTCCTCAGTCAGTGTGAGGATTTACATGCAGGACATCTTGTGTCTCTGCTATGATAGCTATCCAGGGTATTTTGGAAACTTTGCTATTAGAGTCACAGTGGCATTTTGTACTCTCTTCGTCATCGAGGGATCTCTTGTTTATCTCTCATCGATGCGGCATTAATGATTCCCTCGGGAGATTAATGATACATCATCCCGACATAGACATGTAATGAAGGATTGATGGGTTAAAGATACATCCTACTTCAATTCCTACATTAGGACGTAAGGATATTCACGTCCATAATCCCCCATATACTCAAAAGTATATGTTCCAGGAGTTCCCTTAGGAAAACCTATTTCACCATCATTTGGTCTCTGACAATGATGGATCTATGGTCATGTCCCTACATCATATGATCATACTTGATTATTTAAGTACATTTTAGCATTCTTTTAGCATCAAGCATGTTTTCAAACATAAACAATTAAAACATCTGCTATAGAAGAAGAATACTAAATGTATCAAGTTTATTTCACATCAGTTATCATTTCTTAACCATCTCGTCATTATGGTTCAAGAATAGGGGTGTTCAAACCCTTAAATCATCATAAGTCATCTAATAGCATGACCTTAATTAAAACAATGTAAATATTACTCAAGTCTCTTACAGCCCATCATTCTCATATGTTACCTCTTAAACCATGCAACATAGTACACCATTTATTCATAAAGCTTATAACATGCTTTCAATGAATAAAACATCATAACTCTTACCTGGCTATGATTATCTCTTGGTAACAACCTGCATGGCTAATATAATTGAAGACATGCATATATAACAATATCAGGACAATACCAATTCTTTTCAATTTATTCATAGAACACCACGGCCGTGCAAAGGGAAGCTACCACAGCCGTGCTCCATAGCATGGTCATGCTATCAACATCATACCATGACCATGTTACATCACCATGGTTGATTTCTAGGGTTAGGGTTTATTCAACTCAATTAGGGTTATTAAACCCCTTTGACTTATAAGGAATAAGGATTCCTCATATTAGAATTCATTTAAAGGGTTTCATACTTAAAAGCATAACCCAAACTTAGGGTTAAAGTACCCTACCTTTCATTAATTAGGGTTTCCTGTTCACATTATCAGTTCAACCCTAATATAATACTCTACTACCCTTGGGAGCATTCAAAGATGTTATAAGTGTTTGATTTCGGTTATTGTACTCATCATGTATCATTAATGATCATCACTAGTAAGTATTAGCCGATTCCTCATATGATGCATATATCATATATCAGAATTATCCAATTATCTTTAATAATATAGGTTTAAACATTGTTGATATAGGATAAATCATCATCAACTATTCTAGGTATCTTCATATTCAGGATGTTATCTACATCATGCTTTAGTATACATCATTTCTAAGAGTTTGATGCCCATTATTATTGTAAGGTGTAAAATCTATTACTCATTCATAGGAATGTTTGGATCTAGGCATCTTACCTCTTAAATCCTTATTTATAGAAATTACCACATTTATCATTCACAGGGTTCACTAACCCTTTTCTATATGTTTATGACATAAACATCTTATTTAATTGATTTAGCTACACGTCACCTTATTGTACTATCTAGTAAACCATCTCAAGGTTTTCATGATTAATAAGCCATAAGTTAATCTTGCTATTCATCTTAATAAGGGTTTCCACTAACATCACCTCCAATTAGGGTTTCTATTCATATCACATCTCCCCTAGATTAGGTTTATGATTAATATCCCACCATTAGGGACTACTATTTCACATCATGTTATTCCTCTAGAATTAGGGTTTACTATTCACATTACATGATTTACCCTAAAATTTGGGTTTACTAGTCACATCACAGTGAATTGAGGTCTTACCATCATTATTTATGAATATTACTTCCATTAACACCTTCAAATTAAGTTAAGATTCATAATCTCCATAATTAGGGTTTCCATGATCTCCTTATGAAGGGTCATACCCTAATGGTGTGTATTGATACATTTTAAAGGTATCTTATTTGATTGTCATTGATATTAGGAGTCTTCTCTCTCCTCTTACTAATAGATGATGTTTACATCACTCTTGATTAGGTTAAGTCAACTCAACATTGACTGACATAAGTCAAGTCATCACCATTAAGGTCATTAGGGTTTACCTGATTGAGGGTACTAGTCACACTAACCCACTACAGGTACTTTTTTAATCTTCACCATTGACCCTAACATACATTAGTTCACTAATTAATTAACCCCTTAATGACATTAGGTGTCTTTAGGGTTTAGGTTAAACAACCATTGAACCATCCAAGTCTTTAAAGCATTAAGCATTCTTGACCTTAAAAGATCCCAAACGGGTTTGCACTTTCAACCTCCAAATGGTTTTGAAACCACATGAATCCAAACGGTGTTGAGACCGTTTGGTCCAAACCTCCTCAAAACCGCATGGACCAAAGATGGTCTCAACTACACCAATCGGTTTAGGGTTCTCAATATTGATTCCTTCAATCATTGAATTCATGGAACCAATCATCGATTGGACCTATCCTCATACTTCAATTGAGTTAAATAGGTCAACCTTAAACTGATTTGACCCTCAATTGACCCTCAATTAGTCCTCAATTAGGGTTTGAATTAATTGAATTAGGGTTTGGAATCGATGATCCTTCAACACTAATCAATGTAAGATTAGTTACTTTGAAACCATTGAACCATCATCCAAATTGAACATGACCTGACCCCAAACGGTCTTGAGGTCATTTGGATGACCTCCAAACGGTCTTGAGACCGTTTTCCCATCAAATCATCAAAATCCAAGTCAACCAATTAGGGTTTGGATCATTGGATTGATCACCCAATCAGCAATTGATTGCAAATTAACTTGGTACCTTTAGACCTTCAAACACCTAACTATACTCAACCCTAGACCTCGAAACGGTCTTGGGTGACCACCAAACGGTTTTGAAACCATTTGGATGAGCTCCAAACGGTTTTGAAACCGTTTGGCTCATCCAACCTTTGGATTCTAGTGAAATTCCATTGGGGTGTGATCCATTTAGTTGATCATCAAATCAACACTTAATTGCAAAATGATTTGATACCTTTGGACCTTCAATTGGTCAACTATACTTAACACCAGACCTCCAAACGGTCTTGGGTGATCCCCAAACGGTTTTAAAACCGTTTGGGTGATCCCCAAATGGTTTTGAAACCGTTTGGGCCAATCAACCCAAAACATCAACTCAATCACTTGCAAAATCAGCACTTAGCGGATTAGGGTTCATACCACATCTTTGGATCTTCAAACACATATCCATACTTGACCCTAGACCTTCAAACGGTCTTGGGTGACCCCCAAACGGTTTTGAAACCGTTTGGGTGATCCCCAAACGGTTTTGAACCCTTTTGGGCTAATAAACCCAAAACATCAAATCAACTCATTGGAATTTCATCACTAATTCCAATTAGGGTTTATCTAATTGATTAGCCTTCAACTCATGATTCCTTTGGAATTAACCCCTCAAATTTGGTGAGTCATTAACCAACATAATTAGGAACAGGAATCTCAAACGGTCAACCCTTGGTCAACTCTATGAAACGGTTTTGAAACCGGTTTCCCAAAAAGTTGAATTAATCAAGCTGAAACATCAGCACTTAAACCAATTAGGTTTCCCTAATTGATTATCTTTCAACTCACGATTCCTTGGGAATTAACCCCTCAAATTTGGTGAGTCGTTAAACAGAATAATTATGAACAGGAATCTCAAACTGTAAACCCTTGGTAAACTCCCTCAAACGGTTTTGAAACCGTTTTCCCTAAAAGGTCAAGTTAATCAGGTTGGAAATCAGCACTTAATCCAATTAGGTTTACCTAATTGATTAGCCTTCAACTCATGATTCCTTGGGAGTTAACCTATAAAATTTGGTGAGTTATTAACCAAAATAATTATGAACAGGAATATCAAACGGTCAACCCTTGGTCAACTCAACCAAATGGTTTTGGAGACCGTTTTCTCCAACCGACCTTGTGAAACCGTTTGTCCTTCAAACGGTTTTGAAACTGTTTGCCCCAAATAGTTTTGCAAACCGTTTGGCCAAGGGGTGCAAGACCGTTTGCTAAAGTAGAATTGGTATTCACACCCCCTTCTTATACCTCCAGATCAAGGCCTTTTCTCCACGGTTTTGCTTGCAAGAGTGCAAAGAAGGATGGAGGGAAGAAGAACAAGCAACGTTTGCAAGAAAGAAAGATGCATAACAAAGTTTAAGGGTTTAGAGTTATAAAACCCACATTAGAACCAGATCTAGAGCTCCAAGATTCGAATCTTTAATGGTGTCTTGAGCTCCATAGGTAGTCCAAGGTTTCTTCTTCAAGAATTGGTTGGAAAGGATGGCTAGAAAGAAGAACTAAGTAAGAAAAACTAGCAAACCAACCTTAAATCATGACTTCCTCATGAATCCGAGTTAGATAGTGGTTAAAGCTTACCCAACTCTTCTTGGTCGTTCTCCTCTGCTCCTGATATCCTTCCTTAGTCGTCCACAGCAAGAGATAAGTGAAGAGAGAAAGGGAAACGATCCCTTGGTTGTAAAAGAAAGGTGTGTATATATACTTTGGGCATGTTTTCAAGATAAGGACAATCTTTTCTTCTATTTCTCATATGGGTCCTTCTCTCCTTCTTGGCCACGCCCCTCCTTTCTATACTTAAGCAAAACTCCTTATTTAACTAAGGTTTAGAGGAAAAGAAGCCAAACATCCTTCTAAGTTGCACACATAAAAGGGTCATTTTGCTTACAACTTAGTTATTTAATTACAAGGGTTTTCCTTCTTATTTGATTAGTCAAATGAAGCGCCCTCTTCATCACTTTTACTCTAATTGATGCCAAGAGTCATAAAATATACTCTAAAAGGTATGTTTTACATGTTGCACCCCATGTTTTGGGTAAATTGCACTTTACACCAAAACTAGGGTTTAAAGCACAAGGATTGCTCCACAAGCTGCATTTTGGTGCCCAAGCTTGGAGAATCCATAATACTTCATCAAATTCATTATTATGATGTCTTATCATCAAAGGAACATCTAAACATGTGCAATTTGCAAGTTAACCCCTCTAATTGGGTAATTTGCACATAAGTCCACTTTTAACAAAACAATATTACAATATTGTTTAAAAAGGACAGAAAGGGAAATATATGTTCCTCGGAAGCTTTAATTACATTATCAATAGATAACCACAAGCATTTAATCACATGATTAAGCAAAACACCTGGGGTTAGTTCATAACCCAGGCCAGGGATGTTACAAATTATAAACCCCTAACAAGGATTTCGCCCCCAAAATCCCAGAAAGAAAAGGGAAAGCAATATATTATTTAAGCATCATATCATTACATCCTTAGATAACATTTCGTTATTATGGAGATATTATAAAGTTTTGATCAACTTTTCTTAAGATCACACTCATACTCTGTTATTTATTTTGAGACTATACAAGTGCTTCCATACCTTGATTGCATCATCACATCTGATAACACCATACTAACTTTCCTTTTTATTTGCACTAACTATCTCATTAGTTGTACATTCTCTTATCATAGGGAAAAGTTACTTATCAAACAAGGACTTATTTGACATATATCTTGGAGAAAGATATGTTTATGAAAAACATAAACCCCTAACATGTGATGTTCATATTATTCTATATGTCTAATTTAATTTGATAGTTGACCAGTCTAGGTAATTAATATAAATCATTTGATATATTATTGCATTCTTATTTTGGTACCTATCACATGTGTTATCAACACATTACATCTCTTTCTTCCTTTCATCTTGGGACATTACTTATTACATATATTCTCATTTTAGAACCAAAGTCCAGGTTAAACTGATACCTTTATAAGTATTCATCACATAAACATCTTTATTATTATTCTTACAACCTTTACTGATCAGGGTTGACCTTCCTTATTCTCATATTTCTTATTTTATGATTCTCATTAGATTGTCTCAGAATGTCTGCTTGATCAGAGCAATAAAAAATATAACAATCTAAGAGTTTCCATATTTACTTTATCATCACTAACTGTATACCTGGCCAGGGTATATAAATACTGAGATAAGGTAATATGCACTTGTATACTACCATATTCCTTCTCTTTTCTTATCATCACAAGTATAAGTATTAATCTTACTGAATTTTCTATCCAGACCAATTCTTTAATACCTCATCTTCTTATGAAGGTAAGCATGCAACATGAAATATCTATTTTATACAACATTATAAGTCTTTATAGGACTAATCAAGGAAAGTTCAATCAATTGCTTTCTCAGTTTTATCCAAGGGATTATAAAAAGACATATAATAAATACCATTTATTTTGTCTAACCTGTCATGACTCGAGTATTATTCATTGTCTCAGGCTGATTCTGCCTCAGAGGTTGATTTGCCATAACATTTATGGCTGGGCAATCTCTTACCAGATGCCCTACCTGTCCACATTGATAGCAAGTTCTGGGTGCCCGGTATGGTCTAAAGGGTTCCTTACCCTTTTTGGATAACCATTGCCTTGGTGCACTAGGTCCTGGTTGTGTTGGTGACACTAGAAACTTCTTCCTTTTGGAACTACCAGGTCTCTGCTCTTGGGTTTGGATAGGCCTTTTCTCAATTCTTCCTTTATATTTCTTTTCTGGACAATTAGGTCTGATATGTCCAGGTTTCCTACACCTATGGCAGATCCTAGTTTCTGGTTGTATTCTAACCCCTACATTACTATATATTGATTCAACAGGCTGAAGTTGAGCACAGACTCATTCTAAGTTCAGAACTTCATCATTTACCATTGCTTCAACCTGCTGTTGTGGGTTACATATTCTGTTGATATCCAAAACATCATCATTAGGAGCTGGTAACCTAGGTTGCATTGCTAGTGCTTGATCCACTAGATACATCATGGTTGCCCTAAATTCCCCAATAGTGATTCCTAAGGAAGGATTCCTTATCATGGTTGGATTAGCTAGGGGGATCTCAGGTAATTGTCCCTCTCTTGCTTGCTCCTCTACACCTCTTCTCGGTGTAGCATTGTTGCTCTCTGCAGTAAACTCCTCGTCTGATCCAGTCATCTTCAAGTTCTTCTCCTCCTATGTGAGTAGAAGATACCATCAGATACACTGGATGACACTAGAACAGACTCTACTACCTTAGTCCTATGTCTCTGTAGACTCAGCGAACCTAGAGCTTTGATACCACTAAATTGTGGCCACTGAATCGCTATATCACGATGTAAACTCAGCGGAAGTGATTAACTAGCAGAGGAATTATCAAAATCACTAAATATTTAAAACTTTTTGGAAAGAGATCTTTAAACCATAAAACTCTTTTATAAGAAAGCAAGATGAACTGTTTACAGCATGGTTTGACATTACATCTCTGTGAATTCGCATCTCGAGTGATTACATACATCCATTGCCCTGTTACCTGTATAGGAAAGATACAAAAATCTCAAGGCATTAAGCCAAAAACCTCAGATCTACTGACTCCTAGGACCTGAGAGTACAGAGACGACACATAGGACCTACTATCTACAAGACTTGACAGTCAGTATCTCCACCTGAGATTCACTGCTGCCCCTGATGTTGTTTCTACTGTTGTTGCTCATCTATAGATTGATTCCTTCATCCTCGGTGTCTACCTAAAAAGTCAAATCCCACGGGGGTGAGACAATTGAATAATTGTCCTAGCGAGAGTTATAACTCTCCGCCAGAAGCTTTGTTATTGCAATAAGGAATAAAAATAAGCAGTATAATTATTAACATTTAACAACAAGTTTAATGTCAAGTAGAGCAACATTTCAATTATAACTTAATTGGATATCAAAGCATATCTCATTAAAGAATATGAAAAAAATGTATACTAGTTATTTAACTAGAACATTATAAACAATGTAACATCAATCATTGTTTCTCGTAGTTCAACCTAAGCAATTATGCTACACGGTTGATTATGTTTTCCAAACATTATTATGCCCTGCGGAGATGAGGTATACCGCTCATACTCCAACCGACCATTACGAAATCGCGTCGGTACCATACATAGGTCATCAAAAGAGCCAGATTCTTATGACCTCATCTTCCTCAGTCAGTGTGAGGATTTACATGCAGGACATCTTGTGTCTCTGCTATGATAGCTATCCAGGGTATTCTGGCAACTTTGCTATTAGAGTCACAGTGGCGTTCAGTACTCTCTTCGTCATCGGGGTATCTCTTGTTTATCTCTCAACGATGCAGCATTAATTATTCCCTCGGGAGATTAATGATACATCATCCCGGCATAGACATGTAATGAAGGATTGATGGGTTAAAGATACATCCTACATCAATTCCTACATTAGGACGTAAGGATATTCGCGTCCATAATCCCCCATATACTCAAAAGTATATGTTCCTGGAGTTCCCTTAGGAAAACCTGTTTCACCATCATTTGGTCTCTGAAAATGATGGATCTATGGTCAGGGCCCTACATGATATGATCATACTTGATTATTTAAGTACATTTTAGCATTCTTTTAGCATCAAGCATGTTTTCAAACATAAATAATTAAAACATCTTCTATAGAAGAAGACTACTAAATGTATCAAGTTTATTTCACATCAGTTCATCATTTCTTAACCATCTCATCATTATGGTTCAAGAACAGGGGCGTTCAAACCCTTAAATCATCATAAGTCATCTAATAGCATGACCTTAATTGTAACAATGTAGATATTACTCAAGGCTCTTACAACCCATCATTCTCATATGTTACCTCTTAAACCAGGAAACATAGTATATCATTTATTCATAAAGCTTATAACATGCTTTCAATGAATAAAACATCATAACTCTTACCTGGGTATGATTACCTCTTGCTAACAACCTGCATGACTAATATAATTGAAGAAATGCATATATAACAATATCAGTACAATACCAATTCTTTTCAATTTATTCATAGAACACCACGGCCGTGCAAAGGGAAGCTACCACGGCCATGCTCCATAGCATGGTCGTGCTATCAACATCATACCATGACCATGTTACATCACCATGGTTGATTTCTAGGGTTAGGGTTTATTCAACTCAATTAGGGTTATTAAACCCCTTTGACTTATAAGGCATAAGGATTCCTCATATTATAATTCATTCAAAGGGTTTCATACTTAAAAGCATAACCCAAACTTAGGGTTAAAGTACCCTACCTTTCATTAATTAGGGTTTCCTGTTCACATTATCAGTTCAACCCTAATATAATACTCCACTACCCTTGGGAGCATTCAAAGATGTTATAAGTGTTTGATTTCGGTTATTGTACTCATCATGTATCATTAATGATCATCACTTCTAAGTATTATCCCATTCCTCATATGATGCATATATCATATATTAGAATTATCCAATTATCTGTAATAATATAGGTTTAAACATTGTTGATATAGGATAAATCATCATCAACTATTCTAGGTATCTTCATATTCAGGATGTTATCTACATCATGCTTTAGTATACATCATTTCTAAGAGTTTGATGCCCATTATTATTGTAAGGTGTAAAATCTATTACTCATTCATAGGAATGTTTGGATCTAGGCATCTTACCTCTTAAATCCTTATTTATTAAAATTACCACATTTATCATTCACAGGGTTCACTAACCCTATTCTATATGTTTACGACATAATCATATTATTTAATTGATTTAGCTACACCTCACCTTATTGTACTATCTAGTAAACCATCTCAAGGTTTTCATGATTAATAAGCCATAAGTTCAGCTTGCTATTCATCTTAATAAGGGTTTCCCATAACATCACCTCCAATTAGGGTTTCTATTCATATCACATCTCCCCTAGATTAGGTTTATGATTAATATCCCACCATTAGGGACTACTATTTCACATCTTGTTATTCCCCTAGAATTAGGGTTTACTATTCACATTACATGATTTACCCTAAAATTTGGGTTTACTATTCACATCACAGTGAATTAAGGTCTTACCATCATTATTTATGAAGATTACTTCCATTAACACCTTCAAATTAAGTTAAGATTCATAATCTCCATAATTAGGGTTTCCATGATCTCCTTATGACCCTAATGGCGTGTATTGATACATTTTAAAGGTATCTTATTTGATTGTCATTGATATTAGGAGTCTTCTGTCTCCTCTTACTAATAGATGATGTTTACATCACTCTTGATTAGGTTAAGTCAACTCAACTTTGACTGACATAAGTCAAGTCATCACCATTAAGGTCATTAGGGTTTACCTGATCGAGGGTACTAGTCACACTAACCCACTAAGGGTACTTTTGTAATCTTCACCATTGACCCTAACATACATTAGTTCACTAATTACTTAACCCCTTAATGAGTTTAGGTTTCTTTAGGGTTTAGGTTAAACAACCATTGAACCATCTAAGTCTTTAAAGCATTAAGCATTCTTGACCTTAAAAGATCCCAAACGGTTTTGCACTTTCAAACTCCAAACGGTTTTGAAACCGCATGAATCCAAATGGTCTTGAGACCGTTTGGTCCAAACCTCCTCAAAACCGCATGGACCAAAGATGGTCTCAACTACACCAATCGGTTTAGGGTTCTCAATATTGATTCCTTCAATCATTGAATTCATGGAACCAATCATCAATTGGACCTATCCTCATACTTCAATTGAGTTAAATAGGTCAACCTTAAACTGATTTGACCCTCAATTGACCCTCAATTAGTTCTCAATTAGGGTTTGAATTAATTGAATTAGGGTTTGTAATCGATGATCCTTTAACACTAATCAATGCAAGATTAGTTACTTTGAAACCATTGAACCATCATCCAAATTGAACATGACCTGACCCCAAACGGTCTTGAGGTCGTTTGGATGACCTCCAAACGGTCTTGAGACCGTTTGCCCATGAAATCATCAAAATACAAGTCAACCAATTAGGGTTTGGATCATTGGATTGATCACCCAATCAACAATTGATTGCAAATCAACTTGGTACCTTTAGACCTTCAAACACCTAACTATACTCAACCCTAGACCTCCAAACGGTCTTGGGTGACCACCAAACGGTTTTGAAACCGTTTGGATGAGCTCCAAACGGTTTTGAAACCGTTTGGCTCATCCAACCTTTGGATTCTAGTGAAATTCCATTGGGGTGTGATCCATTGAGTTGTTCTTCAAATCAACACTTAATTGCAAAATGATTTGATACCTTTCGACCTTCAATTGGTCAACTATACTTAACCCCAGACCTCCAAACGGTCTTGGGTGGTCCCCAAATGGTTTTGAAACCATTTGGGTGATCCCCAAATGGTTTTGAAACCGTTTGGGCCAATCAACCCAAAACATCAACTCAATCACTTGCAAAATCAGCACTTAGCTGATTAGGGTTCATACCAAATCTTTGGATCTTCAAACACATACCCATACTTGACCCTAGACCTTCAAATGGTCTTGGGTGACCCCCAAATGGTTTTGAAACCGTTTGGGCTAATAAACCCAAAACATCAAATCAACTCATTGGAAATTCATCACTAATTCCAATTAGGGTTTGCCTAATTGATTAGCCTTGAACTCATGATTCCTTTGTAATTAACCCCTCAAATTTGGTGAGTCATTAACCAACATAATTAGGAACAGCAATCTCAAACGGTCAACCCTTGGTCAACGCTATCAAATGGTTTTGAAACCATTTTCCCAAGAAGTCGAATTAATCAAGGTGAAAAATCAGCACTTAATCCAATTGGGTTTCCCTAATTGATTAGCCTTCAACTCACGATTCCTTGGGAATTAACCCCTCAGATTTGGTGAGTCATTAAGCAACATAATTATGAACAGGAATCTAAAACGGTCAACCCTTGGTCAACTCCCTCCAACGGTTTTGAAACTGTTTGCCCTAAAAGGTCAAGTTAATCAGATTGGAAATCAGCACTTAATCCAATTAGGTTTACCTAATTGATTAGCCTTCAACTCATGATTCCTTGGGAGTTAACCTATAAAATTTGGTGAGTTATTAACCAACATAATTATGAACAGGAATATCAAACAGTCAACCCTTGGTCAACTCAACCAAATGGTTTTGGAGACCGTTTTCTCCAACCGACCTTGCGAAACCGTTTGCCCTTCAAACGGTTTTGAAACCGTTTGCCCCAAACGGTTTTGCAAACCGTTTGGCCAAGGGGTGCAAGACCATTTTCTAAAGTAGCATTGGTATTCACGCCCCCTTCTTCTACCTCCAGATCAAGGCCTGCTCTCCATGGTTTTTCTTGCAAGAGTGCAAAGAAGGATGGAGGGAAGAAGAACAAGCAACGTTTGCAAGAAAGAAAGATTCATAACAAAGTTTAAGCGTTTAGAGTTATAAAATCCGCCTTAGAACCAGATTTAGAGCTCCAAGTTTCGAAGCTTTAATGGTGGATTGAGCTCCACAGGTCATCCAAGGTTTCTTCTTCAAGAATTGGTTGGAAAGGATGGCTAGAAAGAAGAACTAAGTAAGAAAAACTAGCAAACCAACCTTAAATCATGATTTCCTCATGAATCCGAGTTAGATAGCGGTTAAAGCTTACCCAACTCTTCTTTGTCATTCTCCTCTGCTCCTGAGCTCCTTCCTTAGTCAGCCACAGCAAGAGATAAGTGAAGAGAGAAAGGGAAACGATCCCTTGGTTGTAAAAGAAAGGTGTGTATATATACTTTGGGCATGTTTTCAAGATAAGGACAATCTTTTCTTCTATTTCTCATATGGGTCATTCTCTCCTTCTTGGCCATGCCCCTCCTTTCTATACTTAAAAGGGTCATTTTGCTTACAACTTAGTTATTTAATTACAAGGGTTTTCCTTCTTATTTGATTTGTCAAATGAAGCGCCCTCTTCATCACTTTTACTCTAATTGATGACAAGAGTCATAAAAGATACTCTAAAAGGTATATTGTACATGGTGCACCCCATGTTTTGGGTAAATTGCACTTTACACCAAAACTAGGGTTTAAAGCACAAGGATTGCTCCACAAGCTGCATTTTGGTGCCCAAGCTTGGAGAATCCTTAATACTTCATCAAATTCATTCTTATGATGTCTTATCATCAGAGGAACATCTAAACATGTGAACTTTGCAAGTTAACCCTTCTAATTGGGCAATTTGCACAAAAGTCCACTTTTAACCAAACAATATTACAATATTGTTTAAAAAGGATAGAAAGGGAAATATATGTTCCTCAGAAGCTTTAATTACTTATCAACAGATAACCAAAAGCATTTAATCACATGATTAAGCAAAACACCTGGGGTTAGTTCATAACCCAGGTCAGGGATGTTACACCAATGCTCTAGATTTCAGCCTCAGTGACTTTCCCAATCCAATCATGTGTAATTAGTTGATCATCATTATGTTCCTAGTTCACTTAATTATAAAGGTTATCAAAGAAAGATAAAGTTTCAATGGCAATACCTTCTTTGTTTTCAACACAGTTGCCTTGAGTGTCAAATAGTTTAATAATGGACTTAATAACATCCCTCCTTCTTGCAATAACATGATATAGCTTTGTGTTTCTGTCACCATTAGAAATCCACTGAAGTCTGATTCTTTGCCAACAGTACTTCTCCTCATCCTTTGCAAGTGTTTCCATTCTGTCGTAAGTAATATATTCATCCCTTATTAGTTCAACATCAAGGGGAGACCTTCTCAGAACAACAACAATGTCATCCATCTCTCTCATTACTTTAGCAATAAGATTTTTGAAATTGACATATTCTTTTGACCATTCGTTGAGATGATTTTTGACTTCCAAAAGTTTATGAAAGAATCTAAACAAGGGATTCCTAATAGTTTTAGTAATCCATGCTTTTTTGATGATTTGGCGATGACCTAGACAGTCTAACCAGAAATTAAGAAACTGAAAAGGCATTTTCTTATGAATTAGTGGCTTCAAGTTGACGTTGATAGCAGAGTGATCAGTAAATGTACATGTGATCATCATTATCTTAGCTTCAAGAAATTTGTATAACCACTCATCATTCATAAGAGCTCTTTCAAGCTTGCAAGCAATCCTCTTAACAATAGCTCTTTATGCTATGTGTAGATATCCTTCCCAATCGTAGGTAATTTAGTAAGACAAGCCTTATCGATAGATGTGTTAAAAGATCTCAAAATGAATGAAAGTACTTCCCTACAACCCTCTTTCTCTTCACATTTCCTAATGTTATTGAAGTTTTTGATTACAAGACAGGGGTCAACAATGGAGGAAGAAATTCATTCCAGATCATCCCAAAGGTTTGTTCACTGATCAACTTGATTCCTTGAATAGACCCTAAAACATGATAATGAGGCCTCCTTTGTTGATGCATTTCAAGGTTATGTGTTGATCACTTATTTTGTAGCATACAACATCCCAACAATTGGGATTCCAACCAATACATATATGCCCATTAGGATATGATCATGATTAGATAACCATGCCCATTTATTAGGAAAGAATTTACTACAAGTATGAATTAGATTCTTCTTTATCTTTGTCTCAACCAGAACTATAATTAAAACACGAGACTCCTTAATTGTTCATTTGACCATTTTTTCTTTCGTAGTTTCCCCGATCCACAAACATTAGTCATGATGAAGTTCATTGGATAACCTAGCTAGATGAGTGGGTTTTACGTGGCCCATCCACTCTAGCTGAATGAGACAATCTAGCTGCACTAGATACCTTACTACCATTACTACTTGAAGCTTTAGGGGTCTCATGAGAACCATATTCAATATTAAGTTTCTTGTCCACATGTCCAAAATCTAGAGATTTCTAAAATTGTTCATGCGATATGTAACTTAATTAGCACTTACTGCATAGTCCCCATCCTTGTTTATATTGTCAGCATCCTCATCAGTTAGTTTATGGAACTGATTGCTTCTTAAAATAGACAATTTTCCTGTAATGTTGGTAGATACATCAACACTAGGAACTTTTTTATTATCATTCTTTCTTCCAACTATTCGCCCACCTATGTTGTCTTCTTCTGAGTAACCTCTTGCACCCGGTCTGCATTTATCAAATTTAGAAGGCACTCTAGTTCTTCATGCCCAAAGACTTTACAATTTGGGCATCTCTTAGGAATGAGTTCGTAGTGTATGGGAATGTTGTAACATCCCTTTTAGGCATGTTTACCCATATCTCACTGGGTGGTTCTATTTCAACATCAACCTCGACCAGAGCATGAGCTTCTCCTAGAGATTTTTGACCAATTGACTTATAGTCAATCCTCAAAAGTTTCCCAACACCACTAGCAATAATACCAATAGACCAAGGTGACCAGTATCTACGCATGTTGGGTATGTTGATCCATATTGGAATAAAACTGAAGAAGTCCTTTTACAAATCGTTGCCTATTTTGTAGTCCTTAACGACAACCAACTGATTATTAAACCATCTAGGCCCTCCATTGATAATGCTTTGCTTGTCTTCAGCATAGTTAAAGAGAAGGAAAAAAAACTTATCTGGCTTGGAGAAGAGGTCAAATCCTCCTTTGGGCTTCCACATCTGTGATAACCCAGATTTTTAGGTTTAGATACCCCATATAGAAATTGAAGACGATGAATGTTATGTAGATGTTTAGTACCAAATTGAGGGGTTAATCATTCAATTTTGGACTCTTTCACTTAAAAAGGGTAAAAACAGATGCAATGAATGATTATTAGATCTATTTGACATCCATTACAATGAATAGATTTTTATTCACCGACTTGGGTACTTATGAGTGCAAGAGGTCGATTTAGTAGTCGTAATGAAATCAAGTGAACAATTGATAAGCCTTGAGGTATTTTAGGATCATAACAAGTGTTGTTGGACTTGTTGGACCAATATTTGATGATTTCTTAAATTTAATTCAAGGATTATATACTTATTTATGAGGTTATGTGAAGAATGAATTTGAATGAACAAATGTTGGGTATTTGGTGTTGAATGTGGCTGAATGCTAGACCACATGCTGGGGAAACTAATGCCTATCATGTGAGAGTTTTTGTATTGCTTGATTATTAATAAAATAATTGGAACCGATTGACTTTAGACCAAGACTGATTCACCAGTATTGTCATACATGATCATTCAAGTAGAGAGGGGCACGACTCATGTGGGTACCATCCCAATTGGGTAACATCGAGTCAGATTGACCATGGTTGTAGCTTAGACGATCCTTGATAACTCTTCTTGAACCTCTGCAAACTGAGGAACATGTGACCATTCTTCAGGATGCTGGTGGAGGGAGTCATTAGGAGGAATCGAAGCCTAGGATGAACTGGTCAAGTCCGCCACACTTCTAGGATCTCAACGACCCCCCTCCCCTTAGTCTGGGTATAGTGGTGTGTAGGTGGATGATCATAGGTGGATCTCCCTGTACCTCTCCTCTACAACTAACAGGTGGTCGGTCGAGGTTGACACTCTGCCTACATTTCCCTTCTTAATGACCTCAGAGATCATCCATTGTGGCTGATGAAGAGGAGACTGTGAGGTCTCCCATTACAACCAATGTCAAAACCTAGGTGTGTAGCTTCTTTTAGATCTCCAGGAGCTTTCCGCTAGCCTTAATGAGGGCAACCTTCTTCCCCTTTCTTCATCTTCTGCGCCAGTAGGGTTTGATGGAAGACTCCGCGGCATGGTCTTCCTCATGCGTTGTGAGTTGCAGAGTTCCCTTCATCCAGGTTGTGTCATAGGAATCACCGATCACCACCACCTTGACCACGATAGAGCTGACGATGACATCACTCTAAGCAGAGGTCGTGGTCGTCGAGGCAGATGGTAGAGAGGATACTCCATCCACCTACCACCCACAAGTAACCCACAGACCTTAGAGCTCAGTCCAAGGAGCCAAGGTGTTGGTGGTTCACCTCGATCTGTGTCAAAGTCAGGGTAGGGTTCTATCAACCATCAGGCTCCTCACTACAGACCCGGGCAAAGCTCTCATGGCACTAGCGACACACGCCACTGCTGAGGACTCAAGATATGAACCAAGGAGGAAGGCTCCCAGATAGAAGCGGAAGAGAGCACTTTAAGACCTTGTGAACTTTATTCCTCAACTCTATGAGGTTAGCCGAAGATGCTATAGATTTATCCTTGGGAAAGGAGGTCCCAGCCACCATAGATTTCCTTGCCTCTCCCATCCTTGGCGGTGCGGTCATCGCACACAGCAAAAGTGCTCCGAGAGCACGAGGAAGAAAGGAGGGAGTCATGCCGGCTCAGCGGGTGGAACCATCCAGAACCGGCTGATTCTTTCTTGACCACACGAGCTAAGCATCAGAGAAGGGAGGATTCTTGGACAACATGGCCCAATCCAGGAGCGCCATCCCAAAAGTGGACCCCATTACTTAAGGTACAATATTATTAATTCCAAAAAATGACCTCATCTTAGAAAATACATTATAAATAGCTCCCTTGGCCTAGAAATTCCCCAAAAATATCCGTAGACTCAAAAAAATGTTCCCTACCTTATTGGACTCCTATATCAGACCTTTGAATCACTTTTAATGATGATATTTAATTTATAGTATAATGCTCCTTTTAATGGTTTATTAAATAAAATAAACAATATCCAATTGATATTAATTCTCAAAAAATTCTTATAGAAGCCTAATGATTACTGAAACCAATTTATGAACTCTGATCTGAATATTATTGCTAAATATTAGGTCTTTGCTCATTAATACATAATTAAATGATATTAATTCTAAAAAATAAACAAAGCATCAGAAAATTACAAAAATTGGATCAGACCCTTAGTATGACTTACTGATCAGTACAAAAATATCAGAGACATGTTCTAGGCTGTTTGAACCTAGGTTTGACCTAAACCCTAACTTAGACTTAAAATATCAATGACATAATGAACCATGTATTAATGATGATTAATTGTTTTTAATCAGGTCATGTACAAAGTTCTAGATGATCATGGATGTATAATGAATCTCTAAACTCAGGTACGTGGTCTTATAAGTATAAGACTAGATTTCTTGGTTGCTTATGATATGTAATATCAAGAATGCTATTATTTGAATATTCATTGCTTGGTTGAACTATTATGAGTTATACTTCGCCAAAATCTAATATGACATAAAAAGATATGGATGGGTTGTAGCTACCAGTGCACCTAGCCGAGTATGGATGTATGTTTCCTAACATGAATGTATGATGCTTTGGCCCATGTTAGATGTATGATGATATAATTTTTGCCCATATTGGATGTAAGTCAAGTGCATATAAGTGTAGTACAACCACATCAAATAAATGAAATAAAAAGAATGTTTAACTGATTTTCACCTTAAGAAATGGTTTTTCTCTCTTTCTTCCTTCTTCAAGTATTTTCCTTTATGCAACCTTACTAGTGTATCTTTTACCACGTACCAACTTTTGTTGATTCGTTTGTTTCACATATATTTTAGGTTCAGAGATAGCATGGGAGAAAAAAATAATAGGGTGTGAGCAAGTTGTTCAGGTTACCTATTGTCTAGGATCCTAGTTAACATACATGTTTAGACCATGTAATTTTCTATTTTTTCAATATGTAAATGTAATCCAAGCTATAATAATTCATGTTGTAAATATACATGTTATTGTTGAGAAATGTTATGGTTGAATGTTCATGTATGTGTATTATGCTTCCACAATGCACTTTGATACAATTGCTTAACATTTTCGGATTTTGTCTTCTCATCTCCATCGGGTTTCGAGAAGGTGAAAATCCGGGGACGTTACAGTTGGTATCAGAGCATGAACAATAGCTACACCTGACCATTGCTCACCATGAAACATAAAACTAAGTTTTACCTTTCACTTAAAACCCTAGAAACTTAGTAAGTTGTGCTATAGGAATAAGGTTTGACTTAGCCTCTAGGTTAGAACCTAGATGTTCGAGAACTAGGTTTAGACAAGTGTCTGAAACCCTTTGCATATAGAGCTCATATGTATTGGGTAGATATACTAGTCTACACCATGTTCTCACCATTTCACTAGGTTACATGGCACCAGTCTATCTACTGTGTGTTGGACACTCAAGTTTGTTGGTTTAGTTTTGTTTCCCAATCGACTCACATCTTGACACATCCCTCACACAGGAGAGTAGTGGGTGTTCATGCAATCTAAGTGATAGGGAGTGACATCAATCTAGAAGAGAGAATAGATCTAGATTAGATGTCTAGAGCCTCATTAGGTTATGTGATACATAGATAGACAAAAGAAAGATGAAGGAAATAAGCATATAGAATATTACCTAACTTTAATCCATGATGGTATACGTTTCCTTATTAAGATTTGAGTTGTATATGAGCCGAATCCACTATTAGAGGATCTATGCTAAGTCATGATGATGAAAGTACATTCCCTTTTTCTACTTAAGTTAAACTAAGTTAAGATAGAGACGAGTGTGCATGAGCCTGAAGCTCGTATACATGGATTATGTCTAGTGGTAGGATGAGATATGTGGTGAACTCTAGAGAGAGTAACACCCACAAGGAGAAGGTCATAGGACCTAGCCTCCAATATATTAGATATGTGTTAAAAAAATGTCCTACACTAGATTACTCGAGTGTTGAGTTGAGTCCTTATGCATGATTCAAATCTATATGTGAGAATTGGGTAAAAGAAAAGGATGTGTAGATGACCCATATGATAAAGTCAATCCTTTGTCTGAGTTAGGTCCTATATGGAGTGACATATTTTGTGAATATCATCATTAGTTGCAAGTGAGGTAATATATGAACTCTAGTCATGAGAGTATGATGTTGTGTGTAAAAGATACTCAAAATACATGTTCTACCTTCTTCTTCTCCTTCTTAATATATGATGATAGAAGCCTCACTTGAGCTATATAGATGATTTATATATGAGGAGTCACTCGTATAAGCTTGACCTATTCTATATCCCCCCTATATCATACATGTAGTACCCAAGATTGAAATCATGATCAGTTTGACTTTAAAATATTCTTTTCCCCTTCATATGAAACATGAAATATATGAAGCTGAGATCATGGGATAAACTTAGTATATTCTCTCTTTCCCTTCACATAATACATGCAAGACATAAAAAGTTTAACTCATGAACTTGATATAAAGATATTTTTGGATCATAGGATATATGATCAAAAATATAGTTCATAAATTTGATCCTTCTCAATGTATGCTTCTAAGTTGAGTATGAATATCACACCATAGGATGAAACCCTAATTGACAAACATGTTGCGTAAGCCCTTCTTAAGTAGAAAAATTCTAATATGAAGGATAAAGATAAATATCCTCTAATGCTGAAATCATTGTAAGATGTTAATGATGTTAGATTTGAATGATCTGAATACCATGGAATATAAACGAATTCCTGTTGAACTTTAAAAGTATGAACAAACCATGTACCCTTAGGGGTGATGTAATCCTAAGATATCATAATGTCATGTTATGGCTAAGACATTAAGTGATGCTTCCACATATATATAAGGTGGGGTGGACACACCCAAGAATCTCTAGACCCTAAGCTGACAACTTAGAGTGCATGAAATTATGGTGGTCTTAGAACCTAAGCAATGATGATGTATATGAAGATGAACCCCTAAATAACCTCTTAAGGATGACATTAGCTGAATTTTATGGAAAAATTCCTTTTAAGGTGGGGTGAATGTGATAACCCAAATTTTTGGATTTAGATACCCCATATAGAAATTGAAGACCATGAATGTTATGTAGATGTTTAGTGCCAAATTGAGGGGTTAATCATTCAATTTTGGACTCTTTCATTTAAAAAGCGTAAGCATAGATGCAATGAATGATTATTAGATCTAATTGACATCCATTAGAATGAATAGATTTTTATTCACCGACTTTGGTACTTATGAGTGCAAGAGGTCGATTTAGTAGTCGTAATGAAATCAAGTGATCAATTGATAAGCCTTGAGGTATTTTAGGATCATAACAAGTGTTGTTGGACTTGTTGGACCAATATTTGATGATTGCTTAAATTGAATTCAAGGATTATATACTTATTTATGAGGTTATATGAATAATGAATTTGAATGAACAAATGTTTGGTATTTGGTGTCGAATGTTGCTGAATGCTAGACCACGTGCTGGGGAAACTAATGCCTATCATGTGAGAGTTTTTGTATTGGTTGATTATTAATCAAATATTTGGAACCAATTGACTTTAGACTAAGATTGATTCACCAGTATCGTCATACATGATCAGTCAAGTGGAGAGGGGCACGACTCATGTGGGTACCATCCTAGTTGGGTAACATCGGGTCGAGTTGACCGTGGTTGTATCTTAGACGATCCTTGATAACTCTTCTTGAACCTCCGCAAACTGAGGAACAAGTGACAATTCTTCACGATGCTGGTGGAGGGAGTCGTTAGGAGGAATCGAAGCCTAGGCTGAACTGGTCAAGTCCGCCACACTTTTAGGATCTCAATGACCCCCCCTTGTCTGGGTATAGTGTTGTGTAGGCAGATGATCGTAGGTGGATCTCCCTGTACCTCTCCTCTACAACTAATAGGTAGTGGGTCGAGGTTGACGCTCTTCCTGAGTTTCCCTTCATGGCCTCAGAGATCATCCATTGTGGCTGATGAAGAGGAGGATGCGAGGTCTCCCATTACAACCAACGTCAAAACCTAGGTGCGTAGCTTCTGTTAGATCTCCAAGAGCTTTCTGCTAGCCTTGATGAGGGAAACCTTCTTCCCCTTTCTTCATCTTCTGCGCCAGTAGGGTGTGATGGCAGACTCTACGACATGGTCTTCCTGATGCATTGCGAGTTGAAGAGTTCACTTCATCTAGGTTGTGTCATAGGAATCACCGATCACCACCACCTTGACCATGATAGAGCAGATGGTGACATCACTCTGTGCGGAGGTCGTGGTCGTCAAGGTAGACGATAGAGAGGATACACCATCCGCCTACCACCCACAAGTAACCCACATACCTTAGAGCTCAGTCCAACGAGCCAAGGTGCTCGTGGTTTAGTTGTTTCTGTGTCGAAGTTAGGGTAGGGTTCTATCAACCATCAGGCTCCTCACTGTAGACCCGGGAAAAACTCTCATGGCCCTAGCAACACGCACCACTGCTGAGGACTTAGTATATGAACCGAGGAGGAAGGCTCCCAGATAGAAGCAGAAGAGAGCAATTTAAGACCTTGTGAACTTTCTTCCTCAACTCCACGAGTTTAGCCGAAGATGCTACAAATTTATCCTTGGGCAAGGAGGTCCCAACCACCACGGATTTCCTTGCCTCTCTTGTCCTCGGCGGTGTGGTCATTGCACACAACAAAAGTGCTTCGAGAGAACGAGGAAGAAAAGAGGGAGTCAGGCCGACTGAGTGGGTGGAACCATCCAAACCGGCCAATTCTTTCTTGACCACGTGAGCTAAGTATCAGAGATGGGAGGATGCCTAGACAACATGGCCCAATCTAGGAGCGCCATCCCAAAAGTGGACCCCATTACTTAATGTACAATATTGTTAATTCCAAAAAATGACCTCATCTTAGAAAATACATTATAAATAGCTCCCTTGGCCTATAAATTCCCCAAAAATATCCCTAGACTAAAAAAATGTTCCCTACCTTATTGGACTCCTATATCATACATTTGAATCACTTTTAATGATGATATTTAATTTAGAGTATAATGCTCCTTTTAACGATTTATTAAATAAAATAAACAATATCCAATTGATATTAATTTTTCAAAAATTCTTATAGAAGCCTAATGATTAATGAAACCAATTTATGGACTCTGATCTGAATATTATTTCTAAATATTAGGTCTTTTCTCATTAGTACATAATTAGATGTTTTAGCGTCATATTAATTCTAGAAAATTAACAAAGGATCAGAAAATTACAAAAATTGGATCAGGCCCTTAGTATGACTTACTGATCAGTACAAAAATATCATAGACATGTTCTAGGCTGTTTGAACCTAGGTTTGACCTAAACCCTAAGTTAGACTTAAAATATCAATGACATAATGAACCATGTATTAATGATGATTAATTGTTATTAATCAGGTCATGGACGAAGTTCTAGATGATCATGGATGTATAATGAATCTCTGAACTCAGGTACGTGGTCTTATAAGTATAAGACTAGGTTTCTTGGTTGCTTATGATATGTAATATCATGAATGTTATTATTTGAATAATCATTTCTTGGTTGAACTATTATGAGTTATACTTTGCCAAAATCTAATATAACATAAAAAGATGTGGATGGGTTGTAGCTACCAGTGCACCTAGCCCGCTATGGATGTATGTTGCCTAACATGGATGTATGATGCTTTGCTCCATGTTAGACTATGTAATTTTCTATTTTTTCAATATGTAAATGTAATCCAAGCTTTAATAATTCATAATG
The DNA here is from genome assembly GCA_963693085.1 of Alisma plantago-aquatica. Lineage (NCBI taxonomy): Eukaryota > Viridiplantae > Streptophyta > Magnoliopsida > Alismatales > Alismataceae > Alisma > Alisma plantago-aquatica. Next base: position 759,073,472 of record OY856410.1, read on the forward strand.
TAAATATACATGTTATTGTTGAGAAATGTTATGGTTGTATGTTTATGTATGCATATTATGCTTCGGCAACGCACTTTGATACAATTTCTTAACATTTTCAAATTTTGTCTTCTCATCTCCATCTAGTTTTGAGAAGGTGAAAATCTGGGGACGTTACAACATCCGTCGGATCCACACTAGAAGATGAATGTAATAAGTACATTTACCCATGACATTGGGATGGTTGTATGTTCCCAGGATTTCTCCATTGCATCATATGTGTCATCATCTATTGTGACAAAGTATTTAGCATTGATTTTCTCAGGAGGCACAAAGTTGTGTTGCTTGAAAGAACTCGAGCTCAGGACCTTATTGCATGCTTTCTTGGGGATCATGTTAGGTGTTTCTACAGAGGGATGATCCATCCTTGAGTGGGGAGAGAGGGGAGGAGGCCCTTCCCTCCACAGTTCTAGGAGATCTCCCCCTAGGTCACCGTATCTCCAGTGAAGCACTAGGAAACCCTAGACATAGATAAGTATACACACTTTACAAAAAAATAATGTACCATCCATTACCATAAATATTTATCATATTTAGGGTTGTAAATGGGTCTGGATATATTTGTATACCCACAAATATGTTCCCTATAAAATTCATCAATGATCTAGATTTTTTGTACTCACCCATGGACTCGCATACCCATACATGTATATTTAAGAGGTGTATTGATGTGTATGCTTGGACACAAACCCATATACACCCTATAAGCAAATGCCTATTTATATAATATGTTAATGGTATCATACTCTACTTGTAAGGAGCTAAATCTGAGAGGGGAGCCACTCCTTACTTATTTGAGTTATAAATCCATCCAATCCAAACACACTGATAAGTATAATGGATTAGGTCTATTTTTATTTGTCAAGAAATGGTATACCAGAAATTTTTTGTATAGTAGCCACATGAATCTAAACATATACAATTACCAAAAATATGTACATATACATAGTTCCACACCCATCTAGGGAGGCATTACATACAAAAAAGTGTAGATATAAAAATCTATTCCAAAAGGACTGGTTGTAGTGGGCCACCTGATCATCTCAAGATATCCTCAAATTTTGAGCTCTTAGTCCGAGCTCATCCTGAACTATCCTCTTCAAGTCTACCTACACCTGGGTTGGTTGAAGGAAAAACCCAAAGAAGGAAAAGTCAAAGAAAAAAGAAAATTAACATAAAATTGAGTATGTGCATTTCAATAACAACTAGACATTACTTAGAGAAATGAAAGATCAATTTCGAAGATTTCAATAAAGGGTTGATATAGAGAAAATTTCAAAAGAATTAGCATGTAAATAGTTGAGGAATTGATTGACAAAATTTGACTATCAAAAGGAAATATGTCCATATAATTATACCACTACATTATCAAAATAATATTCAGTGCATGAAAAACAATCAAACTAATTTTATTTAAGTAGTAACAATACTCATAAAATTTGAAGCCTCAGTCAGGTGGAAAGGTGTATCAAATATATATAATACAAGTGAAATGACACAATCAGGGTGGAAAGGCACACCCAAATATTATGATGTTACAATGTATTGCTACTCTAAATAAACTTAGTCTACTATACATGCACAAAATATAAAGGCAACATATAAGTTTACAGTTTATTTTGAGTAAATAGGATGGGATCATCTAAATATTTAAGACAAATAGGTCATTGTATCTTTAGTTATAAGATCTCATGAATGCGTTATCAGATTAGGAGATAGTATCAAGGAAATAGGATTCTTTAAAGGATTCATGAAAACACACAGTTTTGAAAGAGAAGCCTCATATGGAAAACAATTTAGTAGTCATGTTAGTAATTCTTAAATAAGTCGAGAAGATGCAGACACCTCATATCCTTGTCTAATAATCTAAAATCAACAACTTAGGTCCAATACAAGGTTCAAAACACCTAATAGAATTTTATACAAGGATTAGGATTAAAACTAATTAGATGTACCTTTACAACATGATGTTTTTGTTGAATCTAATTAGGCGTTGAAAACCAAATGAACCAATATATTTGATCTTTTGGATTTTAAAACATTGTTTTACTTAATCTGTAGAGATAGAAACATTTAGTTGTGTATTGTAACATTACTATGTTCACGGAAATTTATAAGATTGAATTATAAATTATTTCAATCATGGAACATGCCTAGATAAATTACTTTACATTTTTATTATATTTGTTAATTTTATAAGATATATATGTATTGTGTATTAATAATAAAAATATGTCTGAAAGGTTAGAAGACATGTCCTATTGGACATGTGGAGGAAACAAAACATAAAGGAGTCACAAAGGTGCATGGAATTAGAACTTGACATGGAACATGTAGTGGTTTCTATATATGTATAGACTATGGAGAGGGATAAATATCTATAAAACCATTCGGCTTGGATAGCAAGATACTTATTTTTTGTTTTTGATTTACTGGGAAAAATAACTAATGCAGACTATTGAGGAGGAAAATAAATAGGGGAATATATATATAATTGGAACTTAAAGGAATATTAAGAGACAAATAGAAAGGCAAATGACTCAATGAGAGAGATGTGAATAAAAAGAGGAAGAGAAAATATATTTGATAAATAAGTATTCTATCATGGAAAGACAACTAGAAATACAGAATTGTGAATCACATGATTTAAATATAACAATATATATAAAACTTTTTAAGTATTATTGATGGATGAAAATATTGTCCCGACATGGATTCGTTAGTAGAAAACCAAAAGTAGTTGGATTAGAGTAGGAGGGAAGATGGTCGAAAGGAAATTCATACGAGTAAACAACATTTAATGGCAACGCGAAAAGTTACATGTAATTAGCATATGGAATTGAAATGAATAAATATAGGAAAAAAATTCATTTCCCCTTCTTCCTTATGTCTATGTTTTTCAATGTATTTCCCTTTTCTTCAACAACATGGTCAAATAAATATTCCCTATGACATTTATAATAAAGAAACTTATAAATGTCTTTTATATAATTATTTATCAATATAAATGTGCATAATAATCTATAGTACAATTGTGTAGTATATATATATATTGATTTCCTTTTCTATCATTCCATTTATCAAACTCTTATCTTAAATTGTTCAACTCATTACGAAATAACATTGTCACATAATTTCTATTGTCACTATATATAGTCACTGAGACATATATAACAATTTCATTTCAACAAAAAAATCTATTTATTTAATATTAAGTTGTATCCAAATTTCCAAATTTGAGGAAATTATGAATATTTCTAATATATATTACATTTATTATTTATAAATGAGATACGTTATAATAAATTTATAATATCAAAATATAGTTATTATATGCATGGGGATTAGAAATCTAAATGTGAAGACATGTTGTTAATGAATTTACGAGGTAAGATGGAGGTTTGGTATGAAACACATTTACTTAAGATGGTTATTATGTCTTATTATGTTAAGTGATTGATTATATATATTTGGAAATGTTTATTTATTTCCAAACAAATATATATTGAAGTTAAATATTTATTTCATTTAAGACATGTTAAGATTATTGTTTTTATTTATTCAATATTTTTAAAAGATTAACTAGAGAGAAGTATTTCTTTATAGTTTCTTCTACTTTATTTAATTATCTCATGTATTCAATGTTGTTGTAGTTACCTATGTTTATATTTCTATAACTCATATTTAAAGTAAGTCCATTTTTAGATCTTCCAGCATGATAAATTTTCCATCGATTATCATGCATGTACAACATTGTTTTCCTTTGTCTTATACCACCATTTTATTTATTACAACTCCACCTAAATTATATATGTGTAAGACATAGAGGTTGGTTTATACTACTTATTTAATGTATTAGATGTTTTTTGATGAAAAAAATACTTAGGGACATTTTTTATATCAATCCCTTATACATATTATAGTTATTAATGGAACTTAGTGCACATTAGGATAACATCTTGTTAAAAGAAAATTATCTATTTGACTTTTTAAAATTCCAACCATGCTTCCATGGTTTCAAGGGTAGGTACATCTAGATTTCAGTATGCTACAACATCCACCCTTTAAAGAGGATTTCATCCCTAAATTCAACAAACTTTATTCTAGTGTATAGAGTCACCTATTAAATAGAAAGTAGTTATATGAATCTTAAGCATTATGTCATCCCTATTTCTATCACAATAAAAATCAATGTAAAAGAGTTACACCACACATTGGGTTCTATTAAAATTGTTGTACTTACTCATCTTACCTATATTGTGATTGTAGTTTTATCATCATTGTTTTATCAATATGAGTTCCATAATATTTTCTAAAGTATTATAATTACATACATGTGGTAACTAGGTTTACAATACCCTCCAATTCTCCACTACATAATATTGAGATAACCAAATTTCATTATTGGGTTACTTGGGATTATCATTATTTTCTAAGAGATCAGGCATGGACGTACATGAAGAGCTTCACAAGTATAAAGCATTTTTTTTCTATATTAGGTTTATCTCATTAAGTACTTATATAGATTTTACCATGGTGAACTGACATATTGGGTCCAATGAACAAACTGTTAGATATTTTCTATTTGGTCGACAATGCTTAAGGTGTAAAATTCGAGTTTAGTTAGAAAATAAATTTTAGTAGCCATAATTGAGTAGTATAATCTTTTGTTTGCATATTATTAAATGAATTATATGTGAACTTAGTGCACAAATTAGACACACATATTATGACATGAGTGTACTTAAAATTCAATTTATCATTATCTCATACAGTAGGGATGATCATAAATTATGTTAGTCATTACCAATGTTTTTCATTTGGCTGACAGACTAGACACTAGTATAAAAACCATATTTGGTGTTGGTTAAGACAACCCTATAATGTCAGTTTAAAACCGACCCCTAAGTGGGCGACACTATAGCCATAGGTCTAAGATATCAGTTCTTTGAGGAAGGAAAAAACTGATGCTAGAGACCCAACATCAGTTGTGTGGGAAAATGAAACCAACACAAATTGTGGTCCTAGGAATCGATTGTATGACAAAAACTGACTTTGACAGAGCCTTACCATGTCACATTTGTAACTGGTAAAGGACCCTACATCGTCAGTTGGTAGTAAACTGACACCTATCACATTGTACAATGTCTATTGCAGCCCAAAATAACTGATGATTGTGATGTAACTAACAGTTATATCTTGAAAACTGACGACTATGACATGCTACCCAGTGAGGTTGTGATGTCCAACACAATGTCAAGGTAACAACATCTTGTGAGTTTAGCTTGACAACATGCCACCAAACCTACAATAACTAACATAATATATAACCAAATAATTTTATTCATTCTCAAATTCCATTTCATCACATGTGCAATCATTATTCATTCATCTTCACATTCATTCACACACATATTACTTCATTTACATATATACCAAGTTCATTCTCATGGCATGTAGAAACATGCATTCATTCATCTTCACATTCACATACATGTATATATATAGATCATCATTCATGCATGCATTCTTTTAATTTAGAGTTGCAAGATGTCATAAGCACCACATGTATAATACATTTGAAAGTTCTTCTCCATCTTCTTCATACCAATTAAATTCAAAGTTCACTTCCCTTTCGAAGGCTTCTGGCCATTGTTCTCATGTCTCCTCTAGTTGTTCTCTCATATAGGGCATGTTTACGTATTGTAGCTTTTCTCACATAGTGAAGTCTTTCATTTTAAACACATGTGAAGAGAATGACGTATTTAATTAATAAGTTTGATATGTTCATATTATCTAATGATACTATATACTTATGATGATCAAGACTATATATATGGATTACATTATGTATCTCATCAATGTCTACTGCCTCATATCTGACAATCATGTCCATATACCACATCATGTAGTATGCACATGCCCAACCGTTGTCTTATACAAAAAACTTTAAATTTCAACATACAACACATTAATAAATAAAAGTAAGAATAGTTGGCATAAATATGTATTGGAGTTAGAAAACTACATCAACATTATCTCAAACTATAGTTTTTTTTTTCTTCTCCACCTTTCCTCTAGCTTTTTTGAAACATTTTATAGCCCTATACTTGATGTAACACATTGAATTGACATTATTCATGTAATATGCATATGTTAATAGACATAAATATGAGAATTTACTCACGTGAATAATTCCCTTTTCAAATCATGTCCCCCATCATCTATTTTTTCACCCTTAGGATCTAGATAATTAATAGTTAGCATTGCAGGGACAACAAACAATAAGACCCAATGGTTATTCTTGAGTGATAAGAAGGAAAAAAATATAACTCAAAATCCAAAATGAAATGTAATTTCTTAAGTTAAAATTATAAGCAAAGTAAGTAAACTTACCCAACATTGTATGGAGCTAATATCACACACTTCTTCTTTTTAACAAAATATTTAAGTGCGGTAGAGTAGTATAGAGTAATAGATTACATGTATTTTATTTCAAGGCTAATCAATGATGGAACTAGAAATCCCACATGGGTCATTGAATACTCTCTACAGACCCTATGCAAGTGGGTGCAAAACATATATCATGTATGCATTAATATATAAGAAAACATATCACCATATATATGATGAGGTATATAGCTATATAAGATGTCATCATATCCAAAGTTCTATTGAAGATGTATTCAACCAAGCAAAATGAAACAACTCCAAACATCTTGTAGAAATATAATAGTATCATAATGTTTACCTACAATGTTCTCCTTAATAGAAACCATCATAAGCAAATGTTCTTCATGTTCACCAATAAATAGTGCCATATCCCTGCATTGAGGACCTATTGAGTTGAATAGGTCTTGTACAAGCCATCTAGGTGATTGAGGAGAAGGAGGAGGTGGAGGAGGACGAGCTCTAAGGGGTTTCTAAGGTTCTATGTCCTGCATATATATAATTTCATATCAACTTTCATGTATATACATATACAAACATAATGAAAATTAATCATACATCATGATGAGTATAGATAATTCCCGCAAGCCACATGACCACACCACCTTCTGCTTCACCTATCATCTCAACATCAGGGATATGGCACTGGATACTTCTTCCAAGTTTCATAGACAAGCCTTAGGCACACATGAATTGCATCGGCAAGTAATGGAACACCATGAAGCATGACACCTGCAAGGGGTGGGTAAGCCTGACCTACAACAATGATGTATTCTTATAATTTTAGATAGCATGGCCTGAGCCTCTACAAATTTGGATAGAGTGGTATATATACCTAAACCTATCATATTGAAAAGACTAATATGTATTAAAAATACTTACAGTAGATGTGATAGGTGTTGGGTCCACAATATTACTCCCAACCAACTCTGACGTGGGGGTCCACCTCGTATGAAGAGCGAGGTGGCACGACTGGTACTATCTAATGGATGACTAAGAAGGTACCCACTGGATATTGCTTCCTGAGTTCCCTTTTTAACTCTTTTACCTCCTCTTTTGAAATCCCCCTTTTTGGACAGATTTGCACTCTGATGGCTCAAAGAATGCTCTTATACCCACACCAATGCCTACAACCCTAACATGTCTAGGATGCTCTTGGTTACCTAGAGTAACTATCAATTCATCCCTTGTGTCCTCATGGATGAACTTTATTTGTTTTCTTTGCTCATGAATCTCCCTCTAATCATAATAAATAGTAATTGGTAAGTAAAACATAATAATCATCTATAATAAATGTTCTAAAGGTTGAATTTTACCATTTCTGCAATCGCCTCAACAGTTGTGGGGTTGGTTATTTCTCCAGATTTGGATTGCCTCCCAACTATCCATATACATGGAGAAGTAGACATTTAGTAGTAGTAGTAGAGGACTCAGCAGTCCCAGGAGTAGACTGCTGAGAAGAAGACGCCTGAAGTAGATTTTGGTGAAGATTTACATAGCCACCTCGACCCATCATGTGGTTGGACACATTGTTTTCACGCCTTTCTCTTTGAGCATCGCTTGCTTCCTGTTAAGTAACAATAATCAATAGTATTTGGTAAGTAAAACATAACCTACTATGTCAAGGTAAAATAATGAATTCATAAGAATGTATTCAAAGTAGGGAGTGAGGCTTAATACCTTGAATTCATCAATTTTTTTCATAGAAACAAACTCCTCCCACATCGTCGGCTCTAGATAGCTCCATTGCTCAGTGGCTGACTTCTTCCTCTTCTCAGCCTCTCGTATGTATATTCTTGTCAAATTTGTTCAATAATTCCTCAGAACCCTCCCGCATCATTACATCACCGTTTTGCAATGCAAATTTTCATGCAGACCAAATATGCTCTACAAAATTTCATATACTTAATGGAATATCCTTAAAAATAGAAATGTAAATAGTTTGTAAAAATAAAATTGCAAATGATAATATCTCACACATAGTTCTTTCCATATGATGTCTTTCTTGCTTTTATCAATTTTATGCGAAGATTCTACTATTACACTACAATGTATATGAGTAAGAACCCCTAGATACGAAATAAAAGAGCTCTGGTTATTTCCAATAGGATTTCCTCTATGATTAAACTCAAAGACCAACTTTGGTTTGTTACCCCTTTGTTGTATCAACTTGTTCATCATGGTGATTCCCTTATTTTTTTATGCTGCTCATCAAGCTGAACAAGATCCTTAGCCTTAGGGCGTACATCCTCAACCTAAAATTGACAAAAAAACACATATGGGTCATAAATAGATACAACTTACTAAATGTGATAAAATAAGATAGACATATTGTAAAATGCATAGAGTGTTGATAAAACAATACACAACTTACACCGATGTCAGTAGGATGTTGCTCATCCTCATGATAATCATCATCACAGTCATCATACTCTTTGTCAGAAGGCATCTAAAAAAATGTCATACAAAAATAGTCAAACAAAGAAATATAAGATTATAAAATGCACATCTAACATTTTGAAAAATAAAAGCATGCCTCTAACATTGAGATATTTTATCAATTAACATTCCCTTAGTGTGATCTCCATGCACATATAAGTCAGTGTCAGTTTCAATATTTGTTGTTGGCAAGCCAACTAAGAAAGGACTGGAGTCATCATACTTGTCATAGTACTCTTCTTCATCCATAGGATATTCAATGAACTATCTTTTGCCATGAAGAAAAACTGATCATTTTTCATTTTTAGGATCATTGATATAAAATACTTGGTTCGCCTATGATGCTATTAGTATTGGTTCACCCTTTTCACCAATCTTTTCAAAATTCACTAATGTGAAACCCACTTCGTCCACTACAACTCCTTTGGTGTTATCAACCCAGTTACACTTAAAGACCCTAATTTTGAAATCTATGTAGTCAAACTCCCATATGTCTTCGATGAAACCATAATATGGCATTTTAGCTTCACATGGACTCTTATCCTTTACACTAGAAAAAAATAATGAAGATGCCTGAAGGGTGACCCCACTATTTTAGATGACACTCTTATCATCTTCATGCTTTGTGTAATATGAGAACCCATTCATGTCAAACCCTTCATAAGACATAACATTCATTTTTGGTTTAAAGGTGAGGCATTTGATATTTTCAGCAAGATTATTTAGTGCTTGAGATTTGACGTAAGACTTTATCTTCAAACCAACAAATAAATGTCTTGTTATGCTCTCTAGAAAGCCACATTGAATTGGCTCGAGGATATTGTTTCTTGATGAAATTGGTATGTTCGGTGATATAAACACTAACTTCATTGATGTTGTGTAAAATATACAAGTGAGCTTGTTCCCATAGCTCACGATTGATTACTTTTACTCATACTCCTAAAGTCTCTTTTCCGGAGTAGTCCTCCATATTCTTGTCATTTACTAGTGCTTCATTACAACTCTGAAAGCCACTGCAAAAGCCCATAACCTCCCTCACCAAATAACCCTAAAAAAATACTCACTTCGGGTCAATAATGGTTTCAAACATCACCTTTAGAAACACTCATGTACCGTTCAACAGGATACATCAAATGTAAGAAAAATAGTCCCAATATTTTCACTTCCCTAGTCAAATGGACAACAAGATGTAGCATGATATCAAAGAATGAAGGAGGAAAATACATCTCAAGATGGAATAGGGTAACAACCACTTCTCTTTGCAACTTATCGAGAATCTCAAGATCGATAACTTTGTTGCATAGGGTGTTGAAGAAGAAACAAAGTCTGGTGATTGCAAACTTTACATGCTTCGATAGTATATATTGAATTGCCACAAGCTATATTTGCTGCATTAGAGTGTTAACAATCATGAGATTTAAAACCTATCAGCTTCACATATTTCATTGATATAAGTCTGCAAATATTGGAAGAGTATCCCTTTGGTACCTTAACATTAAGCAAGAACTCATAAAATAGGGAGGAAGATTGTATATAACAATCATAACAAGTCAAGTGCTATGTTGGCTGATCAGTATGCCATATAGATTCATCAAATATGTACAAAGCCCATGTCCTAGGTTCCTAACTTCTTCACCAAATTCAGGGTACAAGAGATCAATCTTCTTCCACTGTGGGGAATCATATGCATGTCGTAGGATCCCATCATTATTTCTCTTTACATCTGCATGAAACCTTAAAATCTTTACATCTATTGGATTGGCAAACAAGCATTGAAATTGTGGTATTATAGGTAGATACCATATCACCTTTCCAGGAGAGACAATTTTGGACTTCCCCGAAGTCATCATTTTGTACCTTGACGCCCAACATTTCAGACAATCTTTCAAATCGACACAGTCCTTTTGAAATAACACATAGTCATTTGAGCATTCATGTATCTTCTTAGCATGCACTACCATTGGACACAACATTTTCTTAAATTTGTATGTTGAATTTGAAGCTTGTTGCCTTCAGGATGAATTTCTTTCAACAAAGACAATAATGATGTGAATCGTTTGTCGCTCCATCTATTGCTGGCCTTCATAGTATACAATCTCAAGACAACACTCAACTTCGTAAACTAGTACAACTAAAGTATAATGGTCTCTCAGCATCAAGCACAATGTTTCTAAATAAGGAAGGTGGATTGGTCTTCTCTACCCGACAACTATCTAGCATCCCATCAACCATGTCTATAAGAATAGGTTCGTTTACATCTATATCATTGACGTAAATTTCTTCTTCAACTGAAGTACTATTATCGACATCTAATGATCTCACTATTGGATTTTGTCCATGCCCGTATCCCAGTAGAATCTCGATATAATCCCGTTGTACATGACATGACTTTGATTTTGTCAACAATCTTTACTTTAAAGTTGTTACTGCAATGCCTACATCGATAGTAGAACTTATTTCCAAGTTGCTCCTATGTTCCTCTGTAAATCTTATAATTGGTCAAGACCAACAATAAACTTTGGGGTCAACGATTTGGAATTTGCATCCATGTTCTATCCATCTTATGATTAAAGAAAAAACAAGTATTAGGATTTAGGGTTTAGGATTTACAGCTAGATTAGGGTTTATTATTTTGGATTTAGGCATAAGGTTTTATATATTAGAGTTTAGGGTTTAACGATGAGAGTTTATGATTTAAATATTAGGGTTTAGGGTTCAATATTGAATGTGTGTACCACCTATCCTGTTCTTGAGCACCTAATCTCACTAGTAAGTGTATAATGTGTATTTGGTTTTCAAGAAAATTTTGACAACATTTCCCCACAGTTCTGCAAGTACACCGATGTAGATGGAAAAATGCCCACCAACTTATGTACTTGGAGAACAAATGGGGAAGTTCTAATGAAACATTTTGATGACCATTATATACATTATACACTTACATCCTTAGTGAGATTACATGTTCAAGAACAATCCCAAATTGGGGACTATCCAATATTTACTCCTAATGAGTAACTCTTAGACGGGTTTCTAGTCCAACAAAATATATGTATGTTGTCAATTCCAATACCTATGATCCTAGTTTCATCATCCATATCCAAGGTTTTATGTAGCATCATTTAATTCAATTCATTCTTCCTTTTGAAATAAAGAAACATGAAAGAAACAAAGTAAGAAATCAACACCATTTAAGATTACAAAAATGTATGAGTTGATTTACAATAGAAACATTGAATCATACATGTAATCAAACCATTGGTTTCTTAAATCATTTGGTATCAGCATAAGAATTAGGTGGTACATCCATATCAAGTGGTTTAGGGGTTACAAGCACCATTATAGAGAAAGGGGGCTGATCATAGGCTTCCATATCACCAAGCATTAAGAATTCACTAATTTCAGAGATCTAAAATAGATTTATGCATCATATAGATCCTAGGCCACATATGACTAGGGTATAACCAATTATTACCATACATAGTCCAATTCATGCATTAAATCTCATACAGAGAAACCATAGTCAAAAAGGGGATTTATGTGGTGATCATTGCATCATGGAGGGGTTTTAGTTACTGTCTTCAAGGCTGATTGAGCATTTGGTATCATTAGGAAGCAAGATTGGCAATAATAGAGAAAAATACATCATTCTAGTCCAAACCTTCAGAGGCAGCAAGCGGAAGCATCCAACAACTCTGGCATTCAAGATCCAATAGGCGTTGAGGCAGTAGAGGTGGTGTCATCCAACAGTAGTGACACAGGCGATGACCATAGCAAGCCCCAATGGTGAGCTCAACAACATCCAATAGTGGTAGTGTCCAGTAGTATCATCAACAATCATAATAAGCTCCAACAGTGGCATGACGTCCAACTAAAATAACGGCGATCGACCAACTCCTCATGCAAAAATGACGACGAGCATGGGGAAATAAATCACTAGATCTAGGTATCGAGCAATTAAATAGAGAATGGGAAGGGGAAAGAAATCTTGCGCATAGGTGATAATAAGTTACATATAGTGATTAGTTAATAATACAAATCCAATGACCAACTCCTAAAATCAAACAAAAAAGAGACACTGATTTAGGGCCATAGTCGTTGGTTATGTATGAACAAACTGACGACTAACTACATATCCAAATAAAAAAAAAATCCGTCAGGTTAGGGGTATGGTCATCTTTTTAGCAAGACAAACCAATGACAGAAACCAATTTGAGGGGAAAATATTTGTACGGGGACATGGCGCAAAACACTTAGTCATCGGTTTCTTATAAAACACCGAAGACATAGCCCCATCTAAAAATAATTGTGTCTCGCCAAGGGAACTTAGTCATTGGATATATGGAAGAGTCGACAACTAATGGGGAGATAATTTTTTCCATAGGGACATGGCGTGAAAACTTTATTTTCAATTATATAGAGAACCAACTCTGGATTAAAATTTTTGGAGGTTGCGGGCAATTTTAGACGTCTATTTCTATCAAACAAAACTGACGTTAAACTGAAAATAGTACTCATGTGTTTTCTAAATCGGGAGGACTTCACATATGGTAATTGTGGTCGTGAACAACTGACATTATTGGTGGATTGGTGTAGGTTTTGCTAAGGAACTGGTGTCCGATCTGTACTAGTGAGAGATATATACCATTAATTTTATAGCAAAGGTCTGGTAAAGGGGCATCAAGTAAAAAAATCTTCACTACTTTCCAAGATTCTTTTACCTAATTACCAACTTATCTCACATATTTTCACCACTTTAGTTAAGTAAAAATGATTTTCAGACCTTTATTCTAATCATTCCACTAATGGTTCATGATAGTCCACTCAACACAGTGTGCTCATTTGCATTCTTTATTAAGTCTGGGTATCCCTAAAAAGAATCAACATCTTGCACAATACATGTTACAATACTCCACCCCTTATAAGGATCAATTTGAAACCTAACTTATATTAAAGAAATAACGAGGGGTAAATCAACTAAGACATACAATTCCAAACTTGCTCTCATCATTGCCCCACACTAGATCTAGGACCTAAGGGTTGATATAACTAGTCATGATGTATCTTACACATAGATCTAAATCTGGTGTACACGGGCTAGTTTATAATCATTTCTATTCCAGAGATAATCCTAGATGAGAGCATACTAGGCTTGATCTAGTTCCACCTATCTAAGGTAGTCTACAACCCATACTATTATTGTCTTTCTATTAATTCTAGAAATATGATCGAATCACTAAAAGTGTCATCTCATACATAGGTAAGGTTACATAAACTAATGGGAAGGTAGAGTAATTAGGGTTTGCATAGGTTGAGTTTCAACCACAAAAGTGATTTATGAAATTGGTGGAGCCAAGCTAAGTAGGGACTAAAAACATAATGTGTATCCATTGTCTTAAGGATACAACCCTCAAAAAACCTCTATGAGTCTACTAACTATCAACACAAGACATATATATAGGGAGAAATAGGATAACTTCAAATAGTTAGATTCACCAACTCAAAATGCTCTGATACCATCTTCTAAGGAGTTTGACCCGAGAGTGGATCCACTCTTTACTTATTTGAGAAACAAATCCATCCAATCCAAACACACAAACATGTATGATGGATTAGGCTTATTTTCATTTATCTAAAGAAAGGTATACCTTAAATGTTATTACATAGAAACAAAAGACATCTCAACTAATTCAATTATCACAAAATTATACATATACATTGTTCCTCACCCATACAGGGTGGAATGTCATTAAAATTGGTGAAGGTACAAAAATATATCCCAAAAGGAGCAGTTGCAGTAGGCAACCTGGTCATATCAATCTACCCTCAAATTCTAAGCTTCTAGTACGAGTTCATCCTAAACTATCCTCTTCAAGCCTACCTACACCTGGGTGGGTTGAAGGTAGCAACTAGAGTAGGAAAAGTCAAAGAAAATTGGAAGTCAGCATAAAATTGAGTATGTGTAGAATAATAACAACTAGACATTACTTAGAGCAATGAGAGATCAATTTTAGAGATTTCAATAAAGGGATGTAAAAGAAAGTTCCAAAAGAATTATCATGTCAATAGATGAGGCATTGATCAATAAAATATAGTTCTAAAAAGGAGTTTTTTTCCATATAATCATACCATCACATTATGAAAATAATATTGAATGCATGTCAAACAATCATATTAGTTTTATTTAATTAGGATTGAGACCCATAAAATATCAATTCTTAAGTCGGGTGGAAAGGCACACCCTTGGAAGAAAGGTGTGTCAAATATATATATATATATATATATATATATATATATATATATATATATATATATATATATATTACGAGTAGAAAGGTGCACTTGGGGTGGGAATGCACACACAACTATTATGGTAGTATAAATGTACTGCTACTCTGAATAATCTTAGTGTATTGTACATCCACAAAATTTAAAGGCGAGATATAAGTGTAGTCAACATGAAATTAATTCATGTAAATAGGATATGATCATCCAAATATTTAATACAAAAAGGTTAGAGGATATTCGGTAATAAGATCTCATGGACAATGCCAGATCAAAAATAATATAAAAAAATAGGATTCTCAAAAGGATTGAATAATACACAAGAATTATTCAAGATATGCCTCTCATGAGAAACAAATGGTAGTCATGTTAGTAATGCCTAAATGAATTGGGAAGATTCGCATACCTCATATCATTGTATAGTAATCCAAAGTCGAAACCCTAGGTCCAATACGAGGTTCAAAACACCTAACAATATTTTATATAAAGAATGGGAATAAAAATAGTTAGACGTATTAACCTCTACAACATGACCTTTTTGCTGAATCTAATTAGGAGTTGAAAAATAAACAACTCAATATGTTTGATCTTCTTAATTTTTCATTATTATTTTACTTAATTTGTAGAGATCTTAATAGTTATGGATTGTATAAAATTACTATGTTTATGGGAATTTATCAGATTGACTTGCAAACTCAATTTTGATCTTGAACATGTCTAGAAAAATTACGATAAATTTTAGGATTCTTGAATCTTTCTTTATATTTTTGTTTACATTTCTATAATTATTCATTAATTATATAAGACACATATGTACAATGTGTTAATAACAAAATGTGCCTGAAAAGATAGAATCGTGGTTGCATAAAATTTAGAAAATGTGTATTCACTAGAAGTACCAAAAACTTGATATCAATCTACCCCGTGTGAAGTATAGAAAAGACCAAAGTGAAGAACAATGCTCCCTCAATGGAGGTCAACATACGACAGTGCGACGAGGCTCACCAACCACAATCCACAAGAATATAACACAAAACGGCTCTTTTATGTGTACAGTTTTATAAGACACATAAGGAGGAAAGTGGGATAGGGACAATTATCAAGAGTTGAGCAAAGAATATCATCATATAGTTTCATAAGAATACAAGGTATTGACGACTGTTCCAAGTAACTTCAATAGGAAGTAGACAGAAGGATAAAGGAGGAGGTTAGAAGTGATGTTTAGATAAGTGGAAGAAACTGCACATAAAGGAGTCATGAAGGTGCACAACAAGAAAACTTATCATGGAACATGTAGTTCTTCTATGTATGTATAGACAATGGAGAGGGGTATATATACAACTGTTGGGCTTGGATAGAAAGAAATTTATTTATTTATTTTTGGTTTATGGTGGAAAATAAGAAATGTAGACTATTGAGGAGGAAAACATATTAAGGAAGGTATACATAATTGGAACTTAAAGATAGAAAATTGTATGAATTAGTGGAAGAGACATAAATAAAAAAGAGGAAGAGAAAGTTGAGTTGATAAATAACCATAATATATTAGAAAACAAACTAGAAATATGGAATTGTGAATCACATGATCAAGATATAAAAACAACAATATATATATTTTTGGTTGTTGAAAGGGGAAAAGATTTTCCCTACATTGATTGATTAGTAGAGAATTGAAAATGGTAGGATTACAATAAGAGGAGAGAAGTTTGAGAGAAAATTAATATAAATAAGCATTATTTAATGGTGATGGGAAAATTTAAAGTCATTAGCACATACAATAGAAATGAATAAATATTGAAAAAAAAAGTCATCCCCCTTTCCTTTCTTTATGTATATTATTTTTTAATGTATCTCCCTCTATTTCAACAAATCAATCAAAGAAATATTCACTACTATATTTACAATAAGATATTTCTAAATTTCTCTTTCTTTAATTATTTACTCAATAAAAATGTGCATAATAATCTAATATACAAATGTGTAGTATATATTTATTGAGTTCCTTGTCTATCTTTCCATTTATCAACCATTTCTCTTTCATTATTCATTCCATAATAAATAACTTAGTCACAAATTTTCTATTGTCACTTTAGCGTCAATAAGACATATATAACAATTCCATTTCAAAAAAAGGTTTCTATTTAATTAATATTAAGCCAGATCTAAGTTTTCAAATTTGAGGAAATCATGTATATTGAAAACATATGTTACATTAATTATATATAGAGGAGTTAGGTTATAATAAAATTATTATATCTAAATTTAATTATTATTTACACTAGGGTTAGAAATGCAAGCGTGAAGTCATTATCTATCAAACTATTTTCTTTTTTTTCAACAACTTTAAAAGGTAAGGAAAACATTTACTCAAGATAATTATTATTTCTTATTTGGTTAATTGGTTTATGATACATGTTTGGAAATGTTTATTTTATATCCAAACGAATATATACTTGAGTTAAAATATTTTTTTCCTTTATGACATGTTAGCATGATGTTTCTTATTTATTAAATATTTTCAAAACATAAACTAGAGAAAAGTATTTCCTTAGATTTTCTTCTAATATAATTATATAATATATTCATATTTTTTAATTATCTATTTTTATATTTCTATAACTCTATATTAATATTAAATCTATTTTATGATTTTAAACTATGTTAAGCTCTTTGTAGATTTATCATGCATGTACAACATTATTTTTCTTTATCTTGTACCATAATTTTTTTACCACAACTTCACCTAAGTTATATGTGTATAAGCCATACTAGTTGGTTTATACTACCTATTTAAGATAGTAGATGTTTTTGATGAAAAAAAATACATAGGGATAATTTTATTTATTTCTCCCTTATATAACATATATATTATAGTTTATTAATGGTATTTGGTGCACATTAGGATAATATCTTGTAAAAAGAAACTTATCGAGTGGACTTACTTTAATTCAAACCATGCTTCCATGGTTTCAAGGATAAGTAAATATAGATTTTGGTATGTTACATTATTACACAATGATTCCATTTGAGAAAAGAGTGTAGTCAAAGTGTGCCTTAGTAACTCACAACATGCTCAATAGAGCTGATATATTGATAAAATATTTACTATTCTTTGGAGGAGCTCATCAGAAAAATCCTAGTGTGCTTTACTGTGGATTTTCTTCTTCCAATTTTCTTCCCATGTGAATAAGTCTGCTATAGGTTCTTTAAGGGGAGTGAAGCAATAATTGATCTAGAAGCAACATTGCTACTCCTTTGGCTTAGCAATGAGAAGGACATGGAGAACTTTGATGCATGCACATTTAATGCATTTTCTCTATTAGTTTATTGAGATTTTAGGGAAGATTTGATCTTATTTGCATAACTTTCTAATAATATATCCCTCAATAGAGAAAAATCATTTATTTGTCAATTGTAATAATTTTGGGGTAAGTATGCATTTATTTACTTTGATATAATCATTTAGAGTACTAATTGATGCATGTTGGTTACGGGAAATGGATAGTTTACTGATGAAAGTTGATGCATCATTCAAGTGTCATTCATACAATGTTGACAATTAACCTAGGTCAATGCATTGATGACATGTCCGACATCTTTGACCCCAAATTCATCCTCAATTGTCAAAGATCCAGGTTAAGTTCCAAATTGGGTTGATGCATCAATAAAACTAGTAGTTGTGTTGAAACTATATTGAAGAGTCAATCAAACCTCCATGTCAATGCATTGACCATACTGTCAGTTCATCAACCCTATGCAATAGACACAACTAAGATTAAGCCATCCACATCCAACAAATGAGATCTAATCTTGGAAAGTTCACTTAAATTCTAATTATGGGGTGTGGGAGTTCTATTTTGTTCTGAATGTGTTATGACTATTAGAGAAAAAGAGGAGGGAGAGGAGATAAATCTTCTCTAATGACCCACAATTTGGATTTTATGAAGTTAAATTTTCAATTGATAAATAAAATAGCAAATTAGCTTAATGATGAACCATGGTGTAAATTAGTATCACAAGAAATGTTTTAGACTTATTTGTTCAATATTTTGACAATCAAGCACATTTAGTTCAAGGTTTATGCACCTTATTTATAAGGTTTTTCAATAATTTAATTAGATGGCCAAATGTTCAAATTGTGGTCTCAAACTTAGTTGTCAGAGGAATAGTGGGTTGACGGGCCTACTATTCAAATTTGATTTGAATTGTAATCTAGTACTTGAAGTTATAGGCAATTGAATGTATGATTTTTTTTCAAAATGATGCAAGAGAAAACTTTGGTTGAATCCTTCTTTTGACTTTATGGCTATGAGTTTGATGTGTCATTACCAATAAGTCTATGGGTCACACAAGTTGATTTAGTTATTGTTCTTTCCCTCCTACCTTGATGTGAGGGAGAGGTAGCAAGTCCTCCAATCATGCTCCTAGATAGACTTTTAGACTGATAGAAGCATGGACCCCTTCAACAACCCCCACGTTGGGAAGTGAAGAAGCACTTTAGGAGAGAAGTGGAGTTTGCCCCTTCTTTAATTCCTTTTTCTTCTTACAGGTAGAACCAACAATTAACCTAAGACAAAGATGACACATGGATCTTTTAGAAAGCATCCTTTCTACCCCTCTTCACCTGAATTTGTCTTTCCCCTGGGTCTCTCTCTATTTTCCACCCCCAAGCCCTTCCTCACTCCTTTCTAATCTTCCCACGACCACTAGTTCCATGCTAAGATACCTTTACTGCTTCACATCCTAGTGCGTGAAGCCCAACACCGCCTGGAGAGGTTGTGAAGGATGACGACGAGTCCTCAACACAACACAATTGTAGACAGTAAGAGCGGGACTCCTACTGCTCATTTACCTACTTTGCTCGAGGTTTCCATGTGCGTCGTGACTGTTGGAGATGTTGGGTACTGTCC
This sequence comes from Alisma plantago-aquatica, assembly GCA_963693085.1. Taxonomy (NCBI): domain Eukaryota; kingdom Viridiplantae; phylum Streptophyta; class Magnoliopsida; order Alismatales; family Alismataceae; genus Alisma; species Alisma plantago-aquatica. Next base: position 759,093,592 of record OY856410.1, read on the forward strand.
CCTATTTCTCCCATGTTCCCATGCATGAAATAGAGGATGTAAGACTGCGATTGGGGAGATAGACAAGCCAAGACAGGCTTGGGATGGGAGTGCATAGGTGAGCGGATCAGTAGGTAACTTGATCCAAGACTGAAGGACCAGATCGGGTGCAATAGATCAGCCATTGAATGGAAGGTGGTCTACCAGCATCCCACGATCTGATGGTTATGAGTTGTCAATAAATTATGTGAGTATGTCACACCTAATCATTATAGTTCTTAATCAAAGTGAACATAAATCAATAACTATATCATCCCTTAGACAAACCATGAAATATTATACATCAAATCAATCATCTCAACAAGATCTATGACCTGAGCATACTTTCAGAGCTTAAAACATCTGCTAATTATCTTATTTTATTAACTATTAAAACTTGACTTTGTTTGACTATGATAAATGTTTGACTTTGACCTCTTTTATTCATGAAGTTCACTTATCCTTGAAGACAATATTATTATGATTCTTTGTAACCTTAGGGGCTAAGAACAACCCATTTTTCTATGGGATGATGATATATGTGACTAAAAACCCCTAATTTTGATTGCGTATGCCATATATGACTTGTTCGCCTTACTTATTCCCTAATATCAAAATGGGTCCTATTGTTATGCCCTCCCCTATTAAATTAGAGTTGATTTTATTCTTCTTGAATCATTTTATGTGGATGTCCCACATATGTCATATGTTGGATCCTAATGATAAAATTCATAAATGTTGGATGTTGAATGTAAGTTGATAGGTTGGACCATGATGCATCGACCTTGGGGACATCCACCTAGTCGTAAATGTGTTTCCTATGTCTAAATTGTATTAATCCAAGTCATCTTTTATTTGTGGTCATAATTTCTTGATGAATCTTTCCCTTGGTATCTCCATTATGAGTCATTGAACCTAGAATGTTCATAAGTGACATGAATCATGAAATAGTTATATAAAATGAATGGAACCTCAAAATGTCTTGAAACCTGAACCACACCTCTTTGATGACCTCTAAATCATAAAAAGATCATTAAACCTGTAATTAACCAACCTTGAACCTAACTTGGCCAAAACCATAAAATGGATCTAGTTAGGACAATGATGAGAAATTATTGCTTGTATGTAATCTTATGATTAATCAGCTTTGGCTTGTGATGTTAATAGTCAAGGATAGGCAATGAGTCTTTGAACTATGGTACAAATTTAATAATTATATGACTATCTCTTTCTTTATTGAAATGTGATACATATGTACGCTTATTTTCTTGCTCAAATATTGTCATGTAGACCTCAAAATGTCTTGAAACTTGAACCACACCTCTGTGATGACCTCTAAATCATTAAAAGGTTGGTAAACACATAATTAACCGACCTTGAACCTAACTTGGACAAAACCATAAAATGGAGCTAGTTAGGATAATGATGAGAAACTATTACTTGTATGTAATCTTATGATTAATCAGGTTTGGCTTGTGATATATATGGTCAAGGATAGGTTATGAGTCTCTTAACTAAGGTATAGATTCAACAACTATATGACTATGGCTTTCTTTCTTAAAATGTGACACATATGTATGCTTGTTTACTTGCTCAAATATTGTCATGTAGTATTATAATATTGTACTCAATGTTTGTTTATTTATCATTGTTTTATAACTTGAACAAAAAATATAGATATCCATTATACAAACCATGTGCACATACATGTAGTCTCAGGGTAAGGATACAAGGCTGGGCGTATTACTTTAGTTGTCAAGATAGGGCGGACCACGTTGATATAAGGGTTACCATATGTTCATGTGTACTTGTTGTAAGATCCAGCTAGTGTACATGAGCTAAGTTGTAGAATACTCTCAATTTGTAATTCAAATCTAGTAATAAAGAATGATGTTATTAATATACTTGTTTAATTTTAAGGTTTTGTTGATGTTTCCATCTTGTTATATGTTCATGTAGGCTAAGCTTTTAGTCTTCTACATTCACTCTTTGATAATACCATGCTAGGGAGGGACGCCTAGGTCCTATCGCCATTGACTTTCTAGTCATTTGGAGTTAGAATTTGGGTAATAATCAGTTTTGTGACAGATGGTATCAGAGCATGAACAATGACTACACCAAACATTGCTCACACAAAACACAAACAATATTGAACCTAACATCTCAACCTAGAAACTTAATAAGGTTTGCTTTGTGGACTAAGTTTACTTAGCCTTTAGGTTAGAACCTAGATGTTCAACAAGTAGGCGTAGGCTTGTGTAATCCTTAAACCCTTTGTTTTCTCATCTTTGTGTCATGTAGTATGGGGTATTGGTTCATGAGGGTGAGAAAAGGAAGATCTTATTACAACCCTAGACATATGTTCACGGCATGTTCTTAGGCTAGGCAGCCAATTGTGCCCCATGTTCTTACTAGTTCTCTATGTGTCATGGTACTAGACTACTTAATGAGTGTGGTAAGTCACTTTTGGTTTTGGTTTTGTTCAAATGGAGTAATGTTGTTTCCATCGCCTATTTCAAAGTTGGAGAAAATCAATTTCAAGTATTAGTATATGTATATATGAACCACATGTTGCAAGGCAATGAGTACCTATGAAACCAAAGTGAAAGAGATGTAATATCAAGTCTAGATGAGAGTGTTTAGATGCTAGTTGTTACATTATACTCAAACAATATAAACAAGAAAATTGGTTGAAAAGTTTAATTGTAATACATGTTGATATTAACTGAAAATGAGTTATTATACCTTTCTAGTAATATCAAACAAAAAAGGTTTTGTTACCTAAATACATTTTCTTATTTGATCACTTCGTCATGTGTAAGGGTGTCAAACATAGGTAGGAAATAAGCAAGGTTTTGGTTTGTTTCGCACAGTGAAAATATTTGTCATGTACATTTTCGTACAACCAACTTCAATGGAAGTAAAAATTTCAAATGTTCAAAAGAAATTCACATTACTCAGATTGGATATGAGCCTCATCAAAATTGGGACCGAAAAGGGGATCCACTCAATTGAAGAATAAATCCATCCCATTCAAACAAACTTATAATTCCTCAAGTATAGTATGTCAAACAAAGTCTTTAACCAACAATGGAAAATTAAAATATTACAAAATCATTCTCATTGTAATTCAAACAAGGTTCCTCACCTCACGGGATTATTTTAAAAAATTTGAAACCACATAAAATTTATTGCTAGACCAATTGCAGAGAGAAACCTAGTCATTTAAAGATATCCTCAACTCCAAACTCCTACAAATGATCTTCCTAAGTCATGGTCCTCTATGATACCTACACTTGGGTGTTTGCGAAAGACTCTCAAAAGGAGATGAACAAAAATATGGGTCACTAAGCATAAATTATTTGCATAATATGATATGTAGGAATTTCAGAACATTTGAGTACAATAAAGATGGCTCTTGTTCAAGAGAATAGATTCTCAAAGTTTAAATAAGTTTAATATAATCAAAGAAGAGAATGAACATAAAAAGAAGAAAATAAACATCAAAAGAATGAGGCGTATGAACAATAAATCCATAAAGAATATAAAGGGTCTTTCCATTTCACAATCCACACTTTCATATGATAAATAATTGCATTCAGATGTATCATAGACTATAAGTGTCTAAAATAAGGCCACGACACGACTAGATCATTTGCAAAAGTGGGTAGAGCAAAGACAACTTGGGCAGGACAACATGCCCTAATAAGTAAATGGGTGGAGCAAACACCCTATGGGTGGAATAACACACCCGGGACGGAATAACGCACCCTGGGAGAAACAAAATGCCCTAATATATAAAGCAAGAGGAAACCATACCCCTGGATGAAACAACACACCCTAATAAGTAAATGGGTGGGAAAAAATACATTGGGTGGAACAACACACCCTAATAAGTAAATGGGTGGAACAACACACCCTGTGTGGAATAAAACATCCTAATAAATAAAGTAGGTGGAAACAACACACCTGGATCAAAACATGACACCCTAATCATTCACACTACATTATGTAAATAATCTATCTATTTTGCACTCATAATATAGAGTGGAAAGAAAGATATAAATTCCTAATGTTGTGAAAATATGTTCTTTAGCATTATTCTTAATGATATTCTCTTTATTTTTTAGATATTAATAACATCAAATAAGTATGACCTATAGATTTTCAGATTATCCATCAATCATATGTAGATCTAATGTTGTGATCATATTAGTCCTCCTTTTTTATTCTTGTGGCCCACATCCTAGACCGGACTCCTAAAGGATTGAAGAGGTGTGGATAGGAGGTATTCAAGGCCCTACGAACTCCATTCTTCTTTACAAGGCACACATCATTAATAGTGATATGTAGGTCTGCAACTCCTATAATGGCACCATCACCCTGGAGTTCTCCATATATTTGTTGAACATGATCATAACTTTCTTTCTCATGACTGATGTGGGGCCAATGTGTATCACACAGAGCTTCTTCAAGGGAATTTTGGCAATGATGGTTGTAGAGATCTGATGATGTGGTGGGAGTCCTCAGGGTGAAGAGAGATCGGCAATGATGGTTGTAGATATTTGATGATGAGGTGGGAGTCCTTAGGGTGAAGAGAGATGAAGAGGCAACACCTTTGGTTGTTGACATGAGGAAAAAAAATTCTGCAGATGGAGGAGGACAATAGACTATCATTGGTTTGGTTAGGGTTGATACCGCAATAGATGTTAGTCTATAGTTGTTTCTATAGGTCATCGCATTGGTGGTGAGAATATGAAGAGTTGAAGATGGGGTTTACTATGTTAAAGATGGTTGGAGGAGGACAAGGTCAGGGTTAGGGTAGTCGTGATGTCTAAAACTAAGATCCACAATTGCTAGTAAGGTATGCATCCTAGTAATGGTGGTCTTTTGGATCCCTAGTTGTGGGAGGAGTATCTATAGAAGATATGATCCCTCTTTGGTGGTGTTGGAAGAACATTTTGTGAAGAGAGAAGAGGGCAGCATTGCACAAGATCAACACCAAAAACTCTAGGGTGTATGCAACTACTGACTATGGTTCTCCTCTACCAAGAAAATTAGTGTGGGGTGAGGGTCAGGCATGACAACTTGTGTTTTTAGAATCTGGTGAAGGTAAGAGGGAAGGGTGAGGGAGAAGAGGAAGAGAAGAAGAAATAAATGAGCAAGGGATAGAAGAGAAGAGGAGGAGGATACAACATCATCATTTACCTAGAAATCCATCTATTGACAAGCAATAGGTCTGTGAGGGTGCATCCAGAGAATAAAGGTGGGGGATGTGACATAGGGGAGAAAACAAACATAATGACTTAGGTAAATAATGCAGTAAATGATATTTATATTTTGGAACTCTTACTAATTAGAAGAATGGTGATAACCTCCCATTTTGCGATGTTCGCTTATTGGTTTTTCTCAGTTTTCCATACTCTTTCTTTGATAAATTAGATAGAATCTTTAACTTCCCACTTTATTGCAAATATACCATTAAACTAACTTTTCTTTTTTATTCTTACAGAAAAATAAAAAAAACCTACAAAGTTCCAAACGGTCCCAAGACCGAATGGATGCCAAATGGTCCCAAGACCGAATCGACGTCAAATGGTCCCAAGACCGAATGGATGCTAAATGGTCCAAGACTGAATGGACGCCAAATAGTCCCAAGACTGAATAAAGCCAAATGGTCCCAAGACCGAATGAAGCCAAACGATCCCAAGACCGAATGGAAATCAAACGGTCCCAAGACGGAATGGAGATCAACCGGTCCCAAGAACGAATAAAGCCAAACAGTCCCAAGACCGAATGAAGCCAAATGGTCCCAAGACCGAATGGAGATCAAACAGTCCCAAGACCGAATGGAGATCAACCGATCCCAAGACCGAATAAAGGCAAACGGTTTCAAGACCGCAAGGACTGAAACGGTTTCCAAACCGGGATAGTACAAATGGTTTCAAAACCAAGACAGTCCAAACGGTTTTGAAACCGAGAGAGTCCAAACGGTTTCGAAATTGAGAGAGTCCAAACGGTCTCAGAACCCAAATAGTTTTCACGACCGTTTGGGCCCAAAACCGCCCAAACCGTTTAGACTTCACTCAAAACCTATAAATAAGACCCAAAGGGTCCTGACAAAGTATCAAGTTTCAGACGTCCAAAGGCTGCCTCTACTGCTCCAGAGCCATTCCATCCTTCACTCACTGCCCTGAGGTTGCCAGTCTGAGATCCATACTTCGTCTCCAAACTACTTTCTCTCTCATTAACAAAGAAGGTGAGAAGAGGATGATTCATCATCAAGCAAGCTACGAAGTGTGAAGATTGTTGCTCTCTCTCTCTCTCTCCAAGGGATCGACCTTCCTCCCTCCTTTGTGGAGATGACACACACTCTCTCTTCTCGCCTTCTTCTTTGTCCTTGCCATGAGCGAGTAGTCTCATACACTAGGGTGCAGGGAGTATCCCCGCTACCCATGTTTTCATCTCATGCAATGTAATTCATAATTTTGCAATAGAGATATAATTTCTTTTTAGTTCAACATCAATCGTTTAATGAATGCGTGTTTCTTGATCACCAACTTGTGTTACTTATTATCTTTTAGTATGAATTGTCTACGTTTGTACTATTAGATTCGAATCTTGATTGAATGTTGTTTCCTAATGCATGTAGCCACCATGCATCTGTTTTGGTATCCAGGAGTGTTTTTCAAGAAGTGGAGTAAAATCACTTCCGTCATTGTACTTTCATACTATGAAATGGAATCAGTTGACGTATGAAAGTACAACCTTGATAAGTTGAGGAACACACTTTGCGAAGGGAATGATGTAAAGTAAGTGACTATTTGTTTGGGGATGGCTGGCGTTGCAACATTCCCACACTTCTCATAGTTAGTTCTCTGAAAGGAAACTAAATCTACAAAGATACTAATTGTTTAGACTCTTATTGCAGGTTATGTTACTATGTTGCATGTTTTGATCCATGTGTAGTGGTGGTGAAAGATGATCACATCCTAGTAGTTCCTTAATATTGTTTACGACCTTAAATTTACCTTCCTGCTTACCTTCTTGCTTTTACTTTACTTGCACTTAGTTTAAACAAACAAACAAACTCTTTGATCTAAATACCAATTGTTAAGGAGTTAAGTGAAATTCTAACGTTTTCTATCTTGTTGCTATCAACAAGACCGTTGTCCAGTGGATTTGACCCTTAACTATACTATGATAAGACTTCCACGTATCCTAGCATATGTGGGTGGAGTTTTTAATGTAGTATAAGAAAGGCTAAACCTAAAGACTTACTATCTTTAGGATTTTTAGTGGTGCACACAATTCCACACAAGTGGAAGCTCCATCAAAAATTGGTTCCATTGTCGGGGACAATAGAATGTTTTAATTTTATTTATCATCTTACTAGTTGGTTAAGGTTTTACACTTTTTCTTTAAACATTACTCCATATTCTCTTGATTTCATCATATCTCCCGCATCATCAGAAAAGTGTGTTTCTTCCTCTACTCAGGTAGAAGACGTGTATACAACCATCGCATAATCTCAGATTCTCCCCTGATCCAGAGTATGACTCTGAGGTAGAGAGAAGTTTCCACCGCTGCATTAGACTCAATCGTCAAAGAGCCAGACAAATGGCCGAAGATCAATGCCAAGCTGCACTAGTGATGGAAAGGGTCAACGCTGCCATAGCAGCCCAGCGAGCGCAACTCATCGCCGACACGCGTGCCCAAGTTTAGGCTGAAGTATGGGATGAAGAGCAAGCCCACATCCATGCTGAGAATGAAGCAGCCAAGGCTGCTGCGCAACTATTGATAAGAACCAAGCAACTAAGGGACTATGCTATTCCCAAGAACTACAAAGACAACCATCTCGTCCAACCACCGATCATCGACACTCCTAATTTTGAGATTAGGACACAATGAATCCAAATAATGCATGGCATCTCATTTTCTGGAAGCACTGGAGATGACTGCATGGACCATTTGAAGAGATTCAAAGCTCTTGCAGGCTGGTACCACAAGCTGGAACAACCATTGGCGCAGTCATGCTTAGACTCTTCAATTTTCACCTTGTCTGGAAGAGCACTAAGCTGGTACAATTCTTTGGAAGGGGAGCCAATCACCCCATGGGCTCCCTTAGAAGAGAAGTTCTTGGAGAAATTCTTCCCACCTTCACTAACCTACCAAATCAGAGGGCAAATCAACTGATTCCTTCAACTACCAGGAGAGTCATTGGCTGACTCATGGGAAATGTTCAAGGAACTCTTGAGGAAGTGCCCTCACCATGGAATCTCACAAAATCAACTCACAGAAACCTTTTATAGGGGAGTAAGTGATGAAATTAAAAAGTTCTTAGATTCCTCATCTGGGGGAAACTTTATGAGATAGAACTACGAAGACGCCTGGAGGATCATCACTCTTAGAGAAGAAAATCAATCGAATTGGGGGAGGGCGGCCACAGGAGGAGTTATAAAGGTTTGTAAAGTTGAAGAGTCTATGGAAATGAAAGCCATAGCTGAAGCTTTGAAGACCATAGCCAACAAACAACAAGCCCTCGAAGCATCATTTGGGGAGTATGATAGAAAAAAGAGCCCCCAACAAGCTAAATCAGCAATAGGAACTTGTGAGGCCTGTCATGCATCAGATCATCCCACCTTGCCATGTGGTCTACAATACAACGTGATGATGGATTGCAACCCCCTCAACCAAAGTATGAGCTGATTATTGAACACCCTAAGGATCAGATGCCAGAACAAGTAAATTCCATTCGTTCCATACCAAGACAAGCTTACTACAATCCAAATCAACTGAGAAATCACCCTGGTTTTCAATATGGAAATCTTGCCAGGACCGCTAACCCGCAACATCAAACACAAGGTGGATCTTCCAACAGACTACCACCTGGATTTCAAAGCAACTACAAGAAAAATCAAGGAAATCTTAGAAACAATTTCCAAAGATCAAACTACCCAAGAAATCCCTCTACATACTACCAATATACTCACCCTCCTCTGCACCCGCAATTACAACAAACTCAGCTGCAACAGCCGCAGCAACCCCAGTTGCCGGCACCTCAACAACAACCACTTCAAGGGCAGCAACAACTAACTCAATTTCAACAAAAGAATGTCCCACCACAACAGACTGATGAACTGTCTTTGATAAGGCAAATGCTACAATCACAGCAAACCATGCTGGCTAACCTGCAAGCCCAACAAAAAGCTGTAGAAACTCAGTTAGCATAGATAGCAGCTCAGCTAAAACCTCCAATAGGAACTTTTACTGGCCAACCAGAAGCAAATCCAAGACACGACCAACATAGACTAGAACAATTAAATGTTGTTACAACAAGGTCTAGTCGTGTTCTCACTGAAGCCATCTCAATTAATCAAGAAGACAAGGATGTAACTGAAATCATCCCAACAAAAGAAGATGATGAAGAAAGGAAAGAAAAGGAACAAGGTCACAAAGAACCAGACGTTCCACAATATAAGCCAAGGATACCCTACCCTGGCAGGCTAAAGGAAACCAGACTAGACTTTAGATTCCAGAAATTCAAAGAGGCAATGAAGAAACTTTATGTTGATATTCCCTTTCTCGATGCCTTATCCGAAATCCCATCCTGGTCCAATTACCTAAAGACCTTGCTGTCAAAGAAATATATGATAGAGGAGCATGAAACTGTCAAGCTAGCCCAAACCTCTTCTGATATCATTTTGAATAAAATGCCAAAAAAACATAAGGACCATGGCTCCTTTGGCATACAATGCTCTATTGGGGACACTTCTTGTAAAAGGGGATTGGCTGACTTGGGAGCCAGCATATCAATTATGCCATTCTCCATGTGCAAAAGATTGGGGTTCACTGACTTATTGCCTACAACAATGACCATCCAGCTGGCCGATTCCACGATTACAACACCACTCGAAATCATTGAAGACATTCCAGCAAGAGTGTGGAGGGACTCTTATGTCCCTTGTGATTTCATCATTATGTATATAAAAGAAGACTTAAGGTACTCGATAATATTCAGTAGGCCCTTCCTCGACACACAACTAGAGCTTTAATTGATTTCGAGGTTGGAACGATCACCTTGAGGTTGCGAAAAGAAACTATCCAATTCAAGGTTTTCAACAGCCTGAAGAGCCCTAGTATCCATGAAGAGGTCTTCCTTCTTGAAGCAATTGATAAAATGTCTCAACTCAAGCAAGCAAATCCAAAACCAGCAGATGCCCCAGAGGACACTCTAATAAATCCGGAAGTTGAATTTTCAACCAACAAGTTAGTTCAGCAATGCCTGGAATACTTGGAGCAGGCAGAAAAAGCCCCAGAAGCTACTTTTGAAGAACTGGAATGGGTCTCCATATTAGAGACAACTGAAGTACCCAAAGCCCCGGAAATGAAAACCCTACCAGTTGAGCTCAAACATGTCTTCTTAGATGAAGAAAAATTATGTCCAGTTATCATTAGCTCCTCTCTAATTGACGACCAGAAAGAAAGGCTTCTCACTGAATTAAGGAAGCACAAGAAAGCAATTGGGTACAGGATGACTGACCTAACAGGCATTAACCCATCTCTATGCATGCATAAACTACCTATGATAGAAGAATTCAAACCCTCGAGGGAGCACCAGAGAAAACTAAACCCAAATATGAAAGAGGTAGTTCGCCTCGAAGTTCTTATACTCTTGAAAGTGGGTATTATCTATCCAATTTATGACTCTCAATGGGTTAGTCCTATCCAAGTGGTCCCTAAAAGGGGGGGACCACTATTGTCTTAAATGATAAAAATGAACTAGTACCTACAAGGACCGTTATTGGTTGGAGAATGTGCATAGATTACAAAAAACTAAACAAATCAACAAGGAAAGACCATTTTCCCTTACCCTTCCTTGATGAAGTCCTTGAGCAGCTAGCCCACCAAAAAAATTTCTGCTACCTCGATGGATATTCTGGGTTTTACCAAATCCCAATTCACCCTGAAGACTAAGAAAAAACGACATTTACTTGTCCCTTTGGAACATATGCCTTTAGAAGGATGCCCTTTGCGCTATGCAACACACCTGCACCCTTCCAAAGGTGCATGACTGCTATCTTCACAGGATTAACCGAAACAATTATGGAGGTGTTCATGGATGATTTTTCAGTATACAGAGACTCTTTTGATAACTGTCTACTCAACCTAAGTAAAGTCCTATAGAGATGCGAGGAGACGAACCTTATCCTAAACTGGGAAAAATGTCACTTTATGGTGACCGAAGGTGTCGTCCTCAGACATCGAGTGAGCGAAAGAGGAATAAGAGTAGACAAGGCAAAAATCAATGTCATCTCAAAGTTGTCACCGCCCAAAGACATAAGGGGTGTGCGAGCCTTCTTAGGTCATGTCGGGTTCTACCGAAGATTTATCAAAGACTTCTCAAAAATAACATAACCTATGACATACCTATTGACCAAGGATGTTGATTTCAACTTTGACCATGATTGCCTGCATAACTTTACAACCTTGAAGAAAGCTCTAATCTCTGCACCCATACTAAGAGAACGTGACTGGTCACAACCTTTTGAAATAATGTGTGACGCTAGTGACTATGCCATAGGGGCCGTTTTGGGGTAGAGAATCAACAAAAAACCATATGTAATATACTACACATCCAAGATGTTAGATGAGGCGGAAAAGAATTATACTACTACTGAAAAGGAATTCATAGCCATCATCTACGCCTTCAAAAAATTTCATTCTTATCTAATTGGATCAAAGGTCATAGTATATACAGACCACTCCGCCATCAAATATCTTATTCAGAAATAGAATGAAAAATCCAGACTCATCCGTAGGGTATTAATGATGCAAGAATTTGATCTTGAAATTAAAGACAAGAATGGAGTGGAAAATGTCGTTGCTGACCACCTAAGTCGCATTGAATATCAAGACAACAACAATGTACCTATCTGAGACTCCCTCCCTGATGACCATCTTATCAAAATTACCACCAGATTCCCCTAGTATGCCGACATAGTAAACCATCTGGCTATAGGAATCATCCATCCCTCCACCTCTCACCATGATAAAAAGAAATTTCTCCATGATGTTAAACAATACTAATGGGATGAACCCTATCTTTTTCGTCTATGCGCAGACCAACTTTTCCGTCACTGCATACCAGAAGAGGAAATTACTCCTGTCTTAGAGCATTGTCATTCTGGCCCCACTGGGGGACACATGAGTTCGAAAAAGACCACTTGGAAAGTTCTACAATCGGGCTTCTTTTGGCCAAAAATAGCAAGAGATTCCTATGAGTTTGTAAGATCGTGCGATAAATGTCAGCTTTCTGGCGGTATAAAAAAAAGGAATGAAATGCCTCTCACTATGTGGCAAGAAATCGAACTTTTTGATGTTTGGGGAATAGACTAGATGGGTCCCTTCCCCTCATCCTATGGATTCTCTTACATACTGGTCACTGTGGACTATGTCTCAAAATGGGTAGAAGCTATACCCACCGTCTCCAGTGATTCAAAGCCAGTCATCAAGATGTTCAAAGATATTATTTTCCCCAGATTCAGAGTCCCCTGAACTATCATATCCGATGGAGGGACCCATTTTCTAGAAAGAAGCTTCGAAGCCCTCCTGAAAAAATATGGAGTCAACCATAAGGTCGCCACACCTTACCATCCACAAACTAGTGGCCAAGTTGAAGTTTCAAACAAACAACTGAAAGCAATTTTAGAGAAAACTGTCAATAGACATCATACCGATTGGTCCACCAAGCTTCCTGATGCCCTTTGGGCTTACCACACAACTTATAAAACACCAATTGGAACAACCCTGTTCCGACTGTTATATGGGAAATCATGTCATCTTCCAGTTGATATGGAACATAAAGCTCGGTGGGCCATTAAACAACTGAATTTTGATTTTAAAAGCACTGGAAAATACAGACAACTCTAGTTACAAGAACTTGAGGACCTTAGAATGACAGCCTACCATAGTGCTAGAATCTATAAAGAAAAAACCAAGATGTGTCACGATGGCCACCTCAAGAGAAAAGACATTTCTATCGGAGATAAGGTCCTCCTCTTCAATTCCAAACATAAGATGTTTCCTGGAAAGCTTCGCACGAAGTGGTCTGGACCATTCACAATTAAACACATCTACCCCACTGGAGTCATCATCCTTGACAATAATGGGGGAGAACAGACCGTTAACGGCCACAAATTGAAGAGATAATATACATGAGTAGACAAATTACCAAGGCAGACTATCGAGATCCACGACCCCTCAACATCGACATAACCAAACCAGATTTTCATCGGGCCAGTGATGTAAAACCCAGGCGCTACTTGGGAGGCAACCCAAGACCTGAGTATCACAGTTTTTATTTTGTCTAAGTTTTTCTTCTAATCTCTTCATTTAATTTAGGTTTATCATCTTTAATCTAAAAATATAAAAATTCACATAACCAACCAAAACAAACATAAAAATATAAAATCCAACTAAAATCTCACCCTAACGATCTCAAAACCGTTTGGTCACAGACGATCTCGAAACCGTTTGGAACCCAAATGGTCTTGAAACTATTTGGAACCCAAACAGTCTCGAAACCATTTGGACCTCAAACGGTGTCAAAATCGTTTGCCCTCGGGAATTTGTAACACCCCCCTATCTTATAAATATAACCCCACCCCTTCCGTTTTCTTCTTCTAGAATCTTTAGTTTTCTAAACCCGAGTACAAGCACTATTCCATCCCTCCAGCTTCCCTACTCCCACGCACCCTCGCTTGCGTAACCCTAGTTCATTCTGCCATCTTCACCGACGTCGCTTCCTTGATACCTATTCCTTTAAGACTTCCACACCATCGCCACACATCGTTATCACCATTCCTTGCCTCATTACCATCATCACCTACTCCGTCATCATCAACAGCACCATCACACAGCAAGGTAGTCCATGACAATCACCAGCATCTCCGACACGCCAGGGTGATTCACGTCCACCTCATTTTGACTCTCGTTGACGCCACTATCGCTGTCACCGCCGCTAACGTGTGAACCACTCGAACCTCTTTCACCGATTCATCCACCGTCTGCTGTGCTCCCGACGTTTCATCTTCCAAACGGTCTTAAAACCATTTGGATGAGGGACCATTTGGACCCAAATAGTCTTCAAACCATTTGGTGCCAAATGGTCTTGAAACCGTTTGGACCCAAATGGTCTTCAAACCGTTTGGTACCAAATGGTCTTGAAACCATTTTGATGAGGGACCGTTTGGACCCAAATGGTCTCAAAACCGTTTGGACCCAAACGGTCTCCAAACCATTTGGATCCAAACTGTTTGGAGCCAAATGGTCCTGAAACCGTTTGGACTCCAATAAAACCTTAAAACATTAACCCATACATAATGTAACTTTTTCTTTTAATAAACTCGTTATCTTTGCCAAATCCTTCAAACACACAATTTTCTTCTAATTTTTCAGATATGGCATCCCCCGCAAAAGAAGCCACTGGAACTGCTGATGCTCCATTCTGGACAACAGAGCAACTGATGGAGGACCACGCCAAGCTCCAAAAAGTCGTATACATCTATAACAAGAATAGACATGTCCCACCGAAAGTCAACCTGCTCACGATCATGAATGAAATTGACCAACTCAATTGGTGTTTATCTGAGGAGCCCGATCAAGAAGTGGAAAAAAATTCTTCCAGCGATGAAGGCTCCAAATATGAGCCAAATTCTGAAGATGAATCCCCAACCGCAAAGTCCAAGGGGAAGAGAAAGGCCCAAGAAGCTGCAAAAGAACAACCTACAAAGAAACAGGAAAGAAAGCAAGTCCATCCCGCCACTACAAGAGATAAAACCCTGGCGGGATACACTCCATCAACCACCACCACTGCCGCTGCTACTCCCGCAACCATCATTGTTCCCATTTTCTCCACCATCACCACTATAGCACCACCACCAGCAAACCTATTCATCCACACCCTCCAATCCATCGACAAAACATTGAAACCAACAAAGTATGTTTGCTCAAGCATACTAATGAAGATGGGGATATATGACATAATCCTCACACTACTCGACAACGCCAATCTCTCTAGGCTCAGCTTCATCCCTAAAATCTCTTATGTTAAGCCCACTAAAGAATTATTCACGCATCTCAACAAAGAATCTGTGGACATTATGGATAGAGCAAGGGACAGAGGTGACCGCAGGCTGGTCACCAATCTCTTTGGCAACAAAGTTGTCATTACAAAAAACCTACTAAATGATATCTTTATCGACAACCCAAAGCAACTGCAGAAAGCTAAATAGGTTGGCATAGACAACTCCCAATTTAATAGACACAACTTATGGAAATCCCTGACAGGGATCCCAAACTATGAGGCAAAGACCTACAAGGCTTCAAATATTCAGTCTGGTATGGTGCGCACGCTTCTCAAAATTCTCACAGGTGCATTTTTTCCAAGGACAGAGGCCGAGAATGTTCTCATTTCTGATCTTTTTATCCTTTGGTCCATCTTACATGGGATTCCAATCAACTTTGGATGGCTTATGATACAAAAGCTTTCTGCTTATGCCCTTAGCAAAGAAATCTATATGGGTGGACACATAACATCCATCCTAAAATATCTCAAGATGGATAGACTACTACCCAGGTGTGATATAGTCAAAGGAGACATCCTTACCAATGAGCAAACCTTAAAGAACTCATACATCATTAAGGAGAAGGATGCAAAGATGCACTACATCTTCTGCCCTGCAGTTAAATCATCAAGGACTCTGCTGCCGCTTCCGGAGCTTGCCAATTATGACAAGGAAAAGCTACTCTTTTCTAAAGAGGATCTTGTAAAACTTCTAGCTTCGGTCAAAGAACAACAAAAAAAATCCAAAGTGAGGCAAACAGAGCATAGAATCACCGCCCCAACTGCAAGAATAACAAAAATACCTGTGAAACAGCCATCCAAAGGGCCTTTGCAAGCACATCAGCTGTCGGGGACACCGACATCATGACCAAACCCTGAAGCTAAACCTCCTCTCTCTTAAGAAGACATCACCACCTCATCACTAGACTCCTTCATCATGAGTCTAAATGTTGAGCTTACCTCCACCACCACCCCCACCATGCTACCATCCTCCACCATTCCACAGTCCACCACCCTCCCATCATTCTCCACAATAATTCCACCAACAAATCCCCTCCTCACATCCACACCTGCACCCGCATCCTCTGCCTCAATCCCCTTCTCATCGGGCATTCTATTCACATCAACACCCGATCTCGCTTTCACCTCATTCACCTCCACCTCAACCGCTTTCCCATCAATGTCGCCACCCTTCACATCCGTCACCACCCCGACACCACTGGTGACCCCATCTACAATCACCAAATAATTCACAGGACCATCTTCAGTGTCTCTTTCGCAAGACACTACCACTCTTCCACCCCGACCCAACCATCCCACCCATCCTTCTCTGGGGTCCCTTTTAAAAATGTCGGTGAGGAATTCAGACGTCAATTTGACGCCATCTGACCTCCTCACCGACCCTTCTAACATAATGCAATCTATTTTTTCATGTGTGCAAGATCTCACTAGATAGGTCGCCAAGATGGATGAGTGTAACCACACCTTGCCAGACATCATCCACTGTATTCAGCAACGATAGGAAGTAGTGGCCAAACAAGTCGACCTCATAGACAACCACTACAAAAACTTGCCCGAGCTGATCCTTAGAGTAAAAATCCAACAAGAAATGTTGGCCAAGCAAGTCGACAAGGTCTCAATGCAAACTCAACCCTTGCCATAGACCCTTCACGATCTTAAGTAGTAACAAACTACTTTAAGCACGTGCTTAGACGACGTTACCAACATCCTAGAACAACTAAATCGCTGCCAAGAGGAGTCATCAAACAATGACATCAATCAACTTTGAGCTCAAGTCACAGATCTTTCTGCGCGACTCCTCTCTACCGAGGGACGATACTCTGACCTCAAGGAAACCCATGACACACTGCTTGAGATGCATGAGCATGTGCAAGTGGCTTTTGATGAACTACAATCAATCCATTGACTGTGCAAAAAGACTACACAGAAGAAACTAAAAGATAAGGCGGCAGAAAAGGAAGATGATGATGACGACGAAGATGAAGAAGAAGATGATTCTGACTCCTCTACAGATTCCAATGATGATACCTCCTCCTTAGACGATAAACTTGATGACCCAGGACATGCTAGGGAGGGCACCAGCTGAGGAGAGGAACCTTCAAAGAAGAAGTATAACAAAGACCATCATGAAGGTGAATAAGATCCCTACTCCCCTAATCATAATGAAAATGTTAACATGTCATATAGGGATAAATTCCTTAACTACTCTGCCATGGGATCATTGGGGGAAGCCACAAAAAAAGTAGCTTTTGATGAGTTCCATCAATGCATTTTGGGAACCAGCACTAGTCCACCAGCAACAGCAACTCAACAATTCTCTGCACCAGAACAATCAGTGCCCTTACCCCCAGAGCAAGAAGTGTCAGACAGAGTGAGCCTAGACACAAATGATGAAATCGACTATGATTCTGACTCATAAAAAGATGATGTTCTACAACACTATTTGGATGACCTAGAGCAAACTTCTTTTCCATCACTACAAGAGCTTCCCCCACCGCCAACTCTACCCAAGAAGATGCACGACTTAGACATGGTGTCCATCTCTACCCTAGATATCCAGGACATTTTTATCTTGGACACTATCGTAGACGATGCCAAAGAGGGGGGGACATCATCTACACAAATATAAAGACTAAGCACAAAATGACACATTAAGATTTCTGCATCATCCTTCAACCTCAATTAAAAGTGAAGATGGCAATCTTTCATGTCCTTCTTGCCCATGCTATCGAAACCTACAGAAGCTCAAAAAGGCCACAGCCAGTTCTCAATGCTTCACCTGCTTTGGCTCTAAGTCTACTATATAAGGATTTACACAACAAGGCTATCGAGCGGTTGCATAGGGGGATTGAATGGAGGGTACGATATATCACAGTACCCTTCCAAGTTTCTGGCCACTGGAAACTCATGATTGTTGACACCGAGGATTGCGAAGCCAAAGTGTACAACTTCTGTGCCAGTGAGCTTCAAGTTGGAATCATCAATTTTGCTGGTCTAGGAGCCGGGGAGGCAAGATGCATCCCTTTTTGGCTTCTGAAACTAATCTGGGCTGCATGCCCATCCCTCCGAAATGGTTGGAACCAACCCTAGTTCCAAATCATAAACCCACAAGTCCAAACACAAGAAGGATTTGGGGATTGTGCTTTCTACACTATACGCCACATCCAAGCGCTCAATCAACAAATCCCTTTCAGTGAGCTGGCCACAGAGGATTTTCATTCTATACGAGGATGTTACGTCATGGAGCTAATATGTGACAGAAGGTTCTTCAAGGACACAGCTATGGTGCCTGACGACGTTCCTCGCGACCTCTACTTGGTCATCCAACATCCTCAAAACAGCCATTCCGGAAAACAATAAAGGAGTTGGAGAAACAACAACCCGCCAAGGTCCCCGAGAAGAAACAATGGGATCCCTACTCTTTTGATTTGGCGGATGATAAAGGGGACATCAAATTGCTAACCGGGGCCACCATCAACAGACCATCTTCACAAAAGGTTCCCCTATCTTCCATTAAACTGACGTTCCCTAATTTTGACCTTGCAGCTTGCAAGAATCTCTCCGACAATGCACTCCAGCTCATCATGTCTAGGCTATATGCTGCAAAAGATGATCTTGTTTTTCTAGCAAGAGATATTCTTGTCATGGTAGATTCCCTCTGTGAAACCGTGCAATTCAAAGGGTCTATATCCATGAGTCTGATGACTGCCTATCAATATCTTCTCAGACGGAACCATCCTACGGTTTACATGGCGTCTGCATATATGAAGGATGATCTCCTACAGATAAAGAACTTTGGAACCACGGAGGCACTTATCTCTTGCCTCCAGCATACAACTTTGAAGTTCATTATGCTTCCTTTCCTCCATTTAGAGTATTGGATGTTACTGGCGACAAACCTTCCTGAAGGAACAACAATCATATATAATAGTTCTGATAGCCAATACCATCCAGCTCAAAAACAATATACTACAAGAACAAAGACACCCAGGGAGGAGGTGGTGAAGGAGTGTGATGACCGACTACATGATCTTTTGAGCAAGCACATAAGGGCGTACGACAAAGAACACTTTCATCACCCAACCTTCAGCCACAGATGCCCCCAACAACTCCGAGAGTCAAACAACTGTGGCTTCCACGTCCTCTACTGGATTTACACCATCATGGTCCTTGGAAGACCAGTAGAGGACATGACAAACGTGGATTACCACACTTTACGTGGGAAGTTTGTAGCTAATCTTCTCCAAACACATGGAGCTAACAAAGGACTAACAGAAGCCTAATGCCCTTGTCCTTGTACTTCTCAACCTATCACTTTGACACTCTGAGGTTAGAGTGAGTGATAAGTTTGGGGGGGGAGTACACTGGACAAGGGTGAGGTATCATTTTAAAAAACCCTTCCCTCTCTACCTTCTCTTTCAATTATGTACAAAATCTTTAGCTTTCTTTACACACTTAGATTTTGTTTAAGTAATTCCTCTGTAAAAATAAATCTTGCACATAATAATAACATCCCTCTTAGAAAAGGTCATCCCTAGCTAAATTTAGAATCTAGTTAGTCCTCAAAAGCAATAACAAGAATAGCATATAGGCATGTAATGGCGAATTAATAAATTACTTTCACACTATATTTTCATGCCTTTGCTTCAATTCTACATCTGACTTTCCACAGGTCAACATCAGGGTTGAAATAAGCCAAACACTCTCAAGGAAGGGAGGAATATCAGGTGACATCCAAATCAAGAAACCTCACAAGTGGACCACCAAGTAGAAACCAAATAAGTGCATGTTGAGAAACTCCAAGAACAACTTTCTTCTCTTCAATAAAAGAGGCTTGGCCGCCCAATAAAAACCCCTAAAATCCCAAATCCTAAGCATGTGAGTTTATGAATAAAAACCAGAGTGTTGAATAAAAATATGAGAGTTGTTCCACGCATAAGGATCTATATGAATATCCAATAAAGGTCTCGCACGGCCGGTACATTCAACTACCCTCACAAAGTTATATGTGTCATGCCCGATAGTGAGACCCTAAGGTATCCAAATATATGAATAGGATGATAAAGGACTCGCCCGGCCGGTACATTCAGCTGCCCTCACAAAGGCAGATGTATCGTACCCAGTAGTGAGATCCTAAATGCATAGACAAACCCTCCCCCACTTGAAGGGGGAGTTACACAATAGCCTTTAGCCAACCTTCATACCCACTCTAGCTTCCGATAGGATTTTTAGAGAAGTATAAAACTAATTGGAGTCGAAAACATGCATAGAATAAAATCAAGAAAAAAAGGTGGTCCCAATGTGAGCTACATGATATGGAAGAAACCTGAGATCCAAGCAACTCTCAACACCTGAAAGAGTTAGGGCAAGCAAAAGCTCCGATACGAAGTTAGGATATTTCTGATTTAGAATTGAAGCAAGAGTATGGAAATCTTAACTAAATAAAATCACCTCGCTACTATGTGCCTTAGCTCTATCTAGCTTGAGGACAAGCTAGACTCTAAGTTAGGGGGGGTGATAACCTCCCATTTTGTGATGTTATCTTATTGGTTTTTCTCAGTTTTCCATACCCTTTCTTAGATAAATTAGATAGAATCTTTATCTTTCCACTTTATTGCAAATATACCATTAAACTAACTTTTCTTTTTTATTCTTATAGAAAAATACAAAAAAACCTACAAAGTTCCAAATGGTCCCAAGACTGAATGGACGCCAAACGGTCCCAAAACCGAATGGACGCCAAACAGTCCAAGACCGAATGGATGCCAAATGGTCCTAAGACCGAATAAAGCCAATCGGTCCCAAGTCCGAATGAAGCCAATTGGTCCCAAGAATGAATGGAGATCAAACGGTCCCAAGACTGAATGGAGATCAACCGGTCCGAAGACCGAATAAAGCCAAACAGTCCCAAGATCGAATGAAGCCAAACGGTCCCAAGACCGAATGGAGATCAAACGGTCCCAAGACCGAATGGAGATCAACCGATCCCAAGACCGAATAAAGGAAAACAATTTCAAGACCGCAAGGACTCAAATGGTTTCCAAACTGGGAGAGTCCAAACAGTTTCAAAACCAAGAGACTTCAAACGGTTTCGAAATTGAGAGAATCCAAACAGTCTCAGAACCCAAATGGTTTTCACGACCGTTTGGGCCCAAAACTGCCCAAACCGTTTGGACATCACTCAAAGCCTATAAATAAGACCCAAAGGGTCCTCACAAAGTATCAAGTTTCAGACGTCCAAAGGTTGCCTGTACTGCTCCAGAGCCATTCCATCCTTCACCCACTGCCCTAAGGCTGTCAGTCTGAGATCCATACTCCATCTCCAAACTACTTTCTCTCTCATCGACAAAGAAGGTGAGAAGAGGAGGATTCATCATCAAGCAAGCTACGAAGTATGAAGATCGTTGCTCTCTCTCTCCAAGGGGTTGACCTTCCTCCCTCCTTCATGGATATGATGCTCTCTCTCTTCTCGCCTCCTTCTTTGTCCTTACCATGAGCGAGTAGTCTCATACACTAGGGTGCGGGGAGTAGCCCCGCTACTCATGTTCTCATCTCATGCAATGTAATTCATAAGTTTGCAATAGAGATATACTTTCTTTTTAGTTCAACATCAATCGTTTAATGAATGCTTATTGCTTGATCACCAACTTGTGTTACTTATTATCTTTTAGTATGAATTGTCTACGTTTGTACTATTAGATTTGAATCTTGATTGAATGTTGGTTCCTGATGCATGTGGCCACCATGCATCTATTTCGGTATCTAGAAGTGTTTTTCAAGAAGTGGAGTAAACTCACTTCCATCATTGTAGTTTCATACTATGAAATGGAATTAGTTGACATATGAAAGTACAACCTTGATAAGTCGAGGAACACACTTTGTGAAGGGAATGATGTAAAGTAAGTGACCATTCGTTTGGGGATGGCTGGCGTTGCAACATTCCCACACTTCTCATAGTTAGTTCTCTGAAAGGAAACTAAATCTACAAAGATACTAACTATTTAGACTCTTATTGCAGGTTATGTTACTATGTTGCATGTTTTGATCCATGTGTAGTGGTGGTGAAAGCCGATCACATCCTAGTGGTTCCTTAATTTTGTTTATGACCTTAAATTTACCTTCCTTCTTACCTTCTTGCTTTTACTTTACTTGCACTTAGTTTAAACAAACAAACCAACTCTTTGATCTAAATACCAATTTTTAAGGAGTTAAGTGAAATTCTAACATTTTCTATCTTATTGCTATCAACAAGACTGTTGTCCTGTGGATTCGACCCTTAACTATACTACAATAAGACTTCCACATATCCTAGCATACGTGGATGGAGTTTTTAATCTAGTATAAGAAAGGCTAAACCTAAAGACTTACTATCTTTAGGATTTTTTGTGGTGCACACAATTCCACACAAGTGGAAGCTCCATCAAATGGTCAAACAAACTATAAATTAGATGAAACATCTAAAAGAGATAGACTAGATCTTAGGGTACTTCAATAAATTTCTAATCTCATAATGTGCATTACATAAGGCCATGAATAGGTTAGGGTCAAAACTAATGAATGTATAAATTTGTGTAATTAAACCCCAATTGAATCCTTAATTAATTTATCTATCACTAACTTTATACAAAAGGGGATGTTTTTAAACATTATGTTTTCTAGGCGTGAACCCTAGTCTATATACTAATAGCCCAAACATGTATGTTGAAAAACATCACAGATATTTAAAGAATTAATTATCAAATAAATTATAAAATAAATAATTTTATCAAAAAATTCCTATATAGACAATTCAATTATGAATCCAATGCAAATAGAATGAGCCAAATCAGTGTAAAAATGAGGAAGTTATGCCACTTTTAGTTTTACCATCGGTTGGCAAAACCGATTGTGAGCCTTCTGAAGGTGGATCTTTCGATGGTTCAAATCAATGGTTGACCAACCCAGCCACCCAGAACAGCCAATCATATAATTGTTCATAACTTTTTTTATAGTTATTGAAACTGGACAAAATACATTTTGTAGCATTTGTTTTTCAATCCTCTACACAACCATAGCCTTCAACCACAGAAAGGATGAGCTAGAAGGTGACTCCAAGGAATTTTTTTAGGATAAAACAAAGAATAGTGGAAACTAAAGTTTTCATTGTATATTTGACTTTCCAAGTAGTTCTTAATCATAGATCCTTCTTTATGTTCATGTTCCCTTGATCGGAAATACCAGATTCATCAACTGATGGTTTTGATTAACATTTGTTCTTCATCTTCTACCTCCAGCAAACATTCTTGTAGACTAGTTAACCTAGTAAAAGGTTGTTTGGAGGAAGTTCTTAAGTATGAAGCTTGGACAAAACCAGTCCAAGTTATATTTTGAGTATAACTTGACCAAGGGAAAGAAAAATAAGTTAGAACGTGCGAAAGTGAGTGGAAAATCACCTTCTAAACTTGATTTACAACATTCAAATTCAAAATAATGGCTTTTTCAGTATTAAATCTTATTGTGTGATAACTGTAATGACTTTTATAGGATTGTGAATTGATTTTTAGTAGTAGGAATGATTTATTAACTATAATGGGTGATTTGAGATCATGTTTAAATTTTATTATACAAATTGCTATATATTTTTAGGTGATGAAATGGTGGATTTAGAGAAATTGAAGAAGTCAATTGACCTAATCTTGATCCAGAGGATCAATTTATGATCTATGACAATTATAAATGTTGTTAATTAGTTAGAGGATTTTGTGTTAGATGTTAATTCTTACCAAGGGAAGTAGGCTAATCATTAGATCAATAACGATATTGTTAGAATAAATTAAATATCATTAGACGATAGATGTCTTAGACATTGTAGAAACCTCATAGGAGGCCTGCGATGTGGGGAGGAAACATGCTTCTTGACTGGAGGTATTTTTTGCAGATTGAGGTAAGATGATGAGTACCGGTTGGGTACGAGGCTCTTGTCCAGTGAGGACACACTCCTTATAGTTGCATGGTACCTAACACCAAATGGGGATGTCGATGGTACCTATGTTAGAGTTGAGTTGATCAATGGACATCTTCGGTAGGTCCACTGATGCACAACAAGCCATAGTGATTTGACTATATGCCTAAGTACACAGGTTCAAAGGTGGAGTCTAGATATTCAGCAACACCCATTAGCTGCTGAGAACCACACATGGCGATGCTAGCAGCAGACATGGTATTGAGATTAAAGACTTATGGTCCCTAACATACTTCTAAGCCTTGGCAAGTGAGATTGTAGCTTGCTGTGATGTTTTTACATGTTGTGGTACATATGATGTGGGTCTAGTGGCACATAATAATTAGACTAAAGAACCCAAGAGTAGTTAGTGATTTACTGTGACCAATTGCTAGCACATTCTTATTACTTTGCATTAATTTCTCAAGATTTGAGTGTCTTTCTTACATTGCTTAAATTCTTAAACTTTGAATATTACTAAATTGCTTATTCTTGGCTACTTGTTGATTTTATATGCACTAAGTATCTCATCAACCTACTAAAAAAATTAGGTATAGTTCCAACTCCTATAGAAGAGGAAGAAGTTAGTTTTTATCAAGAGTAGAGAAGAGGACTTATGAAGAAGTAGTTAGATTACCTTGTCAGTCTCTTATCCTTGCTCTAGATCTTGGGAATGAGAGAGTGAGAAGAGAGAAAAGTTTGTAATGATCTTTACTTGATTTATATTAAATGATTACTCTTTTCTACATAAAAGTTGAACTCTATTGTAATCGTTAATATTAACGATATCTTATGTTGTCAGTTCAAATAAATCAATGCTATCTACAATTTTCATTGTGGCTAATGAAAGAAAAAAGTTAAAGTTGTTTATATCAAATGATTAAATGATTGGTTAGTTGATTTCCTCCTTGACAACCCCTAACCATGGTCAGTGGGTTCGGGTCTCATCAAATGTTTGGTATGAGAGCTTAGGTTGAACCTAAATTGAGTTTAGGTTTAGGAAAGGAGTGATAAGATAACAAGAGGATTAGGATGTTTTCCTATTAGAACTATATTTTTGTAATAGATGTGTTCCATTATGGATATGTATATGGTAGGAAGAGGATGTGGACAAGGTGAGGAACAAGCTGAGAGACATTATGATCCTGACCCTCAGAAAATGGCTCAATGTGGAGATGGTAGAGATGAGACAACAAGGATGTACCATATTTTTCTAGAGACAAAGGAGAATCATAAAAATGGACAAGAGGGTTTCATATTCTAGTAAGGATCTGATAGATTCATATGAGATGGTAAAGAAACTCGGTGGAGCTGAGTTTCTGGAACAACAAACCCAGCTGTGGTAGGTGTGTGGCATCTATGCTAGAAAATATATTCCGCCTAATGGAGATACCAGAGGATAAGCATATCAATCATGTCATATATCTACTCAATGGAGATGTTGAGTTGTGGTGCCATGGAGTAGAAGATAAGAGGAGAAATACAATTATGACCTGGAAGGATTTTGTGGATGAGTTTCACTTAAAGTATTTTCCTCCTACCTTTATGGGTGATAAATTGGAGAATATCAGGCAAGGGGGTATGACAATCATTGAATGCGGGGCATACTTTATAAGGTTCGAAAATTTATGTCCACAACTTGTACCATATGACATAGAGCAGTGCAAGAGATTTCAAAAAGAATTAAGAGAAGAAGTTAGACACAATGTATCAACAA
The DNA here is from genome assembly GCA_963693085.1 of Alisma plantago-aquatica. Taxonomy (NCBI): domain Eukaryota; kingdom Viridiplantae; phylum Streptophyta; class Magnoliopsida; order Alismatales; family Alismataceae; genus Alisma; species Alisma plantago-aquatica. The sequence continues at coordinate 759,119,455 of OY856410.1, forward strand.
TTGGTCAGAGGAACAAAGAAAACTTTAGAGAATTAGTGAAAAAAGTGAGACGTGTAGAAGAGTCAATTAATGATGAGAAGTAGTCTAAAAGTAAAAAAAGATCTGAGATTTTAGTAAAGGATAGAGTAGTGGTGGATATAGAGGAGGTGGTGTTTTTTTTTTCAAAATAGGACAAGGTCTTGGTTATTTTAGAAGACAAGGATCTAGTTCTTCTCATAGTGGAGGAAGGTATAGTTCCAATAGATGGAATACACCACCCAATTGGGTACCTCCAACTAGGTCTTTAAGATCATCAATGTCTGTGATAGGGAGATTATCAATGTTAGTGATAGGACCACAAAGGCAAGGTACAATTATGTGACAACTTTGGTTGGACACATTCTAGTCAGTGTTGGGGAGTTAGTACTCAAACATGATATCAATGTTGATAGATGGGACATATTATAAGGGACTGCCTAAAGCTTCAATTTATACTTGAACATGGTTCACAATCTTAGTTTCAAACTATGCAGAGGAAGAATCCAACAAGAGAAGTTGGTTCTTCAATGGCTTCATACTCTAGAGGGAGAGAACCTAGTACTAGTAGTGGATAATGTGGCAGAGGGAGATCTACATGATGCTTCTTCTCAATGACACCATATATAGTTGTAGTCTCACCTAGAGTTGTGATAGGTGAGATGCTTGTTTTTAATAGAATTTCAATCACAATTTTGATAGACCCCAGTGTGATTCATTCCTTTATCCAGAGGTCACTAGTTAGTGGATGAAATCTTCTAACCCAAGATTCATCTCATGAATTGTTGTTAAGAGTTTCATAAGTGAATTATCAGTTTTGACATAAGTGTGTCTTGGATGTCTATTGAGTTTTAGTGGGTATACAATATAAATTAATCTCATACCCTTAGATATTATAAATTTTCAAAGTATTTTGGGTATGTACTGCCCTGAGACATATCGTGTCCAATTAGATTGTTGGAAGAAAGTGTCTATCTTTCAACACGGTGGATTTTTACTATATCATCACTAGAGATAGGAAAGTGATATCCAAAGGCACAATATTAGCTGTTGTAGCTAAAAAAGATGTGAGAATGGGGTGTGGGGCCTATCTAGAACTTGTGATAGATGCTAGGGTACAGAAAAGAACAATCAAAATAGAGGTTGTTCGAACAATATGTGAGTTTCCATATGTCTTCCCTAATGACTTATCAGGTGTACGACCTCATAGAGATATAGACTATGAGATAGGAATATTACCTTGTAGTCTACCCATAGCATTACCTACTTATAGGATGGCACCAGTAGAGTTAAAGAAATTAAAAACTCAACTATAAGAGTTGTTGGACAAGGGTTTCATTCATACTAGTACATCTCCTTGGGATCTCCAATACTATTTGTTAATATACATAAACTGTCGACAATTGACTAATAAAATCATCAAGACGAAATATCCTCTTCCTAGGATTGATGACATGTTTGATTATCTATGTGAAGAAACAATCTGTTTAAAGATACAAATCTATTAAGGATAAAGGAATCTAATGTACCTAACTCAGCATTTAGAACAATGTATGGGCATTATGAGTTCACAATAATGTCTTTTGGATGGAACAAAGGTCCTAGAACTTTTATAGATGTAATGAACATGTTTGGAAATACGGGCATAGAGTATAGCAGAGAAAACAAAAATTTTATCTATCTGTATTCCAATAAGAACAAGATGGTGTCAACTACTATAAAATAGGAAAGATCATTTTAGTGAGTTATACCTAGTCCTAGAGTAAGTCCAGCAACAAAACTCACTTCTTTACAATTGTTGATAAGTTGCTCTTGGATGGTGGTTGTACAACTCCTGGTCTTCACCACAAACAATGAAAAAGACATCTTTTTTAGCGCTCCTATGGTCGGGCCACAGACTACAAGCTACAATTGTCCTCCTAGCAACAACCAACAGACTCCTGCCTCTAGATTAGTCTACACAGACCAACTAGAATTCTTGTCATTCGCCAAAATAAGATACGAAGGATTTGTCCCAACCATTGGTGTACCAGTTGCCAACCTACTCTCCCACAACAAAAACTTTTCATATGTTCTCTCTCATTGGCTATCCCTCCTTTTCATGTAGGGCTTGCCTGGGCTCTCTTGGTTACCACAACCAAAAAGGACAATAGTTGTCAGAGGAATTGGTTTTAAATTATCTGTGTTGTGTCTTGGGAAGCCCCCAGTACCCCTCCTTTTATAGTCGAGGTAAGGGTCCCCAGTCTGTACAGGATTGTGTGGGAGTGGAAAGGACCGGAAGATCTTGATTTTGCAACCAAGAATGGCCAAAACGGCCATTTCACATACCCAGACTATTGTCTGGTGTGTGAGACAGTCGTTTGGCACACCTTGACAGTCGTATGGTGTGTGAGACAGTTATCTTACACTACCAAATGGTCATTTGGCAGTTTCCCAATTGGACACAAATTTGGAAATTTGATTCCAAGTAATATCGTATATTAATTTACTTACACATCAAGTAAGTGCAATCAAAACTATTCTTGAAACATCCCAAACCTTCATTCTGCCCCAACCAGGCCGTCTCACCCAAGAGAGATGCATGTCTCACTCACCCAGATGGTAGTCTGGTGAGTTTAGATGAGTCGGTCAGCACAATCATATTGAATTGGTTGGTTCAAGGGCACAACTATGCCAATTCAAACTTTGATTAGCCTGACAAACCAAACAACCATATCAATCAATGAGACGCCTATCAGGCTACCCAAAATGGTTGTATCACTCAGTGAGATGGTTGTTGGGCAAACCTAATCAGCCAATCAAGCTATCTATTATGCGAATTGAATATCTAAATACTTTAGTAATCAACCATGTTGTCTTTCAATATCAAACTCCTCTTATAGACGAGTTCCTATGTGTGTGACACTATAGGTCCCATATCACATTGGTAGTGAATGTCCATAACTAGCTTATGACATCACAAGCAAAGAGTGGTGCCTAATCACATATCAATGCTACCCAAGTGAATAGAAAGTTGGAGAACAACTTCAACCTACAATCTATATAAGGTGGTGTAGTGATTGTATAATTCCTTTATCTCTGATATTCAGGATGAATTTGAGGCATGGTTTGTCATCCTCCCAACATTCAATCCATGTTTCTTAAACCAAGAGCAGACTGTCTGAGATATTGTAACCTCAATATCATATATTGATTCACATGTGCATGCACATGCGTTTCTCAATCTAAGATATTGTGACCTCAATATATTGATTCCCATACTCCGTTAGGAAGGACAAATCCCATATCTATCACTCACAATCCATCCTCATGTGTCAAAGTCATTGAATCATCACCGCTATAACAACCCATGTTTTAGGACTACATTTGATGTTTCCAAAGCATACCCAACGACACATGATGAGTGCAGTTATTTTAGGTCTAAGAATCACAATCACCACCTTCACTGTGAGAGATGACTGTGAACACAATAACCCATGTGTCACTCTCAAGGTGAGTATGTTCGATACATTGTTCGCTAACATGTATCTGTGTACTTGGCTTGATATAGCCATATCATGAATTAGTGAGATTCAGTCATCAACCAACCCACACTCTAGCCTTGTGTGTTATCTATCCACCTTCCACAGTAAAAACTAACTAGGGACATAATGAGAATATGTATATGTACTCTTATCATTCGTATGATCTCATTTCCACAAGGCGAATACTTGAAGACACACGTCATTGACTAATATTATTCTCTAGACATTCATAGTGTTTCCTCATTATCTCATAACTGAGTGAAACAAATGAATTGGAATCTTGCCTTTATTTATGTTATTATTAATCAAATCATTTTAGGTACTTATTCCATGTCAATCATAATATGATTGTCTCTATGGGCATACCTTACCGGTAGAATAGGATTTTCAGACCATGTCTAGATCAATTTATAGTAATGCTCATAGATGATATTCTTATATATTCAAGAACGCATAACAACACGAGAAATTGGAGGATAGTTTTTTAGTTTTTGAGTCAACATCAGTTGTATGCAAAGTTCATTAAATGTGAGTTATAGTTGGTTGAATTATCCTTTCTTTGGCATGTTATATCAAGAGAAGGAGTCAGTGTAGAGCCTAAGAAAGTGGAGCATGTTCTTCAATTGGAGGAACCTATAGCCCCTATTGGGATTAGGAATTTTCTAGGGCTATATGGATATTATAGAAGGTTTATAAGAAACTTTCATTCGTTATAGGAACCTCTTACATGCTTAACAAGGAAGGGTTTTCCTTTTAATTGGTCTAAATCATATGAAAAGAGTTTTAAAACTTTAAAGAAGAAGTTAACCACAATGTCGGTTCTAATTTTACCAGAGGCAAATACAGGTTATATGGTTTTTGGTGATACATCTGGGAGAGGTTTGGGATCTGTTCTTATGCAGGAAGGAAAAGTTGTAGCTTACACTTATAGACAACTTAAGAAGAATGAAGAGAATTAGCCTACACATGATTTTGAATGTATGTAACCAAGGTGGATTGATTGCATAGATGCTGGTCATACCTAAATTCTAGGATCAGGTCAAGAAGCTTCAACCGAGTGAGAGTGAACTACAACAAATTATGCACGACATGACATAGCTTAAATATTGAGATGATGGGTTGTTTTATCAGCATTATATATATTATGTGTGCCCAATAATCCAAAATTAAACGCATAGATTCTTGAGGAATCACATTCTTCTATGTATGCATTGCATCCAGCAACACAAAGATGTATAGAAACCATACAGAACATTATTGTTGGCTTGGTATGAAGAAAGATGTGGATGAGTATGTATCTAAGTGTGGTGTATGTTAGCAAGTCAAGATTGAACATCAGAACCAGACAAGTACTCTTCAATCACTTCCTATTCCTGAATGGATGTGGGAGCATATTAGTATGGACTTTGCGGTTGGATTACCTAGGACATCATGTGGATTTGAATCTATATGGGTAATAGTGGATAGACTAACTAAGTCTTCTCACTTTCTACCAGTTAAGACAACATGGGACACACCAAAGTTACAAAGTCTATATAGATTAAAGTGTTAGATTGCATGGAGTACCAATTTCTATAATATCTAATAGAGATCCCAAGTTCACATCTAGATTCTAGAATCGGATGCATCATTCCATGGGAACAATATTGAAGTTTAGCATAACCATTCACCCTCAGAAAGATGGACAGTTAGAACAAACCACTCAAACCTTACAAGATATGTTGAAAGCATGTGTTTTGCAATTTAATGGTAGTTGGTATGATCACCTCAGTCTTATGGAGTTTTCCTATAACAATACCTATCATTTCAATTTAGTGGTACGAAGTGATAGAAACAAAAATACTAGGTCCAAAGTTGGTGAAAGAGACCATAGAAAAGATATTTGTGATCAAACAACAGCTGAAGGCTGCACTGGACAGACAAACAAGATATGCAAAGAAAAGGTATAGATCACTTCAGTTTGAGGTTGGATATGAGGTTTACTTGAAAGTATCACCATGGAATGGTGTGTTGAGATTTGGGAAGTGAGGCAAACTAACTTCTAGATATATGGGTCCCTATCCAATCATTCAAAGAATTGGACTAGTAGCATATATACTTGAGTTGCCTTCTATGCTAGCAAACTACATGATGTGTTTCATGTGTTCATGGTGAAGAAGTGTCATCTAGGTATGAAGAAGATCATATACCTAGAAATAGTACAACTAAGGGAAGATGTCTCCTATGTTGAAGGTTTTGTACAAATTCTAGATCGCAGAATTCGAAAGCTTAAAAACAGGGAGATGCACTTAGTTTAGGCCCTTTGGAGGGACCATGGTATAGAAAAACCTACACTAGAGTTAGAATCAGAGATGTGTAACAAGTATCCTTTCCTCTTATATGAATTTTGAGACAAAACTTTTATTATAGGGGGAGATTGTTACAACCCAAACCATGCTTTACGAGTAATTGGAGGTTTAAGGTAATTTTGGTGTTAATCATACCTTTATTTTTACATTTTTAACACTTTACATCATGAACTAGTCAATTTATAGTTTCATTTAGCTTAAACTTGTTCTTTGATAAGTTGAATAGAGTATTTGTTGTGACTACATCTAGGTTTGAACCCTAGTTGAAATAGTAATATACCACACATGTATATGGAGAAATATCATAGATATTTAAGGAATTAATTAACAAATAAATTATCCAGTAAAAAAATTCGAATTTTCCTATAACATTGTAGATAATTCAATTACAAATCATATGCAAAAAGAATGAACCAAATTGGAGTTTAAATGAGAAAGCTACACTACTTTTAGTTTTCACTCAATTTTACCATTGATTGGAGTATGTGTTGTGACTACATCTAGGTTTGAACCCTAGTTGAAATAGTAATACACCACACATGTATATGGAGAAATATCATAGATATTTAAGGAATTAATTAACAAATAAATTATCTAATAAAAAAATTTAAAACTTTTTCTATAACATTGTAGATAATTCAATTACAAATCAAATGCAAAAAGAATGAACCAAATTGGAGTTTAAATGAGAAAGCTACGCTACTTTTAGTTTTCACTCAATTTTACCATTGATTGGAAAAACCGATGGTGGGCCTTCCGATGGCTTCCATTCGATGGTGGACCTTCTAATGGTTGTCTTCCAATGGTCCATACCGGTGACTAATTAACACAGACCAAAACAACCATTCACAGAATCAGCCATAATTTTTGATACACTTATCAAAATTCAACGAAATAAATTTTGTTGGATTTGTTTGTCAATCCTCTACATATCCAAATCCTTCAAACACAAAAAGAATGACCAGTAAGGTGGCTCTAGGGTGATATTTGGGGAAGAACATGAATAATAGTGGAAATTGAAGGTTTTATTGTAGATTTGACTTGGTAAGTAGTTCATTATCATCAATCCTTCCTTCTTGGTGTTTTCTTGCTTAGAACTCCCCTGATTCATCAACCAATGGTTTTGGTAACATTTGTTCTTCATCTTCTACCTCCAACATCCCTTCTTCTAGGCTAGTAAGCCTATTGAAAGGTTGTTTGGACAAGATTCTTAAGGTTTGAAGCTTGGATCATACTAGTATGAGGTAAATTTTGAATATCGATTGGCCAAGGGCAAGAGAAACAAGCTAGAATGTGTATAAGTGAGTGGAAAATCACCTTCTAACCCTAATTTACAACATAAAAATTCAAAATAATGACATTTCCAAAATTGACTCTTATTTTATGATAAATTTGATGAAGTTTATAGATTGTGTAGTGATCTCTAGTAGTAGAAATGCTTTATTTAGTATAATTGGTGGTGTGATGCCATGTTGAAAGTTCATTATACGAATTGGTATGATTGGCAGTTGAAGAAATAATGCATTTAGAAGCACTGGAGAAGCCAGGTTTGTCCTAATCTATATCTAAAAGATTGATCGATGGTCTATGAGAATGATGATAGTTTCTAATTAGTCAGAGGATTTTGTGTTAGGTTTAAAGCTCAATTGAAAAAAGTAGGGTAATCATTAGAATGATAATGACATTGTAAGAATAAATTAAATAACATTAGATGACACATGCCTTGGACATTGTAGAATCCTCATAGGAGTCATGCATTGTGGTGATGAAATGAGCTTCCTGACTAGAGGTATTTTGTCTAGATCAAGATAAGGCAGAGTGTACCAATTGGGTGTGGGGATCTAGGCTAGTGAGGACACGCTCCTTATAGTTGTGTGGTACCGAAAACCAAATAGGGATGCCAGTGGTACCTCTGTTAGAGTTCTGTTGATCAATGTAAATCTTTGGTAGGTCCAACGTTGCACAACAAGGTAGAGTTCTTTGACTCTCAGCATGAGTACCCAAGGTTTAGAGGAGGATCCTATATACACGAAAACTCCCATTAGCCATTGAGAGACAGACATGGTGATTCCAGTTGTTGACATGGTATTGAGATTAATGACTTAGGATCTCACACATGCATCTAAGTCATATATAGTGAGATCATTTCTTGCTATGATGTTGTCACATGTTGTTGTACACCTGATGTGGGTCCAGTGGCATATAATAATTAAACTAAAGAACACAAGAGTTAGTTAGTGATTTACTCTAGCCAGTTAATTGTACATTCTTATTACTTTGCATTAATTTCGCAAGATTTGAGTGTCTTGCTTAACTGCTTAAATTTGTAAGTTGTGAATATTACTAAATTGCTAAATCTTGGTTACTTGTTGATTTTCTATGCACTGACCTAGTAGCTCATCAACCTAGTGATTTTTTCTTAGGTTAGGGGCCGGCTCCACCAAAAGTGGTAGAAGTTAGCTTTTATCAAGAGTATCTTATGAAGAAGTAGTAGATTATCTAGTCAACCTCTTATCCTTCCTTGGATTCTGAAAATGAGAGATTGAGAAGAGAGAGGTTTGTAATAAGGTGTATTTGATGTATATTAAATCAGAACTCTTTCTTTACATAAAAGTCAAACTCTATTGCAATTGTTAATGTCAACAAGATCCAATGTTTCCAGTTCAAATAGATCCATGCTATCTGCAAGTTTCATTATGACTAATGAAAGGTAAAAGTTAAGGTGATTTATATCATATGATTAAATGTTAGGTTATTTGTAACCCCTCCATGACGACCCCTAACCCTAGTTAGTGACTTCTGGTCTCATCACCTAAATTCAATTTTCTCTCCTAAACTACTAAGGTGTGTTACTCCACCCCATATGAAGGGTAAACCTATAAACTAGTTGAACATTCTAAAGGGGTAACAAGGGATAAGTCCAATAATGCATATATATACACATATATATATATATATATATATACATTTTCAAATCTTCTTTCTCATCTGCGACCTATTATGTATAGGGTTTTTGGGTTGGCCTAAATATTCAAGGGTGCTTTAGCACAGTATTTCTTACTAATTTACACCTAATGTAGTGATGACTTGGTTTGTGAAACAATAGATATTATCTACAAAACTTTTTACATACCCTCTCTATGGTGATGATAAGTTTCCTTACATGAGAGTTGGCTCTTATTGTGATTTCTTCTTATCTCCTACCTTATGGAATGTTAGGTCTAACACTACGGAGTGTATGCTACTATGAAGAATCATAGCTAGGATTAAGCCTAGTGCCCACCTTTAATCCTTTTTTTCGTTGTATTTCAAGTGTTCCTTGACTACATCTATGTTGAGAACTAAGAATTCAAGGATAATAAAATTAAAAGACAATCTATGTTTTAGAGTTATGATGTGGCTCTTGTATAGTAAGACAAGCAATTCCCTAAGCCTAGTTTTTTTTAGTGTAGTCTTTCAAGACCACTCCGACTAGGGGACTAGGAGCTACCTTACATAAGATCTAATTTATGTATACACTATGGTTATTTGAAGAATTCTTTGTTACATGGTGAAGATCTATAGTATATTATCTATATCACCTTCACAGTTATATAGCATACCTTTATAATTCCTTTAGGAGATATGGAATATGATGGTCTAATGAGACTAAGTGTTGGATGCACACATAGTTCCCTTAGTGTGACAAACCCTGATTTCTTATTGGGATAGTTGGATTACCTGGGAGTTCATTGAAGATGAAGTGGTAAACAACATGTGATGTAATCAATATAGATAATAGTAGAAGTTGACATCATATTCATGTAATCATTATCCATGTCACCTATGGTATGAGCTAGATATGTTTTTAGTATACCCTTATAAACCCTTGAAGGTATAGACTCTCTCGATAGAATGAGTTATTGTGATGAACCGATTACAAATCAAGCCATCACCAGTAAAAATGTAGAATTAATACAAATAAAAGAGATAACAAAAGCCACCAAAAATTTAAATCATCTTTGCACATAGATCCCTATCCAATAAGCTTTTACACAAAGGACCAAAGCTTTACATTCACATAGTGCATGTCATACATTCAGTATGCCGTCTCTTCTCAAGGATGACAAGTATTGGTTACTTTACCTTGATACATATACAATAGCATTACAAAAACCTCAAGGTAAGCTAACCAAATTCTCAAATCGTTCATGAAAAACCACTAAGAACTATATCCCAAGGACCTGAGAGTACAGAGATGAATTACTACATAAGTCTAGAAAATCCTTAGTTTGTTTTATGTAAACAAGACATAAAACAACAAGGTGTTCAATTTTCCAATCAGCTTCCATAAAACCTTGATACTATAGATGACACAGTTATAGATGAATATATAATATTGTATTAAGAAACACAAAAATATGTGATATTCTAGTGTTTCATTCAAGTGAATAAACTATCCTTTCCATTAAAAAAATTATACTTAGAATGTGCATACACTAGTCTATCCTTATCTAAACAACTAATATTTGACTATAATATTATCTTTTATACATCTTTTTTTACGACGTGAGTTCATCCCCGAGGACAAGCCACAACTGAGACCCCAACAGTTTAGCCCCCCCCACCTTCTCACACAATGAGCAGAGCATGTAAATTCACATAGAGGCTCAGCTGTGTCATAGGGTAAGGTTGGATGAAGCGCACCACCAAGATGTTTTGAACCTGGGTCCTACTCTGGGGATCATCTCCCTCTTCCACTATTCTACAACTTGATTAGTGATCTTTTATACATATTTCTCAAAAGATGAATAGTATGCATGTTCGGAGCACTTCCTCCCCTAGTTTTTGAATGTAGAAAGTATTTGGTTCGACATGATATCATTTTAATAATTATAATTTAGATGTAAACATAGGTGTTTAGCATAATGATACCATGTGATTATTAGAACCATACCACTTGAGAATTTACCCTAAAATTGATTATAGTAGTATATATAGAGAGAGTTAATATTTTTAAATTCTATGATTATAGTATCTAATACTAGGAAAACAATTAACACATATAAATGAAAAAGAAGATTTTATAATAAAGAGATAATTCTAGGAAATTATGTGGGCATGATCATAATGTAACCTTAGTTGATACATCATTATAACATCTGTCATATACGAACAAAACCCTAGGTTTTCCCAATATGGGTATTATCATAGTATAGTATCTGTGTTATGCAAAACTATGACCTAGTTTTCCAAATTAAAATACATGATACAAAATGGAGAATGACATTACGAGACCTAAATCAGAAGAATGGTTGTTATTACACACACACACACACACACATATATATATATATATATATATATATATATATATATATATATATATATATATATAACGTAGACATTCTTTGACTTATTTCACTAAAGATGGATTTTCTAACTAATATAAATATTTAATGAATCTAGTGAAAATCTAATGATATTAAAAGCCTTAATATAGCATTAGGCGATCAACTTTAGGATAATAACCATACATATAACAATATTAGGAATGCAGACATATGTTAATTTTTTTTAACTAACACACTTAATGTGTTTCTAGCATACATACTCGTCTTTGAGGACCAAGTATATCTATTTATTTAACCATTAGACATGAAGACCAGGTATGTGGAGTCTCTACTTAATCTTTTGACATTACTACTTCTTAGTTTAAACTTCATGCCCTTCTAGTGACAATTATTTTCAAATATCTTATAACTCTGCTTAATCATGTTTATATAGGGCCTATGACACTACATGTCTTGCTTTTTAGAAAAGTTGATTAATTAGGAATTTATATCCTTCTTGCCACTCTATATTATGAGTGCAAAATAGATAGACTATTTACATAATGTAGTGTTAACGATTAGGGTGTCATGTTTTGAACTAGGTGTGTTGTTTCCACCTACTTTATTTATTAGGATGTTTTAATCCACCCAGGGTGTGTTGTTCCACCCATTTACTTATTAGGGTGTGTTGTTCCACCCAATGTATTTTTTCCCACCCATTTACTTATTAGGGTGTGTTGTTTCATCCAGGTGCATTGTTTCCTCTTGCTTTATATATTAGGGCATTTTATTTCTCCTAGGGTGCGTTATTCGACCCCGGGTGTGTTGTTCCACCCATAGGGTATTTGATCCACCCATTTACTTATTAGGGCATGTTGTCTGGACCAAGTTGTGTTTGCTCTACCCACTTTTGCTAATGATCTAGTCGTGTCTTGGCCTTATTTTAGACACTCATAATGTATGATATATCTGAATGCAATTATTTATCATATGAAAGTGTGGATTGTGAAATGGAAAGACTCTTTATATTCTTTATGGATTTATTGTTCATACGCCTCATTCTTTTGATGTTCATTTTCTTCTTTTTATGTTCATTCTCTTCTTTGATTATATTAAACTTATTTAAACTTTGAGAATCTATTCTCTTGAATAGGAGCCATCTTTATTGTACTCAAATGTTCTAAAATTCCTACATATCATATTATGCAAATAATTTATGCTTAGTGACCCATATTTTTGTTCATCTCCTTTTGAGAGTCTTTCTCAAACACCCAAGCATAGGTATCATAGAGGACCATGACTTAGGAAGATCATTTGTAGGAGTTTGGAGTTGAGGATATCTTTAAATGACTAGGTTTCTCTCTGCAATTGGTCTAGCAATAAATTTTATGTGGTTTCAACTTTTGTAAAATAATCTCGTGAGGTGAGGAACCTTGTTTGAATTACAATGAGAATGACTTTGTAATAGTTTAATTTTCCATTGTTGGTTAAAGACTTTGTTTGGCATACTATACTTGAGGAATTAAATTCAGCTTTTCCATCAGACTTATAAGTTTGTTTGAATGGGATTGATTTATTCTTCAATTGAGTGGATCCCCTTTTCGGTCCCAATTTTGATGAGGCTCATATCCAATCTGAGTAATGTGAATTTCTTTTGAACATTTGAAATTTGTACTTCCATGGAAGTTGGTTGTACGAAAATGTACATGACAAATATTTTTACTGTGCGAAACAAACCAAAACCTTGCTTATTTCCTACCTATGTTTGACACCCTTACACATGACGAAGTGATCAAATAATAAAATGTATTTAGGTAACAATACCTTTTTTGTTTGATATTACTAGAAAGGTATAATAACTCATTTTTAGTTGATATCAACATGCATTACAATTAAACTTTTCAACCAATTTTCTTGTTTATATTGTTTGAGTATAATGTAATATTTGTTTTCTATTTCTAAGATATATTAATTACTACATAAGTCTAGAAAATCCTTACTTTGTTTTATGTAATCAAGATATAAAAAAGCAAGGTGTTCAATTTTCCAATCAGCTTCCATAAAACCTTGATACTATAGATGACACAGTTATAGATGAATATATAATATTGTATTAAGAAACACAACAATATGTGATATTCTAGTGTTTCATTCAAGTGAATAAACTATCCGTTCTATTAAAAAAATTATTCTTATTCATAAGGTTTCACTTTCCCTCAAAGGTTTCTTAACTCATTGAAGGAAAAGTTGAACCCCTTTATACTATTTAATTATCTATATTTCATATGACTTTACATATGGTAAATTATATCTTGTGGGGCATGATATAGTTGGCATACATATCCATTGGGGTAATCATCATTTATGTTACGATCCAATTTTAAATTAGCTACCTAACTAGGGTTTACTTAGATGATTAAATGCTTAACTATAGTGACCATTGTTTAACCTTGATCAATATTGAGAGTCTAATTATGAACTTTTAAACCTAAATAGGAACTTTAAGCATTATATTATTATTGAAGAATTAGGATTTGAGAAGTGTAAATCCTATTCGACCAAAATTAGGGTTTTGACTATATACAGATAAATAATTTGATAAATATAATTGTGTAGTAAATTAGTTTTATTATTATATAGGTAACTTGGATTCATTTGAATCTTGGATATAATTTGTATAACTCAATTGTGTGTGTTAGTGCAATTTTTAGATTATCTAGATGTTCTCAGATTTGTTGGTCAGTCAAAGTGTAATTCGACTTCTCATGCTATAGATTACTACATATCAGTGTAGTGATTGATTTTTAATTTTTTATTGGTAAGTTTAAATTGCCTAAAATTAACTAGATCTCAAAAACATTTTTCAGACAACAAACTAATACTTCATAATTTTTGGAGTTTTGAATGATTCAGATAATGTTTTCAGTAAAAGTTTTAAGACATAAAATTTTGTTGAAATAAAACAAAATATAGTGCGAGACTTATTTGCAATTATCCTAACACCTTACCTAACATACTAATATATCCCATATTTCATGATTCGTTCCAAAGAAAATACATCATTGAGAGTGACGGAGAATTATGATTTTACTGAAGAATGACACATATATGTCGATCTAGTGTTTTATCTTTCGAGGAGTATTGAAAGCAAGTATATTTACCTTCTTGAGATAGGTTTTCATGGTGAAACTTCTCTTTCATATCTAGAAGTTACCCTTCTTCTAATTTGTTTCAATTTGGTATGAAATCCATCTCTTTTCTCATTCTATTTATATAATTTTCTATTAGTAGGGTTGCTGAGTTGGTAGGAAGAAGAAGATGATGGATATGCTTAAAGTTTAATTAAGATTCAAGAATCTTTATTGTTGGGCAACAAATCAAGGGTGTTGAACTCTTTATGTGAGTAAGTACTTGTATTTAATAATAGATTGCACTAAATGGATTGAATCTAATAAAGTATTCACTTCTTTCTTTATGTGCTAAAAAATCCTAATTTTGACTTTCATTTCTAGCTTATACAAGATGATTTAGAAATGCATCATTTCCTTGTGTGATGAATTTCATATGATGATTTCATACTAGAAATGGATACATATCATCTACAACATAAATCCTAAATTTATTGTAGAAGTTATAAAAATATATCAAACCCTAGGGTTTCCAATTATATTTGAATTTGCAGTATATAGTTAAGTAAAGAACTTTTGTCATATTGTATTTGATTCATTTTTTTAATCTTAATTTTTAGTGTAGATTCACCAAATGGTAGTAAGATATTAGATATTAAGTTGAAGTAATCAATATGGCTTGATATCTCAGTTAAGAGGGTGAAGCCCTAGGTCAGTGAAAATTTGGGAGTTTGTCAATAGACAAAATGGAAGTTAGTAAAAATCTGAATGATTTGAAGCGTTTAGTTCTATTTCACCAGTTCACTCTTGATGCATGATATTTCTGTGAATGGTGTGGAAAACCCTAATTCAGTCTCATACCAAGGCTTCATATATATGTTTATCTATATATGCGCTAGTAGAAATAGTTTTTTACCTATTAAAGTCTATGATGCAATAAGCACGTAAATGTGAGTCATGTTGTATGTGAATGAGGCACATGAAACCCTAAGAATAGGGTATTCAATAAATCAAGTACTTTCATTCCAATGATCCTCAGTATGATATGTGGAGTATCTTTGTACCTCATTATACAACTAGATTGCCGAAAATCTATGATAAGAATGTAATGCAAGGTTAAGTTAAGAAATGTCAATTAGATAAATGTATCGTGAAATTAAAAGATTGTGTTTGACATTAGATGCTCTGAACACCATAGATTCCCTATAGAGGTCTGCACTATGGGGAAGGAAAAGGCTTACCTAATGGCAAAGGATAATGTGGACCATCTCTAGATTAATAGTAGGCACATGTGGTTTTGGAGATACCTAGTGGTATCCAACATTAATTGGAGATATTGGTGGTATCAAGTTCAGTAACATTTTTGTTAGGTACCCAACATTTACCAGAGATCCTGGTCGTACCCACTTTAGTTACTACTTAGTGAGTCAACCCTTGTTGTGCCACTAGAGTAGACAATTTTAGCCAGAGTTCTTTTGAATCTCCACATGATTACGCAAATTTAAAGGAGGAATCTAGTTTTTCCATCTAGATATTTTGAATGACGAGTTCCTTTATAACTCCATCACTATTCTACTTTAAATTCAGTTTCTCAAGAGTATATCGTTTGACCATTTAAGTGCTTTAAATTGTTTCGTAGAAGTACTCATTCCTTAGGTGAGTACTCACTACATTTTTGGGTACACCCTAAGAATATAGAGATCTAATTGTATATTAGAAAGTCCTCCTACAAGTCAGATACTAGAGAGGTTCAGGTAGTCAGTCCCTATTACTCTAGGTCCATGTTGATAAATACAAAGAGTTTCATATGAATGAAGTTGTAATAATGTCTTATCATGACAATGTTTGTATTTAATAGTGTAACCAATAATTATGAAATGTGGAAACATAGTGTGGATAATATAATCTATTCTTTTATGTTTCTAATAAAATCAACAAAAATAGGTTTTTTCTTTTGATATAGGTTGTTTAATGTGGTTGTGTATCATACAATGTATAATTTTATCTTACCATATTGAAAAAAAAGTTAATAGCGGTTTTTAGTTTGCTTGAACTCAGATTATGCCATAATTTCATGTCCTATTAGTGATTATGGAATATGTTTGTGACATCTTTGTTTCATATCATAGGATGATTCATTAGGGACTATTAAGATAGTAAGTCAGAATCATAAGGTTGACAATTAGGAGGTGATGTGACTATAGATCTAGGAAGTCTGAGTATTTGGATACCCTGGCCTGGTATGCGAATACTTAGGTTGACCAGTGTCAAGCTACTATGTCTATTCATTTCTGGATGCCCTATCCAGGTATGCAAAGGGAATATGGGATAGAGAGAAACATTAGAAGTATTAGGGTTACAATATAACAAGGTACCAATTGAATATGAACATAAAGATAGAATGTGGAACATCCTTAGTTTTATACTGTAGTTTTGATTTGTGATGAATAGAGATGCTTTTAGTTACATGTTTTCAGATATTTATTTTTGGAGTATATATATATGGTTTTTAAGATTGTTGTACACTATGAATTTTATTTATTGTTCATATTTTTTTATCAAGTATATATATATGGTTTTTAAGATTGTTGTACATTATCAATTTTATTTATTGTTTATATTTTTGCATCAAGTAGACCAAACATTATAATTATATGAGTTTTCCCTAAGTAAATCGTCCCTTTACATATTTGAGATAGATAGGTGTTGGTAAATCATAAGTAGCTCTTGGATTTGGATTCCAGATTCAGCTTGGTCCATGTTGCAAGATGTGTTAAGATTACTATTAATATTCATACAAGACAAAACAATAGAGAGGTAAACCCATAATGTAATGAGAATCAGTTAGAATAAATATATAGATTGACGAAAAAGGAAGAAGGAATATAGATTCAAGAGGTAGATTAGCATATGGCATAAAAAATGTTGAATAAAGAATGAATAAAAAGAATCGATTCATATAATTAATTAATTTTATTCAGTTTGAAAAAAAGAAAAGTAAACAAGAAAGGAGTTAAATAATATTGAGGGACAAGCAATAAATTGATCAACTTTGAAAAACCTCATGATAGTAAATTATTTCAAATAAAACAAAGAAATCAAAAGGAAATGATATAAGGTTGGGATTATGGCTTAATGATTACTATTATGTGAAGTCCTTAAATACGAAATATGGGCAAGGTAAGAGAAGAATATGTAGAAGGATAAGATATCAAGAAGCAATTATGAGAAATGAATCATATAATAGAGTAAATGCATTTAGTGATGCGACCCAAACCCACTAACCAGGATCTAGGTTCGTCAAAGAGGGATTTTCTAACCAATCACCTTTTTACTACTATCTAAAAATCAACCTTAAATATTTTTCTTTAAATCAATATAACTAATGAAACAACATGTTCACTGCAAAGATAACATCTTATTCATTCAAAACATGAAAGGTTACAATAGAGTCAAAATGTTAATATAACATCCTAGGATTTGAGGCCTCGGATAAAAAGATCTTATAAGGAATGATTGGACTACTCATATCACCAAGGTGAACCTCCTTTTCCAGGAGCCCATCACTAAAGAACTCCATAGTTAAGCGTGCTTAGCTTGGAGTAGTACTAGGATGGGTGACCAGTCGGGAAGTTGATCCCAGCTTGCATGTGAGTGAGGATAAAGCACGCAGTTAAGGCTAGTAGTGGTCTGTGGGGCCAATCGTCATTCCTGAAACTCTACTATAGTCGTGGGTAGTGGCCCGGGCATTACATATGGTATCAGAGCCATAACCCCTCCAGTAGGTGGGGCCCACATGGGCATGTGACATGTCAGTCTTGAGCCGTGTGGTCTAGGCATGTAGGAAATTGTTGTCCATGGTTGACGTAGCCACCCTTGCGTTGGTATTCCGTGATCGGGAGCTGGGTGTCCATGGGCTATTTTGGGTCTACACTGAAATGGGGAAATATTATGAGGCCATATAGTTGAGCCTTGATGAGGTCGTCAAGAGTCTAAGTGGGGGAGATTGTAATGTCCTCAGATTTGAGGCCTCAGATAAAATGATCTTAAAATGAATGATTGAACTACCCATATCACCAAGGTGTACCTCCTTTTTAGGAAGCCCATCACTAAGAACTCCATAGTTAAGCGTGTTTGGCTTGGAGTAGTACTAGGATGGGTGACCAGTCGGGAAGTTGACCCCAGCTTGCGTGTGAGGGAGGACAAAGCACGCAGTTAAGGCTAGTGGTGGTCTTTAGGGCCAATCGTCATTCCTAAAACTCTACTATAGCCTTGGGTTGTGGGCCCGAGCGTTACAAATGGTATCAAGCCTTGACGAGGACGTCAAGAGTCTAAGTGGGGGAGATTGTAATGTCCTCAGATTTGAGGCCTCAGATAAAATGATCTTAAAATGAATGATTGAACTACCCATATCACCAAGGTGCACCTCCTTTTTAGGAAGCCCATCACTAAGAACTCCATAGTTAAGCGTGTTTGGCTTGGAGTAGTACTAGGATGGGTGACTAGTCAGGAAGTTGACCCCGACTTGCGTGTGAGTGAGGACAAAGCACGCAGTTAAGTCTAGTGGCGGTCTTTGGGGCCAATCGTCATTCCTAAAACTCTACTATAGCCTTGGGTTGTGGGCCCGAGCGTTACAAATGGTATCAGAGCCATAACCCTCCAGTAGGTGGGGCCCACATGGGCATGTGACATGCCAGTCTTGATCCTTATGGTCTAGGCATGTAGGAAAGGGCTATCCATGGTTGACTAGCCACCCTTGCACTGGTATTCTATGATTGGGAGTTGGGTGTCCATGGGACATTGTGGGTGTGCACTGAAATGGGGAAGAGATTATGAGGCCTAATAGTTGAGCCTTGACGAGGACATCAAGAGTCTATGTGGGGGAGATTGTAACATCACAGGATTTGAGGCCTCAGATAAAAAGATCTTATAAGGAATGATTGGACTACCCATATCACCAAGGTGTACCTCCTTTTCCGGGAGCCCGTCACTAAAGAACTCCATAGTTAAGCGTGCTTAGCTTGGAGTAGTACTAGGATGGGTGACCAGTAAGGAAGTTGACCCCGGCTTGCACGTGAGTGAGGACAAAGCACGTAGTTAAGGCTAGTGGTGGTCTGTGGGGCCAATCATCATTCCTGAAACTTTACTATAGCCTTGGGTAGTGGGCCCGGGCGTTACAGTTACACAAAAGTAAGAGTTTTTGTTTAATATCCTTCAAGTACAACTCATTACAAACTAATCTATTTTCTCACTATCTCATTCCCAAGATCCAAAGGAAGAATAAGAGACTGACTATCTGATTTAACTATTACTTTATAAGATCTCTACTCTACTCCTAATGATTGTTCTCTTCAAACTCCTCCTGTAGAGTTGTGCTCTTGCTAAAAGAATGTTTAGTAGGTTGATGAGTTATTGTCTCAATGAGTAGAGAACCAATAGGTAACCATGATATTTTGGATGTATATAGCCCATAGATTTAAATATAAAAGCAAGCATACAAGATAATTAAAAACTGTAAATCATTCAACATGGGAGTTGATCTAGTAATGTCTATTTTAAATAAATAAATTAAAATCCTTCTCATTCCTTTTACTCCATTAATTATGCCTTGAACCCACGAGAGGTGTACTACAAAATTTAAAAGCATCACAATAAGCTACAATCTCGTTGTACAAGACTTAGGCAAATGCTCAAGATTCTAAGCCTGAAATCTCTCGCAAGCCTATTTGCAGCAAGCCTCACCACATCTAACTCTAGGTGGCTAATGGGGGAGGATGAATATCTGCACTCCTCCTCTAAAGATATGCACTCATGTGGAGAGTAACACACTTGCTATCTCTACTTAAATGCCACTAGGGCTAACCAACTAACCAACATCACCAATACCACTGACATCTCCGATTCGTGTTGGGTACCACACTATCATAAGAAGTCTTCCCACACTAGCCTAGACCCCACACCTTTATCTAGTATGATCTGGCTATCTCGGTCTAGACTTATGATCCAGTCGGGAAGCACATCTATGTTTCATAGTGCTTGCCTCCTGTGATAGTTTTCTATAGTGTTCAAGGCATCCAATGTCTAATGAAATTTGATTTGTTCAATTTGCATCCTTATCATTTCCAATAGTACCCTTACTATTACAACATAGCATTTTGTATTAATCATTATATATGGAAACTATCCAAATTCCTCTCAAATTACTATTCAATTCTTTAGATAGCAAATTAGGGAACACTTGTGGTTTCTAATGCCTCTAAAAACTCCATTTCATTTACTATATTGTAAAGCATCTCACACAATAATTGACGTACCAACATCATGGCACGTAATATACTGAATTCGATTTCCACTTCCAAAAACTATTATGTTGTAAGGAGTGGGACTCGAGAGGAGATCCACTACTCACTAAATTTGAGGAATAAACCCATCTATCCAAACACACTAATAAGAATGATGGAATAGATGTATTTTTTCTTTTCTTAAATAGTGGTATACATGACAAAAGTATGCAGCAAAAATGAATGTAATGACTATATTAAATTTACATGTTTTTGCAACAATGTCCCTCTAGGGGCTTACAAGAATGAAGAAACTTCAACAACTAGGTAGAAAAAATTCCAAACTATCTCAAGTCTATCTCCCAAGAGTCAGCTCAGCTAAAATAGGTCAATGACATCATATTGGTTGCATCATGTCCTTTACCTAGGGTTTGGAAGCATACCCCACAAGAGAAGAAAAGTATATGTTGTCAGCATAAAAGTTAGTATGGGCATATCAATGGGGATTGAGAAACATTATGAAAAAGGACCAAAAATAAAACAAGGCTACTCATGCAAGATAAAAATACCATCCATGTGAATATCAAAAGAACAGTTAAAGAAGATAATCATCGAGAGATTTCTTGCCTAATTCAACATCACAACAAAATATATCAATTATAAATAGTTGCATGGTGAGTAATAGGCAAACTAACATATATTAAAATGCAAGGTAGGAATCCATATATTCCATGCCAAGAGGCCTGAGGACTAAAACCTCTATGCCAAATAAAAATAGATTTTGCATAAGAACTAAAAGCCCAGTGCATTAACAAAAGGACTAAAACCTTTGTGCCCAAAATAATATATATTGCACAAGGACTAAAACCTCAGTGCATTGTCACGAGGACTGAAACCTTAGTGTAGCGGAAAGAGGATGAAAACATCAGTGGATAAAATAAATATGGGGTCACTACTTATTCTTATAACTAATCAACCACACATGCTAATAGTGCATTCTAAAATAAGGGATGAGAATATCCAACATATTTCATGTGGGATTAGTGGTCCCATAAACAAGTGTTCAAGGATTTCCACAATTGATATATGTCACAGGATCTTAAAAGTTCTCAACTTGAAAATTAGAGTTTCATTTAGTTGAAGCAATCAAATTAGGGTTTATACATGGAATAAGAGGAACATGATATAAATATGATAGAATAGGAATATCCAAAACATAAGATGTTCAAAATATCCATATCAACACATAATTCCTCACATAAGTAAGCTCCTCATAAGTGTGTATATGGTAGTATGTCCCAAAGGACTGAGAGAGAGAGAGAGATAATATGGGTGATTGCTCAACATGATAATAGGAGATGCAACATACCTTGTATCCAAACTACTAAGATCCAAGCTAAACCCTAGATTCAAAAAGGTTCCAATTTACCTACTAAACACATTATAAAATTAGGGTTAATTTAACATTAATTATATAAACCTTCAAATCACCTTTTTTATTATTAATGAATTAGGTTATCAAGACCGTATTATCTAATAGATTATATTTTTATATTTATACTTTCATAACATATGTTACTTTATTTTTCTAACATACAAATTATTACATATGGATTTTAGAAAATATGTCCCATTAGATAAATCCATAAAAATCACATATTTATGAGATTTGAATTAGGTAATGAAACATCTACCATTGGGTGGAGAAAAAATTGACAATTCTAGATCATATTTTATTTATTTTTTTTGTAAGTAGATACTTAGTAATGATTTTTATGAGTTTTAGCCAATCAAAAACTTAGGAATGCCACATTAAAAAAATAAAAAACATGGATGCGTGCAACTTTCATGGACCATTAGGATTTGTCCACCTAGATCTTGGCCCAAATTATCCATAGAATATGGATACAAAAAAATAGGCAGCCAAAAAGACTAAAATGCCCTCATGAGGTGTGACAAATCAGGGACACTCCCATGGGTAGGAGAGTCGTTATATGAGCATTATTATTATTTTTATCAATAAGCATGCAACTAGCATTATTCTTCTAAAAAAACAACGGTCGTCATCATTTTTGGTGTCTCATGGGTAGGAGAGTCATTGGGCTAGCAGGATTCTTCTCATACGAACAATTATCGTCACCATTTTTGGTGCTCAATCCATTGATCTGAATCCCTAATCCTAGCCACTGAGGAATAAAAGAAACTTTACTAATGGATCCGTAAGACCACATTGATGCTAGACAAATAAAACTCAAGCAAAAGAGAAGTTAGAACCTCTCCATCGTTCATTGCCAATAAAGAAAAAAAGTAAATCTTCTCAGTGAGCACACCATAGGTAAGGATAGAGAAAATGAAGACTAAACAACTAAATACCACCGATCGAAGGAAAACATATCAGCTTTACATGGAAAGGAAGGAGAGCACCTAAAGTTCTACAAAAAGTTGGGCATTGACTGAAAAAATGAACCAATAGATAGAAACTTGGTTTACCCATTAAATTAACTAGCTAATTGGTGAGATAGCTTCCGTCCAGCCTCAAGAAAAGTTCTACACTGACTCCACAATTTCCCTTGACTAAAAGTGCTTCCCAAAATTGAGATACCAACTGGATGTGGATGGATTGCGAAGAGGCAAAGCAAGATTGCCTTGGGTTGGTTAAAGGGTCAAGCCAGGTTCAAGAGAGTCACATGATGGTGGAAAGTGGTTATATAAGGGAGTGAAAACTAAGATCACAAGAAAATCACCAATGAAACCAAATTGGGTGAGAAAAGGCAACCGAGATTCGTCTAGGGTACAAGTTAATAAACTTAGGAAACTAGGTATCATTGGATACCAAAAGGTGAGAGGATAGTGTGAGGCACAAAAACTTGTCACGAGGAAGAGTAGATAGAGATTCAAATAGCAAAAAATAGTATAGGCAATGTTGTTACAAATTGGAGAAGAAAGTTGGTGAGGGAGAAATATGGCTAGAGTAAGATAAATCTGAGTCAAACAATTAACTCAGTGATATAATCCCAGTCTTCCAAATCAATACAGGAGTGGATAGAATAGAAAAATGAACATGATAGAGAATCAATCAAGAAACTATAGAAAATCGGCCACATTAGCCCATGTATCATATTAGAGATTATTAAGTATTTTTCATTCCTTAATTGTTTGAGGGCTCAAGCAAGGTTCAACTAGAAGTAAATTTTGCACCTAGGCCAACTAAGGCATGTAGACACTAAAATTTAGATTAATTTCCACATTTATAGACATTTAGTAATTTATTGAATATTTTTGGCCTTATCTTATACTTTTCTTATTAATGAAACTAGGGTAGTAGGACTATTCAAATAATATGAAACTTTGCACCCAAGCTAATTGGGACTCAAGGGACACAATTTTCACATTGGATTTGAGTTTTGAAGTTTATGTATTAGTTTTAATACAATATATTTTAGATTCGTCACCATCATATTTATTTAATTATTACATCTTTATTATCAAATTTCATAAAAGTGAGTCTTATTATCCTTAAATAGTTACCAAAAAAGTTTGATTGTATATTTATACACGAACTTCCATATTTTACTCGTTAACCTAATAAATTTTTAATTTATTAAAATAATGTTACATTATCCATATGCATGGGCATGAAAGTTCACATTGTATTCTTATTCATGTGTTAATCATGTCGTTCCTCTAACTAGAAATAGCTTAGCTATTATTTGAATATTATTTGTCAAAGGAAACATATGTGACACCTATCATGTTTTGTGATGTTGATTATAGAACCTAATTCCATTAAATGTATTATACTTGTTTTCAAGCCTATATATTAGAGTTTCCATTTGGTTAACCATGTTACATGTATTAACTATATTCATTAGTGTATAACTTCATCCTTGTTTGGTCAAATCTAAAGAACCAAGCATTCTAATCTCCTAATCATGGGATAGAGTTTCCACAGTCAAGAATCTAGGTTTCGACATGATACAATGCATACATAATGATTTTGCAATAACAATTACTACATAAAAATCAGCACATAAACATCATTATTTCAGACTTATATAGTGTAGCTCAAGATTAGAAATTGATTTTCCACTCACTTGCATGTGATATTGTTTAATGATCTCAGATTCTAGCTTGGATGATTCTTATTCGAATTATATACCTCAAGATCTTGTCTGACATCATTTGCTTCAAAGTAAATAGACTCCAAAGAAGTTGGCTAGACGTATAAGATGAAAAAATAAGGTCAAGAAAATCCTTTTGTTATTGATAAGAAGATTTTTCACTAGAGGACACAAAAAAGAAGAAGAAATCTATGGTTAAAACTTACTTACCAAGTCAGATCTAAGAGAAAACCATAAGTTTTCCTATTCTTCCTTCTCGTCATCCTAAGAATAGCATATGCAATCACTCTCTATCGCCTCTCAAGGGTTTAGGAGATAAGAGAAACTAAAAAAAAGCTAACAAGCCTATTTCCATCAAATTACATTGAGTATTAATGGAGATTGATCCACTTAGAGATGGGCGACATCGTAGTCAAACCTATTGAAGGCTAGCCTTTAATTAGCACTCCTTTGATCATGGGCCTTTGACATGTGATCCATCGATTGTCTCTACTAATGATCTATTCAACCATCCGTTGCTTGATCTTTATTAGGCACTAGCCTTAGGCTTAAAAACCATCGATTGTCACCTTAGATATCTTATCCTTTTATTTCTAGCTATCAGTGCAGCCAATGGTTGCTAGAATCATCCGTCTGCTCTTTCTTTGCTTGAAGCTCATTAGTTAAACCATCAACAAACATTCATCAATCCATCCTTTTACTTCTGGTTCCTAACAAAACCTTCATAAGGCACTCCCCTCTAAACCTTTAGTTTAAATGTCCAATGGTTATTGCCTCTGACCAAACCTTTGTTGTGTCTAACTCTTTTATCGATCTTTCCACACACAAAACCATCAATTTAAGGGTTCTATGAAACCATCTATTTAAGGGCATCATGAAACCATCGATTTATATACTCAACAGAACCTTTGGTTCATAACCACCAGTTTATTAAACTAAGAGAAACTTTTTATCTAAGGACACGTAAAACCTTCAATCTTAATCCATATCAACCAAAGGAAACTCAAAAGAAAATTGAAAAGGTTGTAACTTCTCCCTTTCAACATTGGTCTAACTCATTCTTGATTTTATGGATTCATAATTAAATTCTCTATTATTATTCAACAAAGTTTAATAAAATATCACATAATAATTTTGATCACAATTGTTTCTTTAATTTTCCTTTAGTCTTCCTCATCAGTTATATTAAAATTCTAGCATATCTTCAACGGTTTTCATTTACTCATTCAAGAGACAAATCTGAACTAAACAAAAGAAATCTTTTTTACACCATGATTTCTCCAAAGAACTTTTACTATGTTACCTACCCCTTTCTAAGCTTCCAAATTATACCTTCTAGAATTTTCATAGAATCTTCAACATAGAAGATATCCTCTCTTAATTGTACAGGTTCTTGGTGTATGATCTTGTCGATATCTAGACAACACTTCTTCAACATGGATGCACAAATAAATTCATGCAAGTTGGCTATCCTTCAACACTAGTACTCGGTGCTCCCCTTTTAGACCTGAGGCTACTAAAGAACTAGACCCTCTAACTAGAGGCTATCTCTAAGAAGTCTGAAACTATGATTTTGGACTTTTTTTAGGTATAAACCATAGGTTTGGGCAATCCCTCTTAATATGACCCATATGTCCATAGAAATAACATGCTTGAGTATTAACTCCCCAACACTGACCAGAATGTGTCCTACCATAGTTGTAGGGTTGGAAATTTCACCAGTCCCTTGCCAACCCAACCCAAAATTATGGGTCTAATCGGGTGCGTGGGTGGAGTTTGGTGACACCACCAGGTGAAGTTGTAATTTGGGTTGGGTGAAACTTTTGTGGTTGCACCCACAGTACCATGGTGACTACCAGGTGAAGTTGCCCAGAGTTGTTACAAGCGAGATGCTTCTCTTGAATAACTAGCCTCAGTTCATCACTTCTATTATCACTTGTAGGGTATCTTATGAAATTAAAGGTTATATAAAACATGATGTATCATGACTACCATATCAAACCACCCCATAGGGTACCATATCAAACCATATAAATCGATAATAAACATGATGTATCATGACTACCATCATAAGATATTTGTTTAGACCATCATGTGGTGTATCGATTTAGATCACCTTGTGGTGTCAGTTTAACCACACCTAAGGTGTATCGATTTAACACTCATGGTGTCGGGTTGATACTTTCCATTAGGTGTCGACTTGTCACCACCATAACATGGCAACTACCATTATGCAAGGTATAAGGGGCTGAGTTTCCAAAGGTGTGTCTGTTTAGCCATAACTAAAGGTGTGACACGCAACCCTAAGTGTGGTAGGCTGTTAGGGTTAGGGTTTCAGCAAGGCATCATCCTGGTTATGATGACCTCTTGCTCAACCAAGGCATCATAGTTTAGCACTCTATCTCATAAGATATCCTCATGGTCGTGACAGGCTAGCACCCTCAAAGCATATTTCTCTAAGGTGTCAAGCATATCAGTCTAGTTCTTCTAGGTCATGATGGTTTAACCCCATTAGGGCACAATGAGTAGCACCCTCAAAGCATGTTAGTTAGCAAACATACATATTGGTTTAGGCACCACAAGTCATGACGACCACCCACAACATAGTGTATGTGTCAAATTTGTCATCTTCAACCTTAGGAAGATCAACCACTAGTCCATCTTCTATCATGGCAAGAAGGTGCAAGGTATGGATAGAAAACCAAACAAGATTCCTTCATCCAAATAGTTCTCAAATCCATTACTAACTTCTAACATATATGAGATAAATGACCTAGAGATGAAGAACAATATAAGCATATGAAGAGTGAAATAACAAAGGAGGTTAAGAGTTATATAACCCACCTCAAAGATCACCACTAAGATTCAAGCTCCAAGGTCAAGCTTCAAGCTCACGAACACAAGGTAGAAAATGACCCACCACTTGATAACCGCTACACCTCCAAGGAAGAAGATGAGACCAAGGTTAGGATGGCTCAAGATAAAAAAAGGAGAATTCCAAGATCCATGGTCAAGAAGAAGGAGAAGAGAGAGATAGGAAACATAGCTTACCAAGGTAGACGATGGAAGATGATCAAGGAACTCC
This sequence comes from Alisma plantago-aquatica, assembly GCA_963693085.1. NCBI lineage: Eukaryota > Viridiplantae > Streptophyta > Magnoliopsida > Alismatales > Alismataceae > Alisma > Alisma plantago-aquatica. The sequence goes on from OY856410.1 coordinate 759,147,269, forward strand.
ACAACTTGGGACTCGTCCACCAAGATCCAAGAGAACCTCCCTAGATCCTAAAGCTTCTCAAAGTCATCCACCAAGAAGGGGACAAAGAAAGGATGGCCAAAAGGATCCTCTTACATGGAGAGAAAGACGACTATATACTAGGAGGATGAGAGACAAGTCATGGGAGAGGTTTCATCACCTTAGGATCTTATGTGACACTTGTCCATGAAAAAGGGGTCACATGAAACAACATGGAATACATGGTGATATGGTCTAGGATAGATATCTCCCTCTTAGTCCCCTTCCAAAGTCATGGTCTCAATAAACTGAAAGGGTCATAACCCTACACACTCACAAACTGATAGGGCATAACCCTACACACTCACAAACTGATAGGGCATAACCCTACACACTCATAAAGTGATAGGTCATAACCCTACACACTCACAAACTGATACACAGCCTCTCCAAGGATCTCTAACCTAGAATAACACATCTAGGTACAAGACACACCTCACATATGCGTTCTACACATCACCAAGGATGTTTCCACACAGCCAAGACCCAAAGAAGGTGCCCATCTCTCTCTCTCTCTTTTTCATGGTGCTAAGAGAGAGAAGGAACACTCAAGAGGTGGGAAACGTGCACATCAACCCTTGCTCTGGGTGAATTGCTATTTGCACCAAAACCACACCACAAAACACAAGCATCATCCAAACAAGCTCAAACATGAAACTTAAGCTTGCAACATTCCCTAATTACATCTCAAATGATTAGAGCAAGGTTCTAAGCAACATACCTTGGCAAAACAAATAGGGTTATCCCAACATGGATTAGGGTCCTTATACCTAAATCTCTAAACAACAACCATGGCAAGCACATATGTCAAATATAAATAAAATCAATGAAAAACATATGGAAAAAGATAATCCCTAAATACTTTTAGATATATAAGAAAACGATGTTTTCAATTATAACACTGAGTGGATTTTAGATGAAACCCATTATTATGTTGGTAGATAGAAAAATAATTTTCTAAGTTGAAGATTCAACAAGAACATGCTAGTAGACCAGTGAAGCAAAGATGATGAGGTACAAAGAAATAAAATTTTATACCAAGAATGTACACATTGTTGATTTGTGTCCCTGGACTGGACTAAGAGCAGGACTGCATGCTAACATGCTAGTTGATGCTAGGATCAACATTTTGTTTAAGAAAGGATAAAAGTAAGAATCAACTAAATAGTAAGAAATTGTCTATTTACTTATTCTATAGATTATCCATATAAACATGGGGTTGATGAGCATATGAAATCATAAAGAAGCATCATGCTCAACTAAAATTCAAATGAGGAGGTATTCAATGAGTAAAACTAAAATTCAACTTATGCAAATTGATAAATAACAATAGAACAAAGATACAAACACAACTTACTCATTCCAAATAATTTATTTATCCTCCAAGATTCAGGGGCTTCTTCCTTGTAAGGAGTTTAAGAATCTAGTTTGATACAAAACATGAAGATATTATTAACTATAGTAAGATCAACTAAAGTATAAGTGTGATTAGAAATTGTTAAAATGTAGCCCATTAAGTCATTAGAACTTTACCTAGAGAATCAAGTGAGGTTACATGAGTTGTACTAGGAGTCCCATCATCAATGTCTTCCAGTAATAAGCCAATATATTTAGAAAAGTAATCAGCTAGAACATGAAAAAACAATCAACATATAACAATCGATATAAAAAATAGAAGTAACAACTAGTTCATCCCATGAAAGGTATAATACCAACTTTAGAGAAAATCAATGTCTTTGTAGTCTCTGGCTGGAGGCTGCTATGGTGGGGGTTGATGAGTCTACCTGGAGCACTAAAGGCGAATTCAAATGAAACTATAGAAGCTGGGATAGTCAAAATATCTTTGGTTATTACACTCAATGTTGCATAACTCAAGTCATGGTGCTCTACCAAGATAGAATATCAAATTCATCATCTTTGATCAGGATTTGTTCCCCTACACTCTATTATAACAGATCTCCTTACTCTTTTCTCTTTTCTATTATAGGTTTTAAATCCATTAATAAGATTTAGCACAGTTGTGAGATATGGAGATTGAGAGGAATCAACTTGAGTAGTGGAGAGATGATCAACAAATTTCCCTTTTTATTGATATTCCATCAACAAATAAATGAATGCATCATTGGTATTATCAACATGTTTAAAAGCTTGTTCCCCATAAATGGACCTATAATAGAAATTACCATTTCCATTTTAAATCTAGGGTCTAGAACAATAGTGAGTGCCATCAGAATATGAATGTCTATCCAGTACTTAAATTTCTTCAACATTTCCTGTGACATTTTTGGATGATATTATTTTTTGAAGGTTTCCATCTAGTCAAACTCAAATGAATGAAATATTTTTTAAAAAAACACATATTTGATGTAGGATAGTTGGATCCCGATAAGTCCTCAGTTTATGAACAAATCTATTTGTAAATTGTCACATATAACAAAAGAAATATACTGCTCATCATTAGTGGGCAATGATTCATATTGTGTCTCTCTCTCTGACTCAACCTACAAAAAAAACTCTTGTATATTAATGTGATCTTGAACCTGTGGAAAGTGGAATTCCACCAATTAGGATAGTCAAGGGTCAACTTCTTTTCAATAGGAACCTTCAACTATTTTGTAGTATCCTGAAATTTCTCCAATCTCTTTGGAGTCGCTACGCAATAAGAAAACTTCCAAAAACTTTCATAAGTTAGTTTTCAATAACAAAAAGCCCATTTTTGACAATCAAGTTTAATATATGCACGCAACAACACATATGCATTGACTTGCAATACAATAACAATGAGTTGCATGGCAAAATCTCCCTAAGTTCCCTAACCATGACATTTGGTACTACAGTTATCCAAAGTAATAGTAGGTAGCTTACTTTCTAGATTCCAATCTAATAAGATATTGTACAAAACCCTTACCAAAGCATCCTTGGTGTATCGGCATGGCACATAAGGAAATCATAATATCAAACTTTACAATGTATGTGTTTTGTTAATGAAATGGGTAGTAATCACCCTCCCTTCTTTTGATGGTTGGATGTCCACACATCATTAGTTTTTTCCACCTAGGACATGTTCCTCTCAATAACTTCAATAATTTTGGATTTTTCAAAAGCATAAGATGCTAAGATGTAACTTTTCACTATATACTAGTAGGAATTGTGAAAATGGGTTGGATATTAGAATTTTATCTCCTAAAACTAGTGTGGTTGACCATAGAGAGAGGATATTCATGCCTCACAATTATTTGCATGAATATCTCCTGGAAGATACTTGATTGAATGATGTGTGTACATTTTCATTACTATGACTTAGATATCTTGGTCAGGTACTCTTTTCCTAGGAGGTCATGACGTAGTGTAGTGACCATATAGGGTACAAGTTTTACTACCACGTGATAAAAGTTTCCAATAATGTTTGCATTTTACTTCATAACACCACCTAAATCCACCTTGATATATTGAGGACATATATCACTCCATGACTTCCTAGACCTCAAAAAAGATTTGTCAACAATTTACTACTAGCTATAGTAGTTTTTCCTCATGTGTATCAATTTCTTCATCACTGATGTTACAAGATATAGGAGTTTGTCCCTCATTAATGTGATCAGTAGGAATGACCTTAAGAGTAGTAGTTTCCTACATAAGATGGAAGAACCAAAGTAGAGAAGGATAAAACGAGGCAAACCCATTATTAAACATCTGATAACAAAAAATAGTAAACCTAGGAAATGAACAAAGCCTAAGAGAAAACGAACAAATTATTAACTCAATGAAATATGGTATAACCTAATCAAGTAAATTGCAATTCAAATTTAGGCATTGTATAGGAAATTTCCTTCACAAACCTATCCCTCTCCTAATTGATTGTTATACCAAATTTCAATACACAACTTTTGAGACATCAAATCAAATAAATATAAAAGACTATAAAAGGCTTTATCCATGTCATCACAAAATAAAGTATACAATTAATATGTTTCATAACGGTTGGATCCAAAACTAAAAAAGATAGATCAGAAAACAATTTTCTATAGCCTATCCTACATCAAATATCAAGAAAACTAAAATGTATTCCACATAACATAAGGGAATACTGATCAACATTGGACAAGGTCAAAGCTCACCATCCTAGGATTTGTCTAAGGTGAATCATACTATCATAAATTTACACTTTCTTACCTCAGTGATTTTAGTGATCAACATGTAAGTTAATAGAACTATCTGAAAATGCAAAGAGGATTTTGTAGACAACATCAAACATACCAAGATATTAGATATGATCCTTGGTTTCATGGTATTGGCATCTTAGACAGGATATACAAGGCTCTCTATTTGGGAATTCATAAGACTCCGACAATAGAGGAAGGCAATGTACACAATGGAATCTATCCTCTAGGGTCTAATCTTTGCATTGACAACTAGCAACCAACTGACAAAGATGAGGGTGAGGAAGAAATGGGATGACAATGACCACAACAGAAGGGTCTTTCCAATCTTGAGCCTCACTCACTAACTAATATCCTACCCAATAGAAACAAGGACCCCATTTATGAAGTAGAGAGAGTCCGCACACACTCAGGGATAACCTCTATGGGGTCCAAGAATGTGGTGCTCATCAAACCTAAGAAACTCCATCTGATTTGTTACACTTTGCATAAGGTGGTCAAAGTGGCTCTGGGAGATGGTCACATGGTCGTGTCACTATATTCAACTTCCCCTATGGATAGGAGAGAACATGACAAACTGTGCAGTTTCAACTAAAAGTGATTATTGAATGTGTGACAACCCCGACTGGAGGTGGCAATCAGAGATGGCTTATAGGGTTTTTATTAGTCATCCTCTTTTAGTTATCCTCATACATGCTCGTAGCCTCTCTAAAGACTGACGGGACATGGGAGGTAAGAGGCAAATATGAATATAGAATGGAAAATCTAAATATAGGATAAAAAATACAAATCTGGAGATAGAAGGAGAAGAACAACAATGACCTGAACTGAAGAGCTTGATCCACTTGAATAAGATGGGTTGTGATAAATCCTTTTTGTCCTCCTCTCCTATTGGGTTCCTAGGCTACAAGAACATCACACAAGGTGTTTTCATGGCTTTGGGAGGTGTTTGCAAGGATTTTGGAGGTGGTCGCCTTGTTGTGTTTGGTAGGGAAGAACTAGGTAGATGGTGCCTCAAGTTTCTCTTAGTCACCCAGTCTCCTCCTTTTGGTTCTCCTCTCATAGGCTCGTAGATGCTCTACTTCTCTAGTGAGTCATAAGAACTGGATGGGAGACTCTCATTCTAGGGAGAGGTGATTCAAGAGTAATGGAATGAGGGTGAGACCGTGCCTGACTCTTGCTTGTAATGGACCGTGGGTGCAACCGCAAAAGTTTCACCCAACCCAAATTACAACTTCACCTGGTGGTGTCACCAAACTCCACCCACACACCCGATTAGACCCATAATTTTGGGTTGGGTTGTGTTGGGTTGGCAAGGGACTGGTGAAATTTCCAACCCTACAACTATGGTAGGACACATTCTGGTCAGTGTTGGGGAGTTAATACTGAAGCATCTTATTTCTATGGACATATGGGTCATATTAAGAGGGATTGCCCAAACCTATAGTTTATACCTAAACAAAGTCCAAAATCATAGTTTCAGACTTCTTAGAGATAGGATCTAGTTAGAGGGTCTAGTTCTTTAGTAGCCTCAGGTCCAAAAGGGGAGCACCCAGTACGAGTAGTGGATCATGAGGACCACGTGGTAGAGTGAAGGCTACATGAATTTTCTTTTCTATGCCTCAAATCTAAAGTAGTATTCTTGCCCAGAGTTGTTACAAGTGAGATGCTTCTCTTGAATAACATTTCAGTTATAATTTTGATAGATCTTGTTGAGACACATTGTTTTATTCAAATATCAATAGTTAGTGGATTAAATCTTATAACCCATGATTTATCCTAGTAATTGTTGTCAATAGTATTATTGGTGAACCAATAGTTTTGATAGAAGTATGCCTCATATGTCTTTTGAGTTTCATTTGGTATACCATAGTGGTTAATATCATATCCTTAGACATGTTTCTTTTTAAATAATTTTTGTTTGGATTTCCATGAGACATATCATGTTCAATTAGATTGTTGGAAAAAGAGTTTATCCTTCACCAAGATGGAGTTCTTATATATTCACTAGAGATAGAAATGTCTTACCTACTTGCATAGTATCAGTTGTTGTATATGATAAGATGATGAGAAAAGGGTGTGAGGTATTTTTAGAACATGTGGTATGCAAAAGAAGAGAAAAGGATAGTTGATACATAGGATGGTTCTATAGTTGTGAGTTCCCAAATGTTTTCCCTTATGAGTTATCATGTTTACCTCCTAAGATAGATGTCTACTTTGAGATATAGATTCTACATGGTAGTCAACTAATAGCATTATTAGCCTATTGAATGGCACTTGCACAATTAAAGGAGTTAAAAACTCATAATAGTTATTGGATGAGAGTTTCATTCAAAATAATACATCATCTTGGGTGGCTCGTGTGCTTTTTGAGAAAAAGAAGGATGAAACTATGTGGGTATGCATAGACTACAGGAAATAGAATTGGATAACCATCAATAACAAATATACATTGCCTATGATTGATGACTTATTTGATCAGTTGCATGGAGTAATAATCTTTTCAAAGATAGACTCAGGTTAGGTTATCATCAGTTTAGGAGACAGGCATATGATGTACCGAAGTCATTCTTCTAACAAGATTTGGATGTTATGAGTTTTTAGTTATGCCTTTTGGACTAACAAATTCCCTTACAACTTTTATGGACATGATCAATAGATTTTTCAGACCGTATATAGATCACTTTGTAGTAGTGTTTATAGAATATATTAATAATATATACCAGAGATGAAGAATTACATGATCAACATCTGATAATAGAAATGTAGTTTTGAGAGAACATCAGTTATATCATAAGTTCAACAAATCTGAATTATGGTTGACTGAAGTATCCTTTCTGGGACATGTCATGTTAGGAGAAGGAGTCAGTGATGACCCAAAGAAATTGGAATCTTTTCTATAGTTGGAGCAGGCTATAACTCCTACTGAGATGTTTTCTTGGGTTAGTTGGATATTGTAGAAGGTTCATAGAGAAGTTCAATTTTTTGACATCACTACTTATACATTTAACAAGAAAGCATGTGCCTTTTATTTGGTCTGATAATTGTATGAATAGCTTTCAAACATTAAAGTAGAGATTAACTACAAAAAAAGTTGTCATCCTACTAGAAGCAGATCAAGGTTATGTAGTGTTTTGTGATGCATCCAGAAGAGTATTAAGATGTGTTCTTATGCATGAATAAATAATTTATGATTCTAGACAACTTAAGAAGAATGAAGAGAATTACCTACACATGATCTTGAGTTGGCATTTGTAGTACATGCATTAAAACATGTCTACATTGTCTTTATGGTGAGTCATGTCATGTCTTTATAGACTTAAATGTATTTTCACATAGAAGGATCTTAGCCTAAGAAAGTGGAGGTGATTGGAGCTATAAAGGACTATGATGTTACCATTACCACCCTAGAAAGGCCAATGGTGTAATAGATGATTTAAGTAGGAAATTCACATCACCAGTGGATATGTTTTGTATGGCATGTCAAAGGAAATATTTATTGGTCAAAATGAGAGAGATGAGATTATATTTGAGCATTTCACAACAAGGTGGATTGATTACAAAAATGTTGGTTTGACCTACATTATACGAGAAAATTAAAAAACTATAATAGAATGATAGTGAATTGAAGCAATCATGCATGGCATGATAGAAGGAAAGAGGATAGAATGTAGATATTCAGATGATGTGATTTTGTAATTGCATGACAAATTGTGTGCTAGATGACATTGAGTTAAAGAAGTAGATTTCTGAAGGAAGCTCACTTTCCTATGTATGTGACACATCCAGGAAGTTCTAAGATGTATAGAAACCTCAAAGAACTATAATGGTGGCCAGATATGAAGAGATATATGTATGAGTATGTAGCTAAGTGTCATGTATGTCAACAAGTCAAGGCTTAACATCAAAAGTTGACATATACTTTACAACCACTCCCTATTTCTATGTGGAAGTGGGAACATATCACTATGAACTTTGTTGTTGGGTTAGCTAGGAAACCATGTGGATTTGATTATATATGGGTAATAGTGAATAGATTGACTTCTACATGTTAGGATAGCATGTGATATGCCAACGCTAGACAAAGTCTATGTAGATGATAATCAGATTACATGGAGTACTAGTTTCTATGATATCAATAGAGACCAAAGTTTACATCTAGTGTATGGAATCAGTTGCATTGTTCATTGGAAATAAAAATTAATGTTAAGTACAACATTTCAACATCAACCATATGGACATTCTGAATAGACAATTCAAACCCTAAAAGGCATATTGTGGGCATGAGTTTCGTAGTTCAATGACAGTTGAAATGATCATCTTACTCTTATGGGATCTGCTTATAATTATAGTTATCATTCTTGTTTAGGAATGTCCCCTTATAAAGCTTTATATGGAATAAAGTGTTGATCACCTATATGGTGATATGAAGTTGGAGAAAGAAAAACAGTAGGTCCATATTTGCTGGAAGAGATAACAAAAAAGATATCTCTGATCAGACAATAATTGAAAGCTACACAGGACATATAAAAAAACTATGCAATAAAAACTATGTAGAGAAAAGTCATAGACTACTTAAGTTTGAAGTAGGTGATAAAGTCCACTTTATGGTATCACCATGGGAAGGTGTACTGATATTTGGAAAGCTAGGAAAGTTAACTCCTAGATATATGGGTTCCTATCTAATATTTAGAGAATTGGACCAATAGCATATAAACTTGAGTTGCCTCCTGAGCTAGCCAACTTGCATGAATTTATTTGTGCATCCATGTTGAAGAAGTGTTGTCTAGATATAGACAAGATCATATACCAAGAACCTGTACATTTAAGAGAAGATATCTTCTATGTTGAAGATTCTATGAAAATTCTAGAAGGTATAATTTGGAAGCTTAGAAAGGGGTAGGTAACATAGTAAAAGTTCTTTGGAGAAATCATGGTGTAAAAAAGATACATGGGAGTTAGAGTCAGAGATGTGTAACAAATATCCTTCCTATTTTAGGAATTTAGATACACCATTTTTATTAGAGGGGGTGTGTTACAACCTCAATTTTACATATGTTTTCATAATTGAATGGTAAAGATTTTGTGAATATGGACTTAATTGAAAATGTTGTATGATTTGCTTCAAAAGATGGATTTCTTTGCAAAACTCCCTTTTGATAGGAATTTCGTAATTTCTATTATTAGATTAATACAATAATGGATATAAAAGAGAAGAAAAGAAGAAAAGTCCAAATAAAAGGAAAAGATATAAGATAATGGATATTAAGCAAAGTAATTATGAGAAATACAAAGAAATCTCTAGAAAGTGGAATTAATGGCCACATTAAATAAATTTCGTTTCTATGTGATTTCTAATAAAAAATATGAAAAGTGGAAAAAGGAAATTAAAGATAAAAACAAATCCTTGAAAAGAAATATCTTAATAAATAAATAAGTGAGATAATGAAAAATGAAGAATGTAGATGCATCTAGAAGGATGATAAGTATCCTTAAAAAGGAATTTTGAAATCTTAGGATTTCTTGGGATCCAAGGAGTCCCAATGAATAAGAAGAAACATAAAATGCAAAATATTACAAAATAAGAGGATAATGTGATACATAATTAATGAATTTGTGGAATTATTAAAAAGAGGTATTTTCTACTATAAGAAAGTATAATTTTGTGCCAATGGATTAAAAGGCAAGCATAAAGAGAATAAGATAGATGATTTTCGAATTCCTAAATATCTAAAGAATATAGATTATTAAGAATATAATGAAGAGAGAGAAGATTTCTTCTTAATGAAGGAACTTGGCTACCCTCCCCTAAATAAGGGTAGAACCTTTGGCTCGAGCCCAAGAGAGTTCCATGCATCCCTCTCTCTTCTCCTTCTTCTTTTTCAAGCAAACCCTAGCCTTTAGAAGGCAGAGCAATCTTGGGGGCATCAAGATGCTGTATGATGGAGGTATGAGACTTCCCTAATGACCTATGGGGGCTTTGCCACCATCCCCTTGCTCTTGGCTTCACTCCAACTGGCTATAGCGGACCTACAAGGTCAGCTGCCGCGGAAGCTACTGCCAGCCCGACTCCAGCCACCTCGACTGCAGTTGGGGGCTTCTGCAGGTGCGGCAGACAGCGGCAGAACAAAAGGGACTATCGTCGGTGCCCTTAGGGTCCAGGAAAGGGAGGAGGAGTTGCACCAATCACGGCTAGGGTGACAGTGGTAGGGCTGCGCGAGGTTGAAGATGGGTGGAGGTGCCGTTGGACGCTTTTACCCCTCTAGGGTGTGAAGAACCAATAACTTAAGTGAGGGCAGTATGGTAATTTGGTTATAATTTACCGTGGCTACGTAATGCATGGAAGACATGACGTGGCAGCCTGCTATTGGTCCAAGTAAGTAATTCTTACAAAAATCATATCTAATTATTGGTAGATCAGAAGGGTACATATAATTTATGTATTTTTCTCAGAAAAATGTGATGAATCCATTAAAAATAGATTTAGAAGCTAATTCCTCTTGAAATTTAAAAAGTAGTGGAATTTATCAAATTTAATGCATTAATGATTAAGAAACCCTAATTTAAGATGATTAATGTATTGAGAAGGGTTATATGGATGATTAACGTTGATATTAACCTATTGATTATAAAAAGGATGAACTTTATGTGTAATTTGATTAATTTAGGGTTCCATGTATATAAATAAGTTTTAATGGGCCTTGAAACTATAATGTTAGTAATTATGTTTCTTAATGGCTTTAATTGTTCAAATTCATGTATAAAGCTGAGATATGATAGTTCTAAGCTATTTTGAGTATAAAAGTTCCTAATTGTGGATAAACACCCTTAATTTAGTAATTAGGGTTTTCTAATGGATAAATGTGGAATTAGTAATAAATGGAATCCATATATGAATTAGATCATAAGGAAATATGAGTTGTTAATTTGAAAGAAACCGAATATGATAATTGGGCTTATGATGTTGAAATTAGGGTTTGTGAACTAAGAGAGAATTAAATGTGATAAAATTATTATGGAGGTTAAAACCCTAATAAAACCCTAAAGTGGGCCTAGAAAGCCGAAGGTGGAATACAAGTCTATCTTGAAAATGTTTTGGATAAACTATAACACTTGTATGTTATGCATTAATTTCAAGATGTTGTTTATTGCTTGTTTGATTGTTCTTTATCATTATTTCTTGGACATCAAGTTGCTCTGGATCAGGTATGTGGTTAATTATGGTTAATCACATTAGTTTCCTAAAGGTTTTCTGGATGATTGATCGCATTGAATGCAACGTATCAGTTTGGATGTTCATACTTGCAAATCATAAAGTCACTATGATTATCACAATTATGATATAAGTGTGTATTCTTGTACCTACATGCCACCCTGATGGAAGAGGTAATGAGGTCAAGCCCAAGAGGGAAGACCCATGGGCACCATGAGTGGTGACCCCAGACACCAAGCTTAGGATAAAGAAGGTGGCCTTTATTGCATGACTAATGGTCACCATGAGAGGTGACCCTAGGCTCCAAGCTCAAGATGGAGAAGGTGGCCTTAAGTCAATGGCAAAAGAGAAACCCTAATGGGGGTATTCTAGGGTTAGGGAAAAAGCGATGGAGATTGACACATTGAAAACGTAAATTGAATTGTTAATTACCTTGATTGTGATAAATAGGTTGTTAGCCTTATGTTTGATATTTTGGTTGTCCCCACATACCGACATATTCATTTATGTTGACCAATATTTGTTTTGCCGACATTTTAGGTACAGGTTGGGAAAAAAAAACAAACAGTAAAGTGGCATATTGTGAAAATAAGAATTAAAGTGCAAGGAGGATTAGTTAGAATAGACTCCAGTTGTGGATAGAAGTAGATATCTAAGTTTTTGAAAAAGGTATGCAAAGTTTTATTTTATTCCAGCTTTCAGTATAGTCTTGGTAGAATTTTATAATTATTATTGATTATTTGTCAAACCATTGATCCTGAAAAATTGGGATAATGACTCTGACCTTTTGGTCTCCCTTAATTGGGGGTTACCGGGAGGCAGTAACATTACAGGGTGATTGTTACAACTAACATCATGATTTTCTTTGTAATGAAAGGACTAAAGACAATTTTGCAAATAAATATGCTCATAATTATCTTTCATATTAGATGTTATAGACTACTTAAGTTTGAGAAAAACTAAACCAATATCTTATGATGGTAGTCATGATACATCATGTTTATTATCGATTTATATGGTTTGATATGGTACCCTATGGGGTGGTTTTGATATGGTAGTCATGATACATCATGTTTTCTATAACCTTTAATTTCATAAGATACCCTACAAGTGATAATAGAAGTGATGAACTGAGGCTAGTTGTTAATCCAACCTTGTAGACCCTAATCGGTTAAAGAGAATCCTATCCTGATAATGTAGTTTGAATGACATGAATCTTTATGAGATGGTAGTAGTGATGAAGTATTATCTTTCTTGTTATAAGTCTCTAACCATGCACGTAACACAAGTTGATAATCATAGCCATGTAAGAGCTATGGTGATTATGATATGATTGTATGGTCCTTATGAGGCATGTGAGATGTTGGTATCATTGATAGAGGAGGTAAATGGGTCTTATGACCTAATGATGGTTTATTGTGTAATATGAGATGTTAATCTTCTCAGTAATGAGATGGGGGTTGTTACCTCAAATTATGTGGTCCTTGTGATGAAAAACATGGTGAGTGACAAGCATCAAGTGATAAAGTGATGAGATCACACCTTCTATGCTCAAATATGTTTTGGTAATGTGTTAGGCCCTTATCTTTGTAGAACTTGTTTAAAGGATATACGTTGTAACTTGATTGATCCTAAAAGACACTTAAATAACCTAACTAATCAAGTAGAACCTAATCATGTAGCTTTCCCAGTGCCATAGATCCATTCAGTGTCAGCATTTTCTGGATGGTAAAACAAGTTTAACTCGGAGTGCATATTTTTTTAATATGCGGGGCTAAGGATGAATATCCCCTTACGTACAGGATATGTGACACACGATTGGCTATGGACCATACCTTGGAAAGAGTGTGTCTTTGGGTAGTAGCTCATTGATATGTGACATAGGATTGGCTATGGGTCATACCCTGGAAGAGTGTGGTTGCAGGTCATAGATTAGTTTCACTAGCGTCATTACCTGTACCAAAGCGGGCTAGGTTTGAATAGCTAGGCTATATGTCAGTAGAAGAAGTTTGACTGATGATGTCATTGCAGGTTCACTCATGTACTGACCATGGGGTTTGGTGAGGTCATGGGTTTTAACTCTTCCACTAGACCTGGTACGACACTAATTTCAACTTAGTAGTGGTCGGTTGGATTTGGGTGGTACGGCTCAAATCCTCAGGGCATAATAAAATACGTAAACAACCGTGTAGTATACTTGTGTAAGATCAAATACGAAAACATTGAATGAGGTCTTGCTATATTTTGTACAATATTGTTGGTTGGAAATATACATGTTCTTCATATTCCTTTTATAATGTTAAGATGTTTCATAAGTCAATAGTAATTACTAATTCTGTTAATAATGATTTCCTTCTCATCATGTTTGTAACTTTACTATTTGCTTTAATGATATTATCCATTATAATAATCTAGTTGGTGGAGAGTTATATCTCCTACTATCTCCTACTGAGATTTGGAATCTCACCCCATGGGTTTCCCACATCCTTTTCAGATGGACATGCGTGAGGAGGCAGAGATCATGCAGTAGAGGTTGAGGAGCAACAAGAAAGACAGTAGCTGACAAGGTTGGAAGTGTTGTTGGATGTCTTTTGTCATTAGAGTTCTAGAGTCGTCCCTATACACTCGGGTCTTTGGGGATGCTTTGTAGACATGCTTTTGGTATGTGGTTGTCTTGTGTGCTCTTTTGTGCATAATTCTGGTGGATATATGTATATATGTTCTGAAATAGGTTTTCTGGTAACAAGCTAATGACAAACACAATAAGTGCATTGAGATATGAAAGGACACATATGTAAAGGTTTTTGCTGTTTGGCAATTTTATGAAATGGTTTTAATTTTTAGTATTTTCCAGTAACATGTTTGTTTAATCTTTATTCCTTCAATTTGTTTTGAGTAATCTCACTTTTGCAGCATGGGGCGTCATAGTCAGGTTGGTATTAGAGCTTTAAGTTTGCTGAGTTTATAGGGACCTAGGACTCGATTTTATGTTTGTTATTGTTTCCTCCACTCTGTCTTATATTGACTTCTTCTTATGCAAAAGAAGAAAAGAAAGTTTAAATATGTTTGGAGAACACGAAGAACATACTTCTGAAAGTAGTGCTGCTACACCAAGTGGTGGTGCAAGGAACCAAGAATGAGAAGATAGGGTACCTAAAGTCCCCCAATTTGACCCAGTCATGATCGAAAATCCTTTCTTTCAAAATCTTTTGGGGAAGTTTATGGCTACTATGACTCATATGGTGGATAGGATGTTTGCACCTCATCCTAGGGCACTAGTTCCCCATACTGAATCTTTGGGTACTGGGAAGACTTTTGAGCGGCTTCGCCATGTTGGGGCAGTGGAGTATGTTGGGACGGATGATCCGGTGGATGCAAATCTATGGCTTATCGAGCTTGAGAAAGCCTTTAAGATCCTTAGTATCCCCAAAGTGGATAAGGTGAAGCATGCAGTGTGCCTTCTGAAGGGGAGTGCTGGACACTGGTGGGACATAGAGGAGGAGAAGAGGCCAAGTGTTGTGATCAGTTGGGAGGACTTCTGACGTGAGTTCATTAGTCGGTACTTTCCTCAGACGTACCTTGACGAGAAGATCATCCAGTTTGAGAGGATCTAGTAGGGATCCATGACAATCAATGAGTATGAAGAAAGATTTATGGAGTTGTAGAGATTTTGTCCTCACATGGTTGCTATAGAGGATGAGCATATTTGTCATTTTGAGAAGGGATTGAATGCTAATTTGTATAACCGGATAGCTACTTTAGAGAATCGAGAAAGGTTTGCCATGTTTGTGGAGTATGTTCGAATGTTAGAATGATCTATGGCAGAGAAGTGTGAGATGAATGCCAAGAAGAGTTCTGCATAGTCCCAGGGGAAATTGACATGAGGATTTAAGAATCTGAGTTTTTCCACACCGCCAGCATCATAGAAGTTCAGTGCTCTAACACAATGGTCACCTATAAAGGGCATAGGCCGTAGCTTTCCACCTATTGGAGCTCACCACACAACATCTGTGTCAGTGATGGGGTCATCTAGGATATAGTATGGGAACTGGGCTTGACATAAGTGTGCGCATCTAGGACATCTGAGGTGAGAGTGTCCAATGAGGGATGATGAAGTGACCCCACACCCGAGGAAGAGCCAACAGGGCTAGAAGAGGTAGAAAAACAATGATGCAGGAGGATGAGGACGTGGCCAAGGGTCGCAGGTAAGATCGTATGCTCAAGCAAGAAAAGGACGGAGGCCACAACAGGCAGTGACTAGATTCTACGCTATGAGTCAGCTGGAGGCGGTGGTCAAATTTGTGAGTGGTGATAGGTCAGATGGAGTTATTTCATTCTAATATGTCTTCTTATTGCTTTGTATCTATTTTGGTTCACCCGCATGCAACACACTCTTTTGTCACTTATGAAGTGATTAAAAGTTTTCTTTTTTCTATTCATCGTAAGAAGAATAGCTTGTTATTAGAAACCTTGTTAGTTGATTCTGCAGTATTGTAGGTTGTGTGTCCTTCTTATGCCCTCTCCTTTTCAGGGCTCAACATTCAAGTTGATCTGATACCACTTGGTATGCATGGATTCAATGTAATCCTTGGTATTGATACCTTAGAGAAGTATAGAGTGGTCTTAGACTGTAGTTCCAAGCAAGGGATGTTTATAGACGGTGGCAAGATGTGGATCTTCCAAGGAGACTAGAAGATTCTTCTGACATGTCTAGTATCGGCCATGGTGGTGAGGAAGATTTTAAGATAGGGTTGTGAGGCGTTCTTTGCAGATGTGTTGGATACTAAGGTAAGGAGTCCTAGTATTCAGGAGGTGCCAGTTGTTAGAGAGTTTGACGACGTGTTTCCTGAATAGTTTCTAGGTACTCCCCCACTATGAGAGATTGATTTTAAGATCAATCTGGTTCTTGGAATGCAACTGATAGCTCAAACATTGTATATGATGGTACCAACAGAGATGGAAGAATTGAAGAGATAGTTGCAAGAGCAACTTGAAAAAGGTTTCATCAAGATGATTGTGTCACCATGGGGTGCTCTAGTACTATTTGTGAAAAAGTAGGATGGGTCTATGAGGCTGTGCATAGACTATAGTAAGCTCTACAAGGTGACAATAAAGAATAAGTATCCATTATCAAAAATAGATGACATGATTTATTAGTTACATGGCACGACATTGTTCTTGAAGATAGGCCTGAGTTCAGGATATCATTAGTTGAGGATCAAGGAGGATGGCATACCTAAGTTGAGTTTTAGGATGAGGTATGGTCATTATGAGTTTGTGGTTATGTTGTTTGGGCTAACCAATGCACCAGAAGCATTCATGGATTCAATGAAAAATTTTCTGGCCGTTTCTTGATTGATTTGTGGTGGTGTTCATAGATGACATCTTGATATATAGTCATGACAATCAAAAAAATGAACAACATCTTTTTCAGGCATTGTCTGTGCTAAGATAACATCAACATTATGCCAAGTTTAGCAAGAGTGAGTTCTGGTTGAAAAGGTATATTTCTTGGGGCCTATCATATTTGCTGAGGGAGTACATGTGGATCCTAATAATGTGGAGTTTGTGAAAGAGTTGGAGCAGCCTAAGATGCCGATAGAAGTGCACAATGTTTTAGGTTTGGCAGGCTATTACAGGAGGTTCTTCAAGGATATCAACATTATCTCTTTACCTCTAACAAAGTTGGAAAGGAAGGGCATACCATTCGTCTGGGATGATAAATGCCAACGTACTTTTCAAACACTAAAGGAGAATTTGACAAGTTCATCAGTTCTAGTCTTGCATGAGAAAGGAAAGGATGCATAGTCTTTTGTGATTCATCCATGAATGGCTTGGGTTGCGTGTTGATGCAGGACAAGTAAGTGGTTTCTTTTGCTTCCTGACAGCTTAAGAAACACGAGGAAAAGTACCCAACCCATGATCTAGAGTTAGTGGTTGTAGTTAATGCTTTAACGATTTATAGGCACAATCTGTATGGGGAAAAGTGGAAAATCTTCATAGATTACAAGAACTTAAAGTACATCTTTTCACAACAGGAGTTGAATGTGAGGCAGTGTCATTGGATGGAGTTAATTAAAGACTGTGACTGCATGATTTACTATCATCTAGGAAAGGTGAATGTCATGGTAGATGTGTTGAGTAGGAAGTCTTTGTCTTCGCCTATAGATAGAGCCCAATTGAGTTTCTTGATGTGCCCCAAGTGAGACATGTTAGTCTACTTGCATCATATGAATGTTAAGTTGGAAGTTTCCTAGCTAGAGGGTTTGTTGGCACATTTATAGGTGAAGCCTATGCTGAGACAACAGTCAAAGAGGCACAACAGATTGATATTGTGATGTAGTAGATTAGATCAGAATTTGGCAACAAGAAGTGTAATAGTTTCCATGATTCAGACGATGGGACAGTTTGTTACCATGATAGAGTTGTAGTTCCTGATGCTAATGACATAAGGAAGATGGTGTTGGAAGAGGCTCGCTCATCCATGTACTCTATGCACCCAGGTAGCACCAAGATGTATGATAATATGAAGGACATGTATTGGTGGCCAGGCTTGAAGAAGGTTGTGGTTGAGTTTGTTACGAGATGTGTTGTATGTCAGTAGGCTAAAGCTAAACATTAGAAGCTTGTAGGGATGTTGCAACCATTTCCTATACCATAGTCGAAGTGGGATTATGTGACTAAGAACATCATGTCTAGAATACCTAGGACAGCCAAAGGCCATGATTCCATATGGGTGATCATTGACATATTGACCAAGTCAAGAAATTTCCTTCCTATGAAGATGACATTCACAATAGAGAAGCTTGCCCAGATTTATGTGGATGAGATAGTGCATTTGCATGGTGTTCCAACAACTATCTTGTCTAATAGCGGTCCCCAATTCACAAGTCACTTTTGGGAGTGACTACACACAACTTTGGGTATGTAGTTAACGTTTAGCACTACTTTCCACCTGCAGACAGATGGTCAATCTTAGAGGACCATTCATACATTGGAGGATTTGTTGAGAGCCCATGTTCTTCAATTTTCAAGAAGTTGGGACATACACCTCCGTTTGATAGAGTTCACCTACAAAAACAACTATTAAAGTAGGATCTATATGACACCTTTCGAGGTGTTGTAGGTCTCCAATGTGTTGGTACGAGATAGGTGAGTATCAATTTATTAGTCTTGAGCATGTGAAGTAGATGACATATAAGATCAAGATAATATAGTAACATTTGAAGGCATCACATGACAGAGAGAAGTCATATGTAGATAACCGTCATAGACCATTGGAGTTCTAAGTGGGAGACAAGGTATACTTGAAAGTCTCTCCTTAGAAAGATGTTCTGAGGTTTGGGAATAAGGGTAAGTTGGATCCTAGGTTTATGGGACCTTACCCAGTGATAGCATGTGTTGGGAAGGTGTCCTACAGGGTTGAGTTGCCACTTGAGTTGTACAGGTTGCATCCAGTGTTTCATGTGAGTATGTTGAGGAAGAGTCATCTGGATGCAGAGCTAGTATTATAGCCTTTGGAGGTAGAGCATGATGAGGATACGACCTATGTGGAAGGTCCAATGTTGATCTTTGACCAGAGAGTGAAGAAGTTGAAGAGGAAGGACCTAGTGATGGTGAAGGGTCTTTGTCATCATAGTGGTGTTGAGGAAGCAATGTGGGATCTTAAAGAAGAGATGAGGAGGAAGTACCCCTCTATTTTTTCTTAGGACTTCAGGGAGAAATCCCTGTTAGGGGGTTTATGGATTTTAAGGACCCTGACCCACATTTTGAGATAACCCTATTTGTTTTGCCTAAGTATGTTGCTTAGAACCTTGATCTAATCATCTAAGATGTAATTAGGGCATGTTGAAAGATTAACTTTCATGTTTTATCTTATTTGGATGATGCTTGTGTTTTTTGGTGTGGTTTTGGTGCAAATTACAATTCACCCGAAGTAGCGGTTGATGTGTAAGTTTGCCACCTATTAAGTGTTCCTTCTCTCTCTTAGAATCATCTAGTAGAGAGAGAGAAGGGCACCTTATTTGGGTCTTGGTTGTGTGGTGACATCCTTCATGATGTGTAGAGAACATGAGTGAGGTGTGTCTTGCACCTAGACGTGTTATTCCAGGTTAGATATCCTTGGAGAGGTTGTGTATCAGTTTGTGAGTGTGTATGGTTATCCCTTATCAGTTTGTGAGTGTGTAGGGAAATTCCCTATCGGTTTTTGAGTGTGTAGGGTTATCCACTATCGGGTTGTGAGTGTGTAGGGTTATGCCCTATCAGTATGCGAGTGTGTAGGGTTATCCCCTATCAGGTTGTGACTGTGTAGGGTTATGCCCTATTAGTTTGTGAGTGTGTAGGGTTATGCATTATCGGTTTGTGAGTGTGTAGAGTTATGCCCTATCGATTTGTGCGTGTATAGGGTTATGATCCTAACAGTTTAGTGAGACCATGACCTTGGTAGGAGACCAAGAGGGCAAGATCTAGCCTAGGCCTTATCACCATATCTTGCATGTTGTTGTATGTGGCCCTTTTTCATGGAAAAGTGTCACCTAAGCTCCTAAGGTGGTGACACCTCTCCCATGACCTCTCTCTTATCCTCCTAGTATATAGTCTTCTTTCTCTTCATGCAAGAGGATCCTTTTGTCCATCCTTGCTTTCTCTCCTTCTTGGTGAATGACCTTGAGAATCTTTAGGATCTAGGAAGGTTCCCTTAGAGCTTGGTGGATGAGTCCCAAGTTGTGGAGTTCCTTGATCATCTTATACCTTGATAAGTTATGTTTCCTAGCTCTCTCTTCTCCTTCTTCTCGGACATGTATCTTGGATATCTCCTTTTCATCTTAAGCTTGGTCTCATCTTCTTCCTTGGAGGTGTAGTGGTGATCAAGTGGTGGGTCATCTTCTACCTTGAGCTCATGAGCTTGAAGCTTGACCTTGGAGCTTGGATCTTGATGGTGATCTTTAAGGTGGGTTATAAAACTCTTAACCTCCTTTGTTATTTCACTCTTCATATGCTTATGTTGTTCTTTATCTCTAGATAATTTATCTCATATATGTTATTAGTTAGTAATGAATTTGAGAACTATTTTGATGAAGGAATCTCATTTGGTTTGCTATCCATACCTTGCACCTTCTTGACATGATAGTAGATGAACTAGTGGTTGATCTTATTAAGGTTGAAGATGACAATATTGACACATACACTATGTTCTGGGTGGTCATCATGACTTTTGGTGCCTAAATCAATATGTATGTTTTCTAACCAACTTGCTTTGAGGGTGCTAACCCATCATGCCCTTGAGGGATTAAATTGACATGCCATAGAGGAGCCAGACTTATATTCTTGACACCTTAGAATGATATGCTTTGAGGGTGATAGCCCATCACGACCATGAGGATATCTTATGAGCTAGAGTGTTAAATTATGACGCATTGGTTGAGCTAGAGGTCATCATGACCAGGATGACATCTTGCTGGAACCCTAACCCTAACAACCCACCACACTTAGGGTTTCCCGTCACACCATCAAGTAGGGTTAAACTGACACGCCTTGGGGGGGTCAGCCCCTTGTGCCTTGTGTAATTGTAGTCGACATGTTATGGTAAAGTGACACATTGATACCCAATGTCAAGTATCAACCTGACACCATGAGTGATAAATTGATACACATCATGTGTGGTTAAACCCACACCACAAGATCGTCTAAACGGATACACCACATGATGGTCTAAATTGATATCTTGTGATGGTAGTCACGATACATCATGTTAATGATGGAGTTATATGGTATGATATGGTACCCTATGGGGTGGTTGTATAAGAAATAAAGGAGTGTTGTTTTATATAACCTCAAATTTCATAACATACCCTATAAGTGATAATAGAAGTGATGAACTGAGGTTCTTTGTTAATCCAACCATGTAGATCATGGTAAGTTAAAGAGAACCCTAAACCTAATGATGTAGTTTGAATGACATGAATCTTTATGATTTGGTAGTGATGATGAAGTATTATCTTTCTTGTTATAAGTCTCTAACCATGCAGGTAACACAAGTTAATAAGCATATCTCGGTAAGAGCTATGGTGATTGTGATATGATTGAATGGGCCTTATGAGGCATGTGAGATGTTGGTATCATTAAAAGTGGAGGTAAATGGGTCTTATGACCTAATGATAGTTTATTGCCTATTATGAGATGATAATCTTCTCAGTAATGAGATGGGGGTTGTTACCTCAAAGTATGTGGTGCTTGTGATGAAAAATATGGTGAATTACAAGCATCAAGTGATAAAGTGTTGAGATCACACCTTATATGCTGAAATATGTTCTAGTAATGTGTTAGGCCCTTATCTTGGTAGAACTTGTTTAAAGGTTATATGTTATAACTTGATTGATGCTAAAAGACACTTAAATAACCTAACTAATCAAGTGGAACCTAATCATGTAGATTGCCATGTCCCAATGATCCATTCAGTGTCAGCATTTGTTGGATGGTGAAATGAGTTTAACTTGGAGCGTGTATTTTTGAATATGCAGGGGTGAGGATGAATATCCCCTTACATCCAGGATATGTGACACATGATTGTCTGCAGGTCGTACCCTGGAAAGAGTGCGGCTTCAAGTCATATCTCAATGATATGTGACACATGATTGGTTGTAGGACATACCCTGGAAGAGTGCGGCTACAGGACGTAGCTCAGTTTCACTAGCATCGTGACCTATACCAAGGCAGGCTAGGTTTGCATAGATGGACTATATGTCACTAGGAGTATTCTGACTGATGATGTCATTACATGTTCACTCGTGTACTAACCATGAGGTTTGGTGAGGTCGTGGATTTGAGATCTTCCACTAGACCTAGTATGGAACCAATATTGACTTATTAGTGGTCGGTTGAAATTGGGTGGTACATCTCAAATCATCTGGGCATAATAAAATCCTTTTAAAATCATGTAATATACTTTTGTAAGATCAAATATAGAAACATTGGATGAGGCCTTACATGATTTTATATAGTATTGTTTGTAGGAAATATACATATTCTTCATATTCCTTATATAATGTTAAGATGTTTCATAATCCTATAGTAACTGCTTATTCTGTTAATAGTGATTTCCTACTCATCATGTTTGTAACTTTACTGTTTTCTTTAATCATCTTATCTGTGATAATAATAGAGTTGGTGGAAAGTTATATCTGCCACTAATATTTAGAATCTCACCCAATGGGTTTCCCACATCCCTTTTAGGTGGACATGCACGAGGAGGCAGAGATCGTGCAATAGAGGTTAAGCAGCAGCAAGAAAGAAAGTAGCTGACAAGGTTGGAAGTGTTGCTGGATGTCTTTTATCGTTAGAGTCCTAGAGTCATCCTTATACATTTGGGTCTTTGGGGATGTTTTGTAGACATGCTTTCAATGTTTGGTTGTCTTATGTTCCCTTTAATGCATAGTTGTGGTCGATATATGTATATATGTTCTGAAATAGGTTTTCTGGTAACATGCCGATGGAACACACAGTAAGTGCATTGAGACATGAAAGGACCCTTATGTAAAGGTTTTTGCTATTCGGCGATTTATAAAATGGTTTTAATTTTTAGTATTTTCCAGTAATCTGTTCATTTAATCTTTGTTCCACATTTTTGTTTTGAGTGATGTTTCTTTTGTGGCATGGGGCGTCACATTAGGCATCTCTTTTTTCCAAATATATTGATTCTAACAGTTCTCTATAAATGTAAGATCTTTTCCGCTTGTGATATGCAACTTGGGTCTACTTTGTTGTTGCACTAAAATTAGGTACGGAAAGAATATGGACCAAACAAGGATAAGGTATTGATATACTTTATAGTCTAGTTTCTATCTAAAGTAGCATGTGGAAGTTAGTCAGCACAAACAACCATGTATATACCCTTTGGTATTATTTTGAATGAATATGGCTATTTTTAAATACATTGGACTAACATGAATTGGATTTTAATTATTATTGTTGTCATGCTTAAGTAAATATCATCATATTTGTGAGATTGTGATGTTTTCATCTATGTATTCACGGTTACCAATTTGACCTCAAGAGGGAACCTCAAAATATAAGCTACAAAGAGATACATCTATATATTGTACTTCTAAATTCATATCGCTAGAGGTACAAGTTGGCAGTGGATTTCACTACTAGTTTTCTCAGGAAACCAGGATTGTTGTCTGAACTCCTATTTTGCAATGATTTTTTAATGGAAACTTCAACCAAACATGGACTGACTAGTACTACATAACTCAATGCAAGTGTTTTGCATTTTAGATGAGATTTTCTACTTACATAAGACATATGCAATTGTATTATTAAATATATGGATTCTGATGTTGAAAAACTACTAGAGGGGGGGTGAATAGAGTTTTATAAAGATTTTAATAATAATTTAAACTCAAACAACCACAATGAAAATATTGGACAAGGAGACACAGGGTTTAGAGTGGTTCCAACTATAGCAAATACTATAGCCGTCAATCCACTACCCGGTTGCTTACCCAACCGGGATTTGAAAAGAAATTTATTTTATTATCTCGCAAGGACTTTACATAAAATACAATTTCTTTTCCCAAACCCTTCAAGCAGCCTTCACCTAGAAGTAATCGCCCAACCTTGAAGCAACCTTCCCTTGAAGTAGATGCACCAACTCCCGTTGCACCAGCCTTCTGAAGTAGCTTCCCGTGCGATAGCCTTCTTGAAGTAGCTTGAAGTCCCCTTCTCCACCTGAGAAGTCAACCCTCTCCAATCCGCAGCCTCCAACCCTAGGAGTAGCAAGGAGAGTACAAAAGATAAAAAGGAACAAGAAGGAAAACAGAAATTACAATACCGTTGTAAGCACAAGGCTTGATTTTCCTATATCAAGCGTTTAGATCTCCTAACATATGTGTATGACAATGTGATTGTAGTGGATAGGAGATACTAGCCTATAGGACACGAAATGGGAGCAATAGGAATGAATGGCAAGTGTAGGAATTGCTCTATTGCTCTAAAACAGATTGCAAGTGAGTATTCAAGCTCAAGTATAGCACAAGTATAGCTTAGGTGTATTTTGGTGTCCTAAGGCATGTCCTATTTATAGGAGTGGCCTATGAATACTTAAGGACGTTCTAGACAACTTGTAGGGGCTTCTAAGTGCTTAACTAGCCGTTAGATATAAGTTAAGTGCATTAGTAACGGCTAGTTACTTTATTTTGCAGTTGTTGTCAGAGACCATCTCGGTCGACAATTTGTCGACCGAGATACCTACTCGGTCGAAGTTTTGTCGACCGACAGGCTCTCTGGATCAACGTTCATTTGCAGCTTCCAACTACTTTATCAGCTGTGTCTAACGGCTACTTGGGTCAATCTCGGTCGAGAAGTTTATCGACCGAGAGTGTCTCGATCGAGGAGTGTGGTCGACCGAGATTGACTCTGTTTTCAATCTTTTAATTAACCACTAAGCATGTGTATGAGTGTGCATATGTGATCCTATTTGAAGGGGATGACCTATCTAAGTGTGGTGTTTAGCTAGGAAGATCCAACGCTTGATTTACATGCAATCTAAGTACTTGTACATTATATATTTGTACAAGTTTTTACAACAGTGATTACATTGCATGGAAATATAAATATGTAAGCTCTTTGGATTTTCCCTAGTTGCTTTGTCATCCACCTTAATCCTGCACACTCAAGTAGCTCGTTAGATCAACAAGAATGAAATGTTTGTCATCATCGAAACAAAGGGATTTATCATAATGTCCAATTTATCCAACAATCTCCCCCTTTTTGAAGATGACAAACATTTCCTAAAATATGAAATAAGGAAATATAAAGCATGTGAGTTTCATACCTGAAGATTACCTTTTGTAGCCATTCTTGTTTGACAAGTGAGTGCTGGCCATCAAGATGAAACTCATTTATATTTTTGATTTTATATTCTTTCTCCCCCTTTGTCATTTCAAAAAGATATCCAGGTTAAACATTTTATTTCTTCTCCCCCTTAATTTTATATTAAGCTCCCCCTTAAATAGATATCCTATTAGGAACATGGTTTTATGTCTAATTTATCCACAATTTGTTTCTCAATCATTTGCAAAGGATGTTAAGCCTTGAAATGATATGAGATTCCCTTAAGCTTATGAATGTATATTTATTTCTCATCTATCAAGGGATGTTAAGCCCTAAATTAAATGAGAGTCCTTAGAGTACTTAAAAAATAATGTCTCCAACCAAAACAAGGGATGTTAAGCCCTGATTTGTTTAGAGAGTTCCTTTAAGAGCAAGATATATCATTTTGATGAAATTCTTTTTCATACAAATTACTTTTAAGAATCCGAAGGTCATAACAAACTCCAAATGATGTTAACAATGTAAGCTTCATAATCAAATAATAAAATTTGTTTTTATAATCTCCCCCTTAATCTTATAATTTAAGCAATTTAAGGCTTTTAAGGTCACAAATGATAAATTTTTGATTTTGACCTTTATCAAAAGTATACTAAGATTAAGTTCAATAAATTGATGTCCAAATAAGCATTTTGTCAAAGCTTATTTTAGGTCGCCCTTAACTACGACCATAGCACCCCTGACTACGACCATAGCGCCCCTTGGCTAAATTTTGTTTTAACCAAGAGGCAAAAATTGCAGATTTCCAATTAAGCATTCATATCAATTTTGATGCATGTTTAAGTGATACTAAACATGAAAGAATAATGAATATTTCAAATCTTTTAAATATATCAATTGAAAACATTGTTCTTTGTGCAAGCATTTCTAAGATATAAATCACCAATAAGTCCTTTTGCTTGCTTATGTAATGATAGAACAATTAAAAGCATGTAATGATAAAAAAGAAATTTTCTTTAAACTAAGCATAATTTTGGTTTTTAACCAAATTAATTTCACATAATCTTTCAAGGATGATTTCCATAATTTGTGCTTTATTTGTACAGTCATTAACTACAACTAGACAACAGTTTTGATCAATTTCAAAAGAATTCAGCAATTTTATAGCATTCTGAAAAGCAATGACATGCTCGGTCGACAGCTTCTCGACCGAGGTTCACTCGGTCGACAATACCTCGACCGACCAAGTGTCTGAAAAGTGTTCAGAAATCGATTTCAAGCAAAAAGAAATATACAAAGTAGAGCTCAATTGTGTTGAGATAAGACATTATGATATCAAGAATCAGTTTAGGTCAAATCTCAACAATTTATTTTTAAGCTACTAAGTTTTAGGAATCCAAGCTAACTCATCTTTCTTTCTCTTAAATGGGCATGAAAATGAATAATGTCCAAGACGCATGCAATAATGACAGCTGATAGAGTCAACTTCATTTCTAGGAGTTGTGTTCCTAGGTACAAACATAATCTTAGTCTTGGATGCTTGGACTCTTTTGGGTTTAATTCTCTTTGGATCGTATCCTAATCCTCTTCTTCCATTATAGCTAGAGGAAATTTTCAGAATATTTTCAAGTATGTCATTTCCTCTTAACTCATTTTCATTTCTTTGTAACTTAGCAATATCTTTCTTTGCCTGATCTAAATTGGATACTAGAAAGTTTCTTTCTTTGACAACCTCATCATAATCTAAATGTGAACATAGAATAGGTTGTTTCTGAAGATCATTCACTTGAGTTTGTAAATTTGACTTTTCTAAGGAAAGAAGATTGCAATTAGCTTCTACCGATTTTAACTGAAGAGCATAATTTTCATTTTCCTTTTTGAGATTTTCATTTTCAGATACAAGAGCAAGAAGTTTAGCATTTAAATCTTTATTTGCTTTCTTAAGTTTCTTCTTGCACTCAATATATTTCTGATGAGTATCTTGAAGACTAGCAACTATATCTTCTTTTGATAGATCATAAAGACTTACCTCTTCTTCATCTTCATTTGTTGTAGCAATGAGGCATTCTGCTTCTTCATCATCGCTATCATCACTTGAATCATCCCATGCAGCTCGATATGCTTTTTCTTTCTTTTTGTGGGATGATTTATTCCCTTTCTTGAGTGTTGGGCAATCACTTTTCATATGTCCTTTCTTACCACATTCGAAGCACCTGGAAGAAGAAACACTAGAAGTTTTATTAGTTTTAAAACTTTTATATTTCTTACCATTTACAACGAGAGTTTCTTCTTCACTATCATCTTCACTTGTGTCATGATTGTCTCTAGTTGAAGCTTTGAATGCAATGTCCTTCTTTTTCCCATGTTGACGTTCATGTTCTCTTCTCTCTTCCTCTTCTAGATCTGCCTCATGAGCTTCTAAATTGCCAATGAGTTGCTCCATTTTGAGTCGAGTGAGGTCATTTTCTTCTGCAATGGCTGTCACCTTTGGCTTGTATTTAGGAGGAAGTGATCGAAGAATTTTTGATACCTGATCTTCCTCAAGAACAGGTTTTCCTAGGGCACTTAAACCATTAACAATAGTAGAGAATTTTGAAAACATTTCACTAATAGACTCATTTGGATCCATACGAAAATGTTCAAACTTCGTTTTAAGCATGCTAACTTTGGAGTTTCTAACTTGGGCTGTACCCTCATAGGTTATAGATAGTTTATGCCAAATGTCATAAGCTGTATCACAATTTGATATTCTATTAAATTCTCCTACTGAAATAGAACAATATAAAATACTTACAGCTTTTGCATTCATTTGGGCTAGTTTTACCGTATTTGCATCCCATTCCGCAAATTCATTTTGAGGAAGCACATATGGAGTAGACACCATTCTCCATAACTCCCAGTTGATTCCTTGGAAGTAGAATTGCATCCTCCTCTTCCAATATTGGTAGTTTGTTCCATCGAACGGTGGAGGCCTAGCAACAAGTGTCCCTTCAATGTTGAGGTTGTTGAGCACTCCATCACCCATTTCTTCAAGACCTTGTTAGGGTTCCTTGAAGCCTCGCTCTGATACCAATTGAAAAACTACTAGAGGGGGGGGTGAATAGAGTTTTATAAAGATTTTAATAATAATTTAAACTCAAACAACCACAATGAAAATATTGGACAAGGAGACACAGGGTTTAGAGTGGTTCCAACTATAGCAAATACTATAGCCGTCAATCCACTACCCGGTTTCTTACCCAACCGGGATTTGAAAAGAAATTTATTTTATTACCTCGCAAGGACTTTACATAAAATACAATTTCTTTTCCCAAACCCTTCAAGCAGCCTTCACCTAGAAGTAATCGCCCAACCTTGAAGCAGCCTTCCCTTGAAGTAGATGCACCAACTCCCGTTGCACCAGCCTTCTGAAGTAGCTTCCCGTGCGATAGCCTTCTTGAAGTAGCTTGAAGTCCCCTTCTCCACCTGAGAAGTCAACCCTCTCCAATCCGCAGCCTCCAACCCTAGGAGTAGCAAGGAGAGTACAAAAGATAAAAAGGAACAAGAAGGAAAACAGAAATTACAATACCGTTGTAAGCACAAGGCTTGATTTTCCTATATCAAGCGTTTAGATCTCCTAACCAATGTGTATGACAATGTGATTGTAGTGGATAGGAGATACTAGCCTATAGGACACGAAATGGGAGCAATAGGAATGAATGGCAAGTGTAGGAATTTCTCTATTGCTCTAAAACAGATTGCAAGTGAGTATTCAAGCTCAAGTATAGCACAAGTATAGCTTAGGTGTATTTTGGTGTCCTAAGGCATGTCCTATTTATAGGAGTGGCCTATGAATACTTAAGGACGTTCTAGACAACTTCTAGGGGCTTCTAAGTGCTTAACTAGCCGTTAGATATAAGTTAAGTGCATTAGTAACGGCTAGTTACTTTATTCTGCAGTTGCTGTCAGAGACCATCTCGGTCGACAATTTGTCGACCGAGATACCTACTCGGTCGAAGTTTTGTCGACCGACAGGCTCTCTGGATCAACGTTCATTTGCAGCTTCCAACTACTTTATCAGCTGTGTCTAACGGCTACTTGGGTCAATCTCGGTCGAGAAGTTTGTTGACCGAGAGTGTCTCGGTCGAGGAGTGTGGTCGACCGAGATTGACTCTGTTTTCAATCTTTTAATTAACCACTAAGCATGTGTATGAGTGTGCATATGTGATCCTATTTGAAGGGGATGACCTATCTAAGTGTGGTGTTTAGCTAGGAAGATCCAACGCTTGATTTACATGCAATCTAAGTACTTGTACATTATATATTTGTATAAGTTTTTACAACAGTGATTACATTGCATGGAAATATAAATATGTAAGCTCTTTGGATTTTCCCTAGTTGCTTTGTCATCCACCTTAATCCTGCACACTCAAGTAGCTCGTTAGATCAACAAGAATGAAATGTTTGTCATCATCGAAACAAAGGGATTTATCATAATGTCCAATTTATCCAACAAATGTGAATACCAATGCCCACTCATGGTGCATGTCCAATTTTCATCTAGTAGTTGGTTTCATATAGTGTGCAGTTCCATGTGTCAGTTCCTGGTCATGACCAATGTGTAGTTATATTCCCAACTGCATAGTTGTGTTTATGCCTATTTTTTTGAACTACTACCTGGATGTGGCTCATGTGGTGACATACACACTAGTGTGTGGTGACTAAAGGGTATATATATATGATAGCATGTTGTTACTAATAATAATGATTGCTTTAAACACCTTCATGATTAACTCTGATGTACTTCTTTATAATCTGTAACAAGATTGTGCCTCTTCCCGTACATGTTTGAAACGATCTCATAGCTACTCAACAAGTTCCTAGCAAAGAAGTTAGATTTTCTGGGTGATGAAGTTTGTGGCATGTGACTATAAAGTAATACACCAAGATAAATTTGATTTTTTATATTTGTGACTTGTTGATTCCACTAAATTCATTAGTGTTTTAATTGTATTTTAGGTGGATATCTCCCCAACTTGGTTTGATCAGAATCAATTAGTAATGTTGTAAGTGGTAGAGACATGTTGAGTCAACTGAAATCATTGGTGTTTTAATTGTATTTCACACTTGTCTATTTGTGCCATTATTATTCAAGTAAATTTTTTAGAAGTTTCAAAAGAATTATGCAATGTGGATTTGGCTATTTGTGCTATATTTGAAACTATTTGGTTGTTAATTTTTGTAAATTTTGGTATTGTAATTGTTTCTAGAATGCACTTGAATTGCACTTACTTTTGATTAAGATTGTACTATAATGTATGCTTTTGGATGTTGGTCTAGTTTTACACATATCGTTGCAACTCAGATTAGATTGGGTTTTCATTGGTTGTTGCATTACTTTTTATGAAACATACAACAACAAATTTATTATATTGGTTGGTTTCGGAGAGGCCCAAGTTGTCTTGGGAGATAATTGGGTCGGGTGAGTATTTTTATAGTGTCCTTAAAAGTTTGGATCGAGTTTGGGTTTGGGTATGCCAAAAGTGGTTTGGGTCAGGTTGGAACAAATCTGACCCATTGCCATCCATACACAGTTGTCATTGAAGGGAAATATGGTGACAAAGATGGAAATGGAAACAAAACATTTCTTGCCATATTCCCCATTGACTAGTAGATCACGTCAACAATTATGGATCGGGAAGGATGATTGTAAGGCATATAATTGGTCTTGGAGCAAGTCTATGAACTATCCTTATAGTGGTATGCTTCTTTAGCAAGCAACACTTGGACGGTTGTCGATGGTGGCCTCCTAGTGTAACACCACAAATGGCAGTTTAAGATGTCCTCCTAGAGTGTTGTCAATTACCTCCATACCTCTATGCAGTCCACACAGAGGACTGAGAAATCTTGTCATTCTTTTAGAATTGATGTGAAGGAGTTGTCCCTTTTATGTCAATGTGCTAGCACTGATTTGTTCTCCCTTTTGTCTCTCCCCTTTATGAGTAAGACTTTCGTTGGGCTCTCACGTTACCAAAACTATGAGAGGACAACATTTGTCATCATTGGTTGTGTCTCTTGAATGCCTTGAATGCCCCCCTTTATATAGGTTGTAAGGGTCAGGGTTTCCAGATCAACTAGGAGTCGAAGAGACACAATTTCATGAATATTTTGAAAGTTGTGGATCATTAAACAGTCGGTTCACTTATGAACCAGTCAGTTCACATGTGAATCGCTAGGTTCAAGACTTAAATTAGTTAGTTCATCTTATTTCCTATTTGCAAACATATTGGCTTTCAATGTGATGTTTAATGTACAACATGACGTCAAAATCATTCCTTGATCTAGTCTTACTGATCGCTCAATTGGTCAATTCACAATTTGAATCGATCAACTCACATTCTGAACTAGTCAGTTCATTTCTAAATTTATCGATACACATCCCAGTTCAGGCAATGTTCAACCAATGTAGTTTCTGATGAATTCCTAAGCACTTTAGTAATCAAGTTAAACCTCATTCATGGTTAAACTCCTATTCCAAGTGCATCCAATGTGTGTGACCCTATAGGTCCCAAGTTATGTTGGCAGTGAATGTCCATAACTAATTTATGACATCACAAGCTATGAGAAATATCTAGAAACACATCATTTCTACCCAAGTAATTACAATGTTTTAGAACAACTTCAACCTAAAATCCACAATTAGTGTTGTAGTGATCTATAGTTCCTTTGTCTCTGATATCCAAATTGAACTCGAGGACTAGAATTGTCATTGTCTTAACTTTCAACCCATGCTCCTTGAACTAGAGAAGAGTGTCTGAGATGCATGTGATCTCACATATCATATATTTGTTCACATGAGTATGGCCATACATTTATCAGTCTTTCTTATCAACTGAATAGGATATCAACTCTAGTAGGAGGGACAAATCCCATCTACATCACTCACAGTCATTCCCCATGTGTGAAAACATATTCGAGCATCACCTTTATGGTAACCTTTATACACGAATATATTGGATGATGTCAAAGTACATCAAATGACATGTGATGAGTGTAGTGATTTCAGGTCTAAGAACAACAATGACCACTATCACTATGAGAGCTCATTTTGACTATCATTCAATGGTTTTCATATATCAATGTCAACGTGGGTATGTCTGGTACACTGTTCTATAACAAGTACCTATGTGCTTGGTTTGATATCACATATCATGACTAATGATATTTTGTCATCAACCAACACACACTCTACTCTTATGTATTATTGCTTTCTATTAACTTCCACAATAACATCTAACTAGGGACATAACAAGAATGTATGTACTCCTATCATAAATATGATGTCACTATTTAGGTCCTCAATCTAAAGACATACATCATCAAGTAACATTATTCTTTTGACATCTATCATGTCATACCATTAGTCATAATTGAATAAACTTATAGATGAAGATTGAATTTATTATTAATAAATCATTTAAAGGATATGACATTACAATCACCATATGATTGGCTCTGTGGGAAAACATACCAATATACTCCCACTTCCACATAGAGCCAATCACCCATGAACTTAATCCCAAGTGATCTAACATGACCATCGTGCTTCTGCTATGAAAGTGATTTTGTCAAGGGGTCAACATCATTTCGTTCAATTAGTACTTTGTAAATCTCCACATCTCCTCATTGTACAATCTCTCATTTGAGATGAACCATTGTAGTATGTTATTGATACTCTAATGTGATCTAGGTTCATTAGCTTGTGCAATAACTTCATTGTTGTCACACCATAACTCTACTGCATCATTGATGCTTGGAATAACCCCAAGTTTAATGATGAACTTCTTGATCCAAACAACGTCCTTTGTTGCATTTGAGGAAACAATATACTCGATCTCTATTGTAGAATTAGTAACTCTTTCTTGCTTGGAACTCTTACAGCTTACAGTAATGTTGTTAAGGCAAAAGAAAAATCCATATTGCGATCTAAAGTCATCTTTGTCAGTTTGGAAGCTTGCATCGGTATAAACCTCTACCACCAACCCTTTCTCAGCACCATATACAAGGAACTGATCATTAGTTCTTCTCAAGCACTTAAGGTTGTTCTTAACGACAGTCCAATGGCCTTCTTTAGGATCTAACTAATATCTTCTCATCATGCTCAGGGCATACATGACATCTATATGACTATATAACATTACATACATGATAGATCCAATTGCAAATGCATATGGAATCTTACTCATGTGTTCCCTTTTTTCATAAAAATAGTAACTTTGAGATCTAGAGATAGTAAGCCCATGAGACATGTGTAGGTTTCCTCTATTCAGGTTCTCCATGCTAAACCTCTTCAACACTTTGTCAATGTATGTTCTCTAACTTAGGCCAAGAAGACTTCCAGATTTATCTCTATAAATCTTGATTTCCTAAGATATAGGATTCCTTGCCTAAGTCCTTCATGGATAATGTATTTCCAAGCCAGATTCTTACCATTTGTAAGGTAGGGATGCCAGTATGATTAATAGTATGTCATCTACATACAATATGAGGAATACAATCATGTTCCCACTAACCTTCTTGTAAACACATGGTTCATCTTCATTTTGACTAAAGTGAAACTCTTTAACTATTTTGTCAAATCAAAGATTCTAGCTCTGAGATGCTTACTTCAATCCATAGATTGACTATTGCATCTTACAAACTTTATTTGCATCCTTTGGATTTATAAAACACTCAGTTTGTGTCATGTACACATCCTCAAGAAGATTCCCGTTAAGGAATGTGGTTTCAACATCCATCTATAAAATTTCATAGTCATAATAAAATGAAATTAAAACCATGATCTTGACAAACTTAACCATGGAAACTGGAGAAAAGATTTTATTATAGTCAACACATTGAACTTGTCTGAAATTGTTTGCAAAAAATCAGCCTTTATATGTTTTTACATTACCATCCATGTCAATCTTCATCTTGAAGACCCACTTGCACCGTATGGGTTTTACCACTTCTATGTGGATCCACCAAGGTCAATACCTTATTGTTGTACATGGATTCCATCTTATATCTCATGGCCTCAAGTTACTACTTAGTCTCTGGTCCCTTTATAGCTTCTACGTAGGTTGTTGGCTCATCGTCAATGAACAACTCATTGCTTTCTTGAGTCACAACATAATAAAATATTTTCAGCTCAAGGCATGCCCTACTACATCTATGGCGTTCCTGTGTTTATGAGGAAATTGAGATTCCAAAATAGTTTGTGACTCTCCATGTTCCTCTTGTACCTCTATAGGTTCAATGTTTGTTGGTCTTGAACCTCTCTGAGTTATACTTTCCTCCCACTGATTCCTTTAGAAATAAATTCCTTTTCTAGGAAAACAACATCATTGGTAACAAAAGTTTTGTTGTAAGATGGAGTATAAAACTAGTATCCTTTTGTTTACTTGGGTTATCTAACAAAATAACAATTATCCAATATGGGACCAAGCTTTTTGGTAAATGGATTTCTCACATGAGCTTCACATCTCCAAATCTTCATAAAAGAAAAATTGGGATGCTTCCCATACCATATCTCATATGGTGTCTTTTGAATTGATTTAGATGGTACACAATTTAGTGTAAACATTGCGGCTATTAGAGAATGTCCTCAGAAGGATGTCGGGAGACTAGAAAAACTCATCATTGACCACCCATATCAAGTAATGTGTTGTTCCTTCTTTATGATACATCATTATGATGTGGCATTCTGAGTGGAGTCCATTGTGATACGATACCACAATCTCATAGAAGGTCATCAAACTCCTAGCTTAAGTATTCTCCACCTCAACCAAAATGATGTTCTTTCGTACTTTTACCATGTAGCATATGTACTTCAGTCATGAAATCCTTGAACTTTTCAAGGGTTTCTAACTTATGTTTCATCTAGTATACATAACCATACCTATTGAAATCATCAGTAATGATGATGAAGTACTAGTATCCACCTCTAGTAGTTGGTCTAAAAGGTCCACATACATCAGCATGTATGAGTCCCTATTGATCACTCACTCTCTCATTGTGTCTAGTGAAAGAACCCTTTGACATCTTTCCCAACAAACAAGATTCACACCCCTCTAACGATTTAAGGTCAAAGTAGTCTATATAACCATCTTTATGGAGTCTAGAAATGTGTTTCTCATTGATGTGCCCTAGATGATACTATGAAAGCATATGTTTAGTTTGAGTTATCGAGTTATAATATTTTGGTATTTAAGTTATAAACATTTATACCTAGATCTAGAAAATAAAGACCATAGAACATCGAAGCCCTACCATAAAAGATCTCATCTTTAGAAATGGAACATTGTGTTAGGTTTGACATGGTCGAAGTAGGCAGCAGAAACAAAAAAAATACTTGACCATAAACCCATAACCAGCAGATCACATCAATATCTATGTAATGGGAAGGATGGTTTTAGCAAGATATACCTGGTCCCGAGGCTTGCTCAATGACTATACCTCACAACAAGTATTGTCTTAAACCACCTATCTTTGACGACATCTATGTAGCTCCAGGTATTGACCCAAACTGTGGTTGATTGTCATCTTCCTTAGCAGTAGAAGTCTCCCACCTCTATAGATAATCCACATGGACTACCAGGAACTCTAGTCATCTTGAAGGATGGACTAGAAGGATTTGTCCCCTTCTATCGACGTACTAGTCACCGACACACTCTCCCAACACTAGTTACTTTTCTACAGCTATCTTTCCCTCATTGTTTCTCCCTAGATGGGTAGAACTTGCTTGGGATCTCTCAATTACCACAACCAGAGAGGACAACAACTTTGTAGAGCAATTGATGTTCTGAGTTTTATCTCTGGAGAAGCCCCTTGTACTCCTCTATTTATAGTAGAGGGTAGAGTCAGGGTTCCCAGTCTCTACGGGAGTAGAAGGGTCTGGAATTTCCATGAACAAAATGCACTTCAATAGGCGAACTGGTTGTTTCACAATTGAAACGGTTGTTTCGCAAGGTAAGTCGATTGGTTCACTAGTGAACTGGTCAGTTGGGAGTGTGAACTGGTCGTCTCACTTAGTGAACTGATCGTTTAACTTCCCACACTTGTCCACAATTGACTTTTCTTATTTGTTTCTAATTAACACAAATATTAATTCTTGTCCCAATCTAATGGAAAAAGTGAAATGAAAAAACTTTTTCTCACAAATTGGGACAACCCAACACTGCTCGTTTTGACCAATTGAACAGATCAGTTAACCATAGTGAACCGGTCATCTCACTATCCTATGAGCCGATTGGTTCACCCAGTGAACCAGTTAGTTGGTGGTCCAGATTGTGTAGAACACAGTCAATTCAGTTCTCAATCAATCTAACTCTCTAATTGATTGAATGTTTGATTGAGTACCTAAACACTTTAGTAATCAATCCAAACATCATTCATGGATAAAATCCTCTTCCAGGTTAATCCTTTGTGTGTGACCCTATAGGTCCCAATTCACATTGGCAGTGAATGTTCATTACTAGCTTATGACATCACAAGCAAAAAGAGGTACCTAGTCGCGCATCAGTGCTACTAATGTGAAAAGTAAAGTTGGAGAACAACTTTCAATCCTATAGTATGTGATTAGTTTTCTAGTAAATGTATAATTCCTCTATCTCTAATAACATAAATGAAATCAAGTCATGGAGTTTTCATCCTTTCAATGTTCATTCATATTTCTTGAACTAGAGCAAACTTTCTGAGATATGTGCGACATCAATATCATATATTGATTCACATGAGCATTTGCATGCCTTTCTTAGTCTCGCTTATCAAGTGGCCTGGACATCATACTCCCTTAGGAGGGACAAATCCCATATCTATCACTCATAGTCTATTTCATGCATCAAAGCCACCCAATCATCACCGTTATAACAACCCATGTTTTATGACTGCGTTTGATGATGCCAAAGTGTACCCAATCACATTCAACAAGTGTAGTGATTTCAAGTCTAGGAATCACAATCACCGCCATCACTATGAGAGATGATTCTGACTACCATGTCATGGTTTCATGTATCACTCTCATGGTGGGTCTATCAGATACACTATTCTCCAACATGTATCTATGTGCTTGGTTTGATATCACATATCATGACTAATGAGACATTGTCATCAACCAACACACACTCTAGTCTTGATGTGTCATTGTTGTCTATCAACCTTCCACAATGTCATCCGACTAGGGATATAATAAGAATGTACATACTCTTAGTATCTGTATGATATCATTGTTCAAATCACATACTCAAAGAGATACATCATTGAGTATTGTCATTCTTTAGACATTCATTTTGCTCCATCATTTATCTCATAATCGATTGAGCTAGAATAAATTGGAAGATTGTCTTTGATATTTATCAAATCAATCATAACATATGCCAATCCAATCATCATATGATTCGCTCTCAGGGCATACATACCAAAAGACTCCCACTTGCACTTAGAGCCAATCATCTTTGAATCATATTCTTAGTGATCTCTAAACATGTCCCACATGTTTCTGCTACGTGAGTGCTAATCTAGTGAGTTAGCAACATTTTTCTTTAGTCGGTATATTGCATGTTTCACATCTCCTTGTTGTACGACATTTTGTATGAGATGGAATTACCGTAATATGCCATTTTATATTCCTTGCCTAACAAATAGCTCCACAGTTTCACTTAGTATTTCTACTTTGTCATCAATGGTTGGAATATCTATAAGTTCATCTGTATGAACTTCTAGATCCATATAGTATCCTTTGCTGTTTATAACATAAGGACACTCAACATTCCTTTTAGAATTTAATGGCATTTAATTTTACTCAGAACATTTCCATTTAACAACTCATATTCACATTTATATTTTGTATTTTGCAATCATTTTTGGTCATTTCAGAAGCTTGCATCAGTACAACTCATTTACACTCAACTCTTCCTCTTATTACCATAGATCTAATCCTTTAATACTTCATAAGTACTTAAATAAGTTCTTTATGGCATTCCAGTGACTCTCACTGGAAGTAGACAGACATCCACTCATCATATCCAATACATACGAGATAACTGGATGAGCATATCATACTGTCATGTCCAATGTATACATACAAGATGATGAATGCATATGCATTTTCTTGTCATGTCTGATACATACAAGATAACGAGATGATTACATACATGATAGATCCGATTGCGAATGCATAAGGCATCTATATTTGTGTTCCTATTCTTCATAAGAATTTGGGACACTAGGCATCTGAGAGACTAACTCCATGTAACATGGACACATTTTCTACCAGTGAATCTCTACATACTAAACCCTTCATAATAAAGTAC
Organism: Alisma plantago-aquatica; assembly: GCA_963693085.1. Taxonomy (NCBI): domain Eukaryota; kingdom Viridiplantae; phylum Streptophyta; class Magnoliopsida; order Alismatales; family Alismataceae; genus Alisma; species Alisma plantago-aquatica. The sequence goes on from OY856410.1 coordinate 759,185,857, forward strand.
CAATGGATGCTCTCTCTTTATAAGTCAAGACACTTTCGAGAACTATCTCTATAGGTCTCTATTCCTATCACATAGGACATTTCTCTTTATTTCTTACAGAGGATATTTTCACACCAATTTCATTTTATTCCTCATCATCATGTGAAATATGAATATGATCTGACTAAATCTTTGTAATTATAGATCCTTTATTTTGACATATTAGTCAAACCTTTTGACTATATAATTAAAGTAAAGATGCCAGTTCTGAGGTTCTTGTATTTAATCAATCATATTGATCAAACTTTTGTAGCTTATAGATTACATTTGCATTAAAGGAATTATTAAACTATTTAGGTTGTGTCACGTACACAACCTCATGTTATTCCTACTAGGAATGTGGTTTTAATATCCATATACCAAATTTCATAGTCTTCAAGTTCTAATATCAAGCATGATCCTTTATGTCCTATAGACACTACAGTTGATTAAATAAAATCATCACGTTCAACACCTTGAACTCACTTGAATTTATCTCAACCAATCAGCTCTTCAAATGTCATCCATGTCAATCTTAACTCTTAAGACCCAATTGCACTTATGGGTTTTATCCCTATAAGTGCTACCATTAAGGTCATACCTTATTTGGTTCACATGGAAGTCATTTTGGATCTTTATGGCTTCAAGCCATAACTCAAATTCTGGCTCCTCAACATCATCTAGATAGATTATTGTCTCATCATCATATGACCAATTAATCACCTTTTGAGTTTGTAGGATATCCTTATCCATCAAGCTTAAGGTGTTTTCTACTAGATATATTAGGTGTATCTGTTACATAAGGAATTTGATATTCCACAACACTTGTGATTCTTAATCTCCTTTTTGTACCTTATTTAGTGTAAAGAATGTTCTTTAGAAGAATTCTAGAAGATTAGTTATTTGTTTGATGATCATGCTCTTACTATATAGAGTATGATTTTTTCTTTGATTTAGACATCATTATGCATTAATCATGAGTTCTCTATGAAACACTATCTTACTCACAAGGTCCTCAAACATTTGGTTTAAGTATCTCATTCATTGATCATATCAAAGAGTTAATACTTTTACCAAGTTTGTTCTTCATTTATGATATTCTTGAACATTTCAAGATATTCATATTGGTATTTCATTAAATACCATATTTGAAGTGTTAAAATTTATTCCAATAGGTATGTATGTACATCAATATGTATTATACCTAATAGAATAGTCATTCTCCCACTACATCTAGTGAAGATTGACTTGTCATCAAGAAATTCATATCTCTTAATGGTTCATTAACCAAGAGAGTCTAGTTTATCCATCAACATTGAACCTAGATATGGATTTCTAATGATATGCTAATTTATTGTTTGAGTCATCAATAACTTTTAGGTATCATTTATTTTATCTCATGCATATCAAGTAGCACAAGATAAATAAAGTATTACCATAAAAGATCATATCTTTGAAATTGAAACATGAACTTTATTGATAGACATCCTTGTCAGTACAAGATGCAAAAAAAATGTTTCTATTTATTAGCATAATGAAATAGCAGTTCATAACTCTATTACATGCCCTTTGGGCTGAAATAAACTAAAAGGTACTACTATCTATGGAAGCAACACTTGCTCCAATGTTGATGAGTTTTCCTTCTATGTCCTTTCATAAAGGCCATCATTTCTTTTTAGGACATGCATATGATATATGTCAGATCGATATCTTGGTATCATATACCTAAGATAAAGAAGTATTTTAAGTTTATTTCATAATGCATGAGGTGGAGACTTCCATCCCCTCCTTCTTCTTCATTAGTTCATCTATGTAGAGAGGGAAATTTCTCTTCCAAGGTCCTGGTTCATGACAATGGTGACATTTTCCTCCCTTGTTCACCCCTCCCTTGGCTTTGAGAGTTGAAGATGACTTGGGCTGCTGGCTAGCATCATAACCTTTCTTTGCTTTGCCCTTTTCATTGCCTTTAGACTTTCCCTTCTTTCTATTAATCATCATCACCGATTTGGGTTTGTCTTTCTTCATTTGTGCCTCGGTTGTCCTCAACATGCCCAACAACTCTATTAGTGACATGTCAAAGTTGTTTATGTTGTAGTTCATCACAAACTAACTGTAGGATTTTGGAAATGATTGTAGTATCACATCAGTAGCCAACTCTTGGCTCAGAGGGAATCCCAGTTGTGTTAGGTTCTCCACATACCCAATCATCTCTAGTGTGTGAGGGCCTATTGGATCTCCTTCTATCATGACACACTTGAACAATACCTTGGAGATATCATATCTCTCTTGTCATACTTGGTCTTGATACATGTTCTTAAGATGTTGAACCATCTCAATGAAGTCCATGTTCTCATGTTGTCTCTGCAACTCATAGTTCATTGAGCACAACATCAAACACTTAACATCAATGGTATCCTAAATATGCTTCCTGTAAGCATCCCTTTTAGCCTTTGGTGCGGTGGGAGTGGGTTCTTTTGGCACTAGTGTATCTAGGACATAGAGCTTTCTCTCTTGAGTGAGAACAATTATCAACATCCTAAACCAGTTTTGGATGTTGTTCCCATTTATCTTGTCCTTCTCAAGGACCGATCACAACGAAAAGTGATTGTAGTTGGTAGCCATTTATTCTACAAAAAGGAAAATTGCAATTTTAGTCCAAAACTCTTTTGATTTGATTTGAATTTATGATATTAATTAGGTCTTCAATTAATTATTGCTCCCACTATTTTGATCAAACTAATAGCCCTCACCATCAATTCGGAAGATTGCAGCATACAACTTTCTAGTGAGCAAGATCCTGATTTCATCTAATCCATGGACCGGATAGGGCTCTCACCCACAACTAGAATCTTTTAGGTAGGCAACCTTTTCCAATTGGATCATATTCAACTCTTGATAGATGTCATGTGTAACTCCTTGCCAAGTTCATCTTTATGCCTCAAGGTGCTTGATCCGATCAAGGTTACCTTGTTAAGTATGACCCAAATGCCAACATAATGAATATGTGCCCTGCTAGGGCAGACCCACATATACACCATCACACTTCCATGAGATAGATAGTGCACCACGCTAGGGCGCGTCCACACTTAGTCGATCAAGCTTTTCATGTGTGATACTTTTGGAAGGAATCTAAAACTTAATAAATTGTTGAGGGGTTTTAATACACTTATATATGCATGTATGTATCCAATCACCACATATATAGTAAGTGTTATGACTTGTTCCAAGTTTAATCAGTAAGCTTAGTGCTTAGTGCATCATCATGATAATTAAGTTAAGTAACTTCTCATGATGCAATTAGTTCTTTGATCTAGTGTTACAATCTAATTAGCATGATTTCTCACCTTGTAGAGGATTTCACGCTTGAAACCTTGCAAAAGAAATCACGCAAATAAAACATTTGAGGCGAAAGTTATAGCGTTTTCAAGATCCTTGGGCTTAGATTTGCAATTTTTATAGTTATTTGATATAACCCCATGTTTCTTTTTCCTCCCTTATCTTCTTCTTCCTTACCCGAGCGGGCACCACTTCAACAGTAGCATCGCCTAATTGGCTGAGCTAGCAGATTAAAATTGGGGCAATTTTGGCCCCCTTAGCTCTTATCCGCAGGCGCCTCTTCTTCTACCTTCTTCCTCCTTCCTCTTCCTCATCCCAATTGCATGCCTTGACCTGCTAGGTTGGAACCCCCAACAGAAGTGACTAGCAGCAGCACCAGGCAGCCTTACGGTGCCGGTCAGGGGTAGTTCTGCTCGAGAAACACCATGAAAACGGTGTCAATGAATTCTTCCAAGTGTCTAGATCACGAATTTGTAGCCAACTAGCCCACGAGAAGCACCCAACCAAGGTTCCTTTCCACCTATGCATGAAGTAGGTCCAAATCGAGGGTGCCCAAGGTAGAAGATGACCTGCTGATGCCTGAAAACTGGACTCTGGATGCATTTTCAGTCATATTCGGGGATTTCGACGCACTGTAAGTAGAATCTCACTTACCGAGCAAGATTTGACTCCGATAAATGGGCGTTTTTTTAGAACTGGGTTATTTGTGGGTAACAGCGGTTACCCAGGTGTCGTGCAGTATTGGCATCACCTAAATTTTTATTGCATGTTTCACTTCTTTACATTTTATATGATTCAGTTTATCAACTGATTAGTATGATTTAGACTAGTGCAATTATATGGTTGATTAAACCCTAAATTGCTCAGATTAGGAGTGGAATACAGTAACACATGAACCTAGGGTTCACATTAGCTGTACAGTTTGGGAATAAATTCAGTTTGTACGATTCTAGCAGTTTATTAGATGCTTGATTTCAAAGAAATGACAATGACATTAAAGGGTTCACTAGAAACCTAGTTGCACACTCCCAGTCATATTTAATGTGAATGTATTAATAATTATATGAATCGAGGGGATTTGACAACACAATTTCACCAAAGGTTACGACTCCCTCTCTAAGGTTACAGCTCTGCCTTCTCTCTAGATTCTCTCTGGTAGCTGCCGCTGGGGGAGGGGGTGACTCCTCGACGCCTCCCTCCCCTGGCTCTGAACAGCCTCGATGAGGCCTTGCGGATTGAAGTGGGTGGCGGTGCCCTAGGACAGGGAGCATGTCTTCTAGCCAAAATTGCTCAGGCCTCTTCTTGGAGTTAAGGTTGACAAGGGGACGTGATGCGTATGAGTATTGGAGATCTGGTTCTAGTTTAGCAGTTTTGACATGGTCGACTCCTTTAGCCCAAGAGTGACGGTTAGAGAGAAGTCAACCGCCTAGATCTTGGATTCGCGCTTCAGCTCTGTCAGCAGGTGATGTAAGGGTGTGTCGCCTTTTCTTCACAGGCACCCTCGTCTCCTTCTTTGTGGCCTCTCAATTCTGGCTCAGAGTCTTCTATATCATCTCTGATGGCTATGCTCGACAGCGTCCTAGTCCTTTGGCTCCTATGGCAGTGGTTGGGTTCCTTGATGGTCAGCTAGTCTTGCCTCTTTGCCCAGCCGATAGTGCCCCTTCCCTACCATTTGTTATTTCACAGGAATTGAGATTGGCACCTCTAGCTACTCATCCCTCCATGGGGGATTTAACGCCAAGGGTTGCTAGTCAGTCGATACTTCTTTGGCCTCGAATCCGAGGTTCGGAAGATGGTTTCCTTGTAGGGTAGATTGTGGCGCCCCTTCCTGCCCGCTGGGGTGTTGCTTCGACTCTGAGGTTACTTGGAAGCACCGGATGTTCCCATTTGGTGGTTGATGGTCATCGTCTTGGTTTCTTTCCCGACTCAAGGTGGTGACTCTCTACAACTCTCAACACAGCAAAGCTTTGTTGTGTGTTGGATGCCTTCTAGGTGCTTGCTAAAATGTCCCAATGCAAACAGGGGCTTCGTGCCCTAGTGCGAGTGTCTTTTGGTCTCGTACAAGTTTACTAGGACTCTGAAGAGGAGTCTTTCTACTCGTGCGACATGGAACCAGACCTCTTGAAGGATTTCAAGGTGAACGGTAGCTTGAGATAGAAGAAAAAGAAGAAGAAACCTAAGGCAAAGGGAGGAGAGGTGAACGTCTCTTCCTAGCTAGATGGATATGGATGATTCCTTTCTATCGTGATACATTCCTAAGCTTCCTTTGCAGCTTAGACCCAGGAGAATTGGGATGAAGGAAAGTGTTCTATTTAGACCTCAATCACAATTTGTGGATGTTCATTAATGCAGTGAAGGGGATTTGAATAGATATCCTTCTAAATTCTCCTTGCTCTTATTCAAAGTTGGAGTGGTATGTTTCAGTTATGCTCTGTTGCGGGCTACCTAGGTGTTTCTTGTTGGGATTGTTAAAATTTTTGGAGTGAGTATCTCAACCTTGGACACTTGTAGGGGGTTCTAGTCTTATGCTCCAGTTACTTCTTGAGGCTTGATGCTGGTGGAATCTGCATCTTCATACTTTGTGGGTGTGCTCAGTGTCATTGAGGACATGACTTCTATAAAGTCATGTCTTATTGGTTAGTGGTGCTTTGGGTGTAGTCTTTCATGTTCAGTGTCCATGTGTGACGTTTATGTTTTGTAACCTTGATACATGTCTGTTTGGTGTATCAAGGCTTAGTTTTTTCTTTTAGGGGTGCAAATGTACCTAAAGTTTTTGGTTATAGTAACACACATTTTAGACTGACCAAAAAATTATACGAATCAACACGTTTCTCAAGGACATCATTAGAAATTCTCAATTATTATCAATAATTTGTGTCATGATAAGTAATCAACTCTTAATTGAGTTATGTGATGCAAAACTCAAGATTTTGGTTAATGTGCACGTTTTTCCAAGAAAGTACAACTAATTTACATGTGTTAATGATGATTTCTCATAGGTCAAGCAATTAACTTTTATCAATGTATTAAGAAGCTCAATTGCACGATTTCAGTGTATATTTGCCAAGTTGACATGTATTTAATTTATTTAAGAATTTTATTCTACCTGCATTTATAGTATGCTGATTTCTCAGTAAATAACAATGTTTGAATAAACTTCTATGTCAAGTTAGAATGATATACATGTCATAGTGTAAACTTCAATTAAATAGAAGTTGTACCATAGAGATACCAGAGTCAAGTATGAATAAGAGAAAAGTACAATGTAGTAAAGTCTTACCAAGAATAGTAAAATAATAGACTTAAGGGCCTTGAACACCATAGAACCCCTATGTGAGGTCTATGCCTTAGAGGTGAAACGACCTAACCTTGGCAGTGTCCAGTATACGGGGGTCAGAACGTACTAACAAGTGGTACGGGGGATGAAGCCCTAGTGGAAGTCTCCTTAAATTACAGAATGTAGTATCCAACATCAACCAGAGGGCCTGGTGGCACTAGAGAATAGAAAAGCCAATAGGTGGCTTAACTCTCTACCTGTGTGCTCAGGTTAGAGGAGGAGTCCAGTTTTATGACATAATAGGTGTGCCAAGGCTAGAGAGCCATTTTTCCGATTGCAGATGAGAGAGTAGTCAGACTTAGATATCCTAGGGTGTCAACTAAGTCTTGTATGGTGAGATCGTAGTTTACTACTAGTCTTCATATGTAGTGTACACTGCATATGATCAGGGCATAAGTTAAAATATGGTAATCTAGGTTTACAGATTTCCCTAAGTAAAATAGTTAAGTAAGATTTCAGTATAGTTCGTAGCAGTTGTTCTTTTAATTTAATGTTGGCATTTTCCTGTTATTTTAATTGAAATTGTTAGATCTGCTCAGTGTAGTAATTTCTGCATTTTATTTCAGTTTAATAAACATAAATGAGTTATCTACGATGGTTGGGTGAAATTCTATTCACTGAGCCAGTAGCTCACCCACCTACTGAAACATTTTTCAGGTCTATGTCAACATGAGGAAGCAGAAGGATCTTATCACCCAGGTTCTTAGAAGGTAGTTCATAGTTAGATAGAGGTCTCTTAGTCCTTTCCCCTCGGTCTTTGGGCATGTGGTGTGGTAGAGAGAGAATGTAATGTAATGTGTAGTTTAGTATTAAGTTATCTGTTATGCTTTATATTTTGCATGTAAGATGTTATATGTTGCTTAAACTCTGAGGTATCTTTCAAGAATAAGAAACAGTAAGTTTGCTTCGATAGTTTAGTAAGATTTCAATTTATTCCAAGTTATAAGATTTTCCTTTAGGTTAATTCTAAGTGATTAAGAAAAGAAAATTTTAAGGGTGATTTTGTAATAAGTGTAATCTCATAGTCATGCCCTATTCTCATGATTAGTGGTAATTGTGGGATTTGGGGCATGACAATATTTTGGTATCAGAGCAAGGTTGTGTATGTAGTTACTCTCAGTCAAGGTCAGGGGACGATAAGAGACCAATAGTATGAGGACCTAGGTGTCTTCCTTCTAACTGTAGTTTTCTAACAGGAAATGTTCTGTTATACTATTGCAGATGGAAGAAAGAGGACGTGGTCATGAGGACCAAGATGAGAACCACATTGGACCTAATCCACATGAGATGGGTCCAGGTGGTGGTGAAGAGGTGGATGAGGTAGCAAGAATGTACATAATGTTTCTTGAGACTAAGGAAAAATATAAGACAGATAGACAAGCTTCTACCTCAAGTAGTAAGGATATGATGAGATCCTATGAGCTAGTTAAGAAGCTTGGAGGTACTGAGTTCACTAGAACTATGGACCCTACAGTGGCAGATGAATGGTTGGGATAGTTAGAGAAAGTGTCCCGTCTGATGGAGTTGTCTGAGGAAAGACAAATTAATCATGTAGTTTATTTACTTAAAGGTGATGTAGAACTCTGGTGGCGTGGAGTGGAAGATAAAAGGAGGAACATGGTACTGACTTCGAAGGATTTCGTTGATGAATTTCATCTTATGTACTACCCACCTACCTTTCTAAGTTTGAAGATATGACAACTGCAGAACATCAGACAAGGGAATATGTTAGTGGGAGAGTACAAGGCATATTTCACCAGGTTGGTAAATTTCTACCCGCAGCTCATCCCAAATGATGCGGAAAAGTGTAGAAGATTCCAGGAGGGATTGAGTCCCAAAATACAGTATACTATATTTGTAGTTGGTCGAAGAAAAATAGAGAACTTCGAAGAGTTTCTTGAGGCAGCAAGACGTATAGAGGAGTCTGTGAATGCTGATAAGCACTATGAGAATAGGAAGAGACCTGGAGACTTTCGAAGAGGACAAGCTAGTAGTAGACACCGAGGAGGTGGTGGTGGTTTCTTCTCGAAGCTTGGATGTGGTTTTGGCTATTTTAGTAAACAAGAATCTGAACATGTTATATCTTCTCAGAGTAGGGGAAGATCCAGTCCAGGGAGATGGAGCAACGCGTCTAGAGGAAGGTCTTCTGGATCATCATTTTCAATGATAGGTCTATCAAAGAGAGAGATATCGAGGTGTGATATCTGTGGGAAGCCACACTTCAATCAGTGTTGGGGTATAGATTTATAGGGTTGTCACAACTACAGACAGGTGGGACACTTTAGAAGGCAATGTCCTCAGCTTCAGCAAGCAGCAACACAGAGTTCCCAGTCACAGTATCAGAATGTTCTGAGACACGCTCCAGCTAGAGGAGCATGTTCTTCAGTGGCTTCATGTTCCTGAGGTGGAGTAGCACCTAGTAAAAGGGAAGTATAATGAGGACATCATGGGAGCAGAAGAGCTTCAAGATTCTTCTTCTCTCTGACACAACAATAAGGTATTGTTTCTTCCCGAGTAATTACTGGAGAAATGCTTTTCTTCAATAGCATTTCAATTTCAATTTTGATAGATCTAGGTTCTACTCACTCATTTATATAGAGTTCATTAGCTTGTGATCTTAACCTGTTAACCTAGGAGTTACCGATTGAGTTATTGTTGAGGGTTCTGTTAGGTGAACTGATAGTGTTGACAAAGTTTTATCTTGGATGTTTGTTAACCTTTGGTTCTTACACCATTGTGGTTAATCGTATACCCCTAGATGTTAACACTTTTAAAGTTATTTTGGGTATGGATTGCCTAGAGATGTATCGAGTTCAGCTCGAATGTTGGAAGAAGGAGGTTGTCTTTCAATAGGGTGGATTTTCTTGTGTCTTTTCTGGAGATAGGAAAGTCTTACCTATGTGTATCATATCACTTGTTGTAGCTGATAAGATGTTCCAGAAAGGTTGTGAGGCATTTTTGGCACATGTAGTAGATACTAGAGAAGAAAAGAACACAGTCAACCTATGGGATGTGCCAATGGTCTGTGAGTTCCCAGATGTTTTCCTAGATGATGTCCCAAGTCTACCTCATGAAAGAGAGATAGACTTTGAGATCCTGGTGTTGCCAAGTAGTCACCTTGTAGCGCTGCCAGCCTACAAAATGGCACCTGCAGAGTTGAAGGAACTACAAATCCAGTTACAGGAGTTACTGGATAAGGGTTTCATTCGACCTAGTTCTTCATCACGGGGAGCTCCAGTCTTGTTTGTGAAAAAGAAATATGGTACTATGAGGTTATGTATAGACTACAAACAGTTGAATAAGATCACCATCAAGAATAAGTACCCGTTACCAAGGATAGATGGTTTGTTTGATTAGTTGTGTGGAGCGATGATCATTTCTGAGATAGACTTGAGATCTGGATATGATCAGTTGAGGATAAAGGCTTCAGATATTCCTAAGTCGCTTTCAAAATAAGATATGGGCATTATGAGTTTTTGGTCATGTCATTTGGACTGACTAATGCCCCAGCAACTTTCATGGATATGATGAACAAGATTTTCAAGACATTCTTGGATAAATTAATAGTGGTTTTCATAGATGACATTCTGATCTATTCCAGAGATGATGAGCAACATGATCAGCATCTGAGGATAGCATTACAATTGTTGAGACAACACCAATTATACGCTAAGTTCAGTAAGTGTGAGTTCTGGTTAGCTGAGGTGTCTTTTCTTGGACATGTCATCTCAGGAGGTGGAGTAAGTGTTGACCCTAAGAAAGTCAAATCTGTTCTATAGTGGGAGCATCCTAAGACTCCTACTGAGATCATAAGCTTCTTAGGATTGGCAGGTTACTACAGGAGGTTCATCCAGAACTTTAGTGTTATAGCATCACCTCTGACACGCTTAACAAGAAAGGGTGCACCGTTTGTCTGGTCAGACAATTGTGAGAAAAGTTTTTAGATCTTGAAGAAGAGGTTGACTACAGAACCAGTGTTGATCTTTCCCAAGGTAGATAAAGGCTACACAATGTTTTGTGATGCTTCAAGGAGAGGTTTAGGCTGTGTGTTGATGCAGGAAGGCAATGGAGTAGCTTATGCATCTAGACATCATAAGAAGGGAGAGGAGAGTTACCCAACACATGATCTGGAGTTAGTTGTAGTAGGTCATGTTCTTAAGACATGTTGTCACTATCTTTATGGTGAGGCGTGCCCGGTGTTTATGGATCATAAGAGATTGAAATATATCTTCACCTAGAAGAATCTAAATCTTAGACAACAGAGATGGTAAGAATTGATCAAGGATTATGAAGTGACGATAGATTATCATCCAGGAAAGTCAAATATGGCAGCAGATGCTCTGAGCAGGAAGTCAAGTTCAATAGCTGATGTATTCTCTATGGCATGTTTCAGGAGAGACCTGCTAGTAGATATGCGGAAGTTGAACTTAGACTTAGGGGTGACAGAACAAAGTGGTTTGATTACATAGATTTAAGTCAAGCCTACCTTTTATGATCATATCAAGGAATTTTAGAAGAGTGACAGTGAGTTATGACAGATCATGCAGGACATGACAGAGAGAAAATGACCAGAGTTCAGGTTTTTAGATGATGGTTTGTTGTATCAGCATGACAAGTTGTGTGTACCTGGAGATAGAGATTTGAAAGAACAAATTCTTGAGGAAGCACATGCATCAATGTACGATATGCATCCAGGTAACACTAAGATGTACATGAATCTTAAGGAGTTGTACTGGTGGTCAGGTATGAAAAAGGATGTAGCTGAGTACGTGGCTAGATGTAGTGTGTGCCATTAGGTTAAGACTGAGAATCAGAAACCTGTAGGTACTTTGCAATCTCTTCCTATACTAGAGTGGAAGTGGGAACATATCACAATGGATTTTTTGGTGATTGTGGATAGACTGACTAAGTCTACTCACTTTCGTCCTATTAAGTTAACCTTTGATGTCCCAAAGTTGGCTAAGATATATGTGGATGAGATAGTCAGGTCGCATGGTATTCCAATTTCTATAATATCAGATAGAGATCGTAAGTTCACATCTAAGTTTTGGAATCAGTTGCATCGTAGTTTAGGCACAAAGTTGAGGTTCAATACAACTTTTTACCCACAAACGGATGGTCAGTCAAAGAGGACCATTCAAACTCTTGAGGACATGCTGAGAGCATGTGTCTTACACTTCAGTGGAAGTTGGGAAGAACACTTGAGCCTTATAGAGTTTGCATACAACAATAGTCACCATTCTGGTCTTGGAATGGCCCCGTATGAAGCTCTGTATGGCAAAAAGTGTAGATCACATGTATGTTGGTATGAGGTGGGTGAAAAAGCGATTCTTGGACCAGAGATAGTTGATTTGACTACAGAAAAGATTACAGTGATCAGAGAGCAGTTAAAAGCTACACAGCACAGGAAGAAGAGTTACGCTGAGAAGAGGCGTAGACCTCTTGAATTTGAGGTTGGTGATGAAGTGTATCTAAAAGTTTCACCATGGAAAGGAGTGTTGAGGTTTGGCAAGAGAGGCAAACTAACTCCTAGGTTTATGGGGCCATATCCTATCATTGAGACGATTAGACTTGTAGCATATAGGTTGGATTTGCCATCCGAGTTGGCTAATCTACATGATGTATTTCATGTATTGATGTTGAAGAAGTGTTACCCTGGTACAGAGAAGATAGTGGACCCAGAACCTATACAACTCAGAACAGATGTGTCCTATGTTGAAGGACCAGTACATATAGTTGATCAGAGGATCAAGAAGATCCAGAATCGAGAGATATCATTAGTGAAAGTTCTATGGAGGAACCACAACCTAGAGGAAGCTACATGGGAGCTTGAGTCAGAGATGTGTAACAAGTTTCCTCTTCTCTTTTAGAAATTTTGAGATGAAATTCTTATAAGGAAGGGAGTTTGTTATGACTCGTTCCAAGTTTAATCAGTAAGCTTAGCGCTTAGTGCATCATCATAATAATTAAGTTAAGTAAGTGCTCATGATGCAATTAGTGCTTTTATCTAGTGTTACATTCTAATTAGCATGATTTCTCACCTTGAGGTTGTAGAGGATTTCACTCTTGAAACCTTGCAAAAGAAATCATGCAAATTGAACATTTGAGGCAAAGTTATGGCATTTTCAAGATCCTTGGGATTAGATTTGTAATTTTTCCAGTTATTTGATATAACCTCACGTTTCTTTTTCTTCCTTTATCTTCTTCTTCCATACCCGAGCGAGCACCGCTTAAGCAGCAGCAACGCCGGATCAGCCGAGCTAGTAGATGAAAATTGGGATGATTTTGGCCCCCTTAGCTCTGATCCGCAGGCGTCCCTTCTTCTACCTTCTTCCTCCTCCCTCTTTCTCATCCCAACTGCACGCCCTGACCTACTTGGGTGACACCCCCTAACAGCAGTGGCCAGTAGTAGTGTCGTCCGGCCTTGCGGCGCTGCCCAGGGGCAGTTCTGCCCAGGAAACACCACGAAAATGGTGCCAATGAGTTCGGCCGAGATTCTAGATCACAAACTTGTTGCCAACTAGCTCGCGAGCAGCACCCAGCTAATGTTCCTTTCCACCTGTGTGTGAAGTAGGTCCAAATCCAGGGTGCCCAAGGTAGAAGATGACATGTTGACACCCAGAAACTGGACTCTGGACGCATTTTCAGTTGTATTCGATCATCTTGACCCACTGTGAGTAGAATCTCACTTACCGAGCAAGATTTGACTCCAATAAACGAGCATTTTCATTTAGAATTGGGTTATTCATGGGTAACAGTGGTTACCCAGGTGTCGTGCAGTATTGGCGTTGCTTGACTTTTTATTACGTGTTTCACTTCTTTACATTTCATATGATTTAGTTTATCAACTGATTAGTATGATTTGGACTAGTGGAATTCTATGATTGATTAAACCCTAAATTGATCAGTTTAAGAGTGGAATACAGTAGCACATGAACCTAGGGTTCACAGTAGCTGTACAGTTTGGGAATAAATTTAGTTTGTACAATTCTAGTAGTTTATTAGATGCTCGATTTCAAAGAAATGACAATGACATGAAAGGGTTCACTAGAAACCTAGTTTCACACTCCCGGTCATATTTAATGTGAGTGTATTAATAATTATATGAATCGACACGTTTCTTAAGGACATCATTAGAAATTCTCAATTATTATCAATAATTCATGTAATGATAAGTAATTAACTCTTAATTGAGTTATGTGATGCACAACTCAGGATTTGGGTTGATGTGCACATTTTTCCAAGAAAGTACAATTAATTTACATGTGTTAATGACGATTGTTCATAGGTCAAGCAATTAGCTTTTATCAGTGTATTAAGAAGCTCAATTTCATGATTTTAGTGTATATGTGGCAAATTGACATGTATTTAATTTATTTAAGAATTTTAGTCTACCTGCATTTACAGTATGTTGATTTCTCAGTAAATTACAATGTTTGAGTATACTGTTATGTCAAGTTAGAATGATATACATGTCATAGAGTAAAATTTCAATTAAAATGAAGTGGTACCATAGAGATACTAGAGTCAAGTATGAATAAGAGAAAAGTACTCTATAGTAAAGGCTTTATAAGAATAGTAAAATAATAGACTTAAGGGCCCTAAACACTGTAGAACCCCTATGTGAGGTATGTGCCTTAGGGGTGAAATGACCTAACCTTGGCAGTGTCCAGTATACCGGGGTTGGAATGTACTAACAGGTGGTACGGGGGATGAAGCCCTAGTGGAAGTCTCCTTAAATTACAAAATGTAGTGTCCAACATCAGTTAGAGGGCCTGGTGGTATTAGAGTATAGAAAAGCCAATATGTGGCTTGACTCTCCATCTGTGTGCTCATGTTAGAGGAGGAGTCCAATTTTATGGCATAATAGGTGTGCTGAGGCCAGAGAGCCATTTTTCATGTTGTAGACCAGAGAGTAGTCAGACCAACCTATCACGGGGTGTCAGATAAGTCTTATACGGTGATATCGTAGTTCGCTACGAGTCTTCATATGTAGAGTACATTGCATATGATTAGGGCATAAGTTAAAATATGATAATCTAGGTTTATAGAGTTCCTTAAGTAAAAGAGTTATGTAAGATTTGAGTATAGTTTGTAGCATTTGTTCTTTTAATGTAATGTTGGCATTTTCCTGTTATTTTAATTGAAATTTTTAGATCTGCTCAGTGTAGTAATTCCTGCATTTTATTTCAGTTTAATAAACATAAATGAGTTATCTGTGATGGTTGGGTGAAATTCTATTCACTGTGCCAGTACCTCACCAACCTACTGAAACATTTTTCAGGTCAGCGTCAGCATGAGGAAGCTGAAGGATCTTCTCACCGAGGTTCTTAGAAGGTAGTTCATAGTTAGATAGAGGTCTCTTAGTCCTTTCCCCTCGGTCTTTGGGCATGTTGTGTGGTAGAGAAAGAATGTAATGTAATATGTAGTTTAGTATTAAGTTATCTCTTATGCTTTATATTCCTCATGTAAGATGTAATATGTTGTTTAAACTCTGAGGTATCTTTCAAGATTAAGAAACAATAAGTTTGCTTCCACAATTTAGTAAGATTTCAGGTTTTTCCAAGTTATAAGAATTTTCTTTAGGTTAATTCTAAGTGATTAAGAAAAGAAAAAGTTAAGGGTGATTTTGTAATAAGTGTAATCCATAGTCATGCCCTAATCTCATGATTAGTGGTAATCGTTGGATTCAGGGCGTGACCATACGTATCATATACATGCTATATCCCAAAAATGAAAACATGTAATAACGATAAAACGATGATTATGGCCATCGTGTTGTAGTTCCTTGGAGCCACAAGGAACTACGGTCATCTAAGGTCAACCTCACATGCAACTTGTTATTGTTGAAGATTTGTGTTTGCCAATCCAGGTTGACTGATTCAACCTTTGAACCGATTGACTTGCCTCTTGACCAGTTGATTGGTCTCCTCCAGCTGGTCGTATGGCTCCTCCAGATGGTTGGATTGTTTGGTCGTCTGGGCTTCTCATTGATCCACCAACTTCTCATCAGTCAGTCGTCTCATTCCATCAAGAGGTCATCTTCAGTCTTCATCATAACAAGAAATAAAGTTAATCCTATTTTGCATAATCTTTGTGAAACCTGAAGTTACATTCGAGTGGAGCAAATGGTAGAAGAGATTCTTGAGTTATCTCGAGTTATATTCATAATAGAAGAAGAGGGCTCGGTGCGCATACTGAGATACAAACAACCATAACAAACCACACACATGCACATAGGGTTTATAGGCCATAACCATGCTACACTTCCCCCATCAAAAAAAATTTAGGGCAATGTGTATCAATTGCATATATACCATATCATATATATATATATATACATATATATATATATATATATTAGTTTGGGATCATGTGGTATTAATCATATATTCACATTAGTCATTTAAATATTCACATCATATGCAATAAATAAAAGATGGTAAAACCAAAATCCAATCATATCGATTACCCCAAAACATAGAGTATTGATGTGGCTCTGATACCACTGTTGGGTTTTACATGGTCAGAGTAGGCAGTAGAAACAAAAAAAATTACTTGACGATAAACCCATAACCAATAGATTGCATCCATATCTATGTAATGACAAGGATGGTTTTAGCGAGATATACCTGATCCTGAGGCTTGCCCTGTGACTATACCTTGCAGCAAGTGTGGTCTTCAACCACCTGTCTTTGACGACATCTTTGCAGCTCCAGGTCTTGACCCGAACTGCGATTGATTGTTGTCCTCATGAATGGTAGAAGTCTTCCACCTCTATAGATAGTCCACACGGACTACCGGGAACTCTAGTCATCTTGAAGGATGGACTAGAAGGAGTTGACCCCTTCTGTCAGTGTACTAGTCACCGAAACACTCTCCCACCACCACTTACTTTTTTGTTGTTGTCTTTCCCTCACTATTCCTCCCTTGATGGGTAGAACTTGCTTGGGCTCTCTCGGTTACAACAACTAGAGAGGACAAAAACTTTGCAGAGAAACTGATGTTCTTATTTGTGTCTCTGAAGAAGCCCCCTATACCCCTCTATTTATAGTAGAGGGCAGGGTTAGGGTTCCTTGTCTGTGCGGGAGTAGAAGGGTCTAGAATTTTTATGAACAATTTGCACTTCGGCAGGCGAACTTGTAATTTCACAATTGAAATGGTCATTTGGCAAGGTGATCTGATCGGTTCACTAGTGAACTAGTCAGTTGGGGTTTGAACCGATCGGTTCACTTAGCGAACTGGTGTTTTCACTTCCCATACTTTCCCAATATTGACTTTCCCTATTCATTTCTAATGACACAAATATTAATTCTTGTCCCAATTGAATTGAACATGTGAAATGAAAAAAAAAATTCTCACAAATCGGGACAACCCAACACTGCTCGTTTGGACCAGTTGAAATGATCGATTCACCAGAGTGAACCATTCGTCTCACTAGCCATGAGTCGATTGATTAACTCAGTGAACTGGTCAGTTGGTGGTTCAGATTGTGTAGAACAGAGTCAATTCAGTTCTCAGTCAATCTGACACTCTAATCAGTTGGTTCAACACTTGAACTTGATGATTCTGAGTCAAGTCTATTGATTGAATGTTTGATTGAGTACCTAAACACTTTAGTAATCAATCAAAGCATCATTCATGGATAAACTCCTCTTCCAGGTTAATCCTTTGTATGTGACCCTGTAGGTCCCATTTCACATTGGCAGTGAATGTCCATCACTATCTTATGACATCACAAGCAAAGAGCGGTACCTAGTCGCACATCAGTGCTACCCAAGTGAAAAGGAAAGTTGGAGAATAACTTTGAATCCTAAAGTGTATGATTGTTGTTCTAGTGAATGTATAATTCCTTTGTCTCTGATATCCTAAATGAACTCATGGCATGGATTTGTCATCCTATCAATGTTCATTCTTGTTTCTTGAACTCGAGAAGACTATCTGAGATATGTGTGACATCAATATCATATATTGATTCACATGTGCATGTGATTCCTTTCTCAGTCTCACTTATCAAGTGGTTTGGAAATCATACTCCCTTAGGAGGGACAAATCCCATATCTATCACTCACAATCTATCTCATGCGTCAAAGCCACCCAATCATCACCGTTATAACAACCCATGTTTCTAGATTGCATTTGATGATGTCAAAGTGTACCCAATCACATTCTTTGAGTGAAGTGATTTCAGGTCTAAGGATCACAATCACCACCATCACTACGAGAGATGATTCTGACTACCAGGTCATGGTTCCATGTATCACTCTCATGGTGGGTCTGTCTGATACACTGTTCTCCAACATGTATCTGTGTGCTTGGTTTGATATCACATATCATGACTAATGAGACATTGTCATCAACCAACACACACTCTAGTCTTGATGTGTCATTGTTGTCTATCAACCTTCCATAATGACATCCAACTAGGGACATAACAAGAATGTACATACTCTTAGCATCTGTATGATATCATTGTTTGAGTCATGTACTTGAAGACATACATCATTGAGTATTGTCATTCTTTAGACATTCATTCTGCTCCATCATTTATCACATAATTGATTGAGCTAGAATAAATTCGAAGCTTGCCTTTGATATTTATCAAATAAATCATAACATACGCCAATCCAATCATCATATGATTGGCTCTCAGGGCATACATATCAACAGATTGAACATTCATTATATGAAATTTGAATCCACTCTTGTCCATACTAGATATAAAAATGATACTTTTGTTAATGGTGGGCATAAAAAAAGGTAGAATACAATTCTTAAATAAATTAAATACATGTCAACTTGGCACATATACACCGAAATCATGCAATTGAGCTTCTTAAATAAGAGTTCATTACTTGACATATGAGCAATCATCAGTAGCATATGTAAATTATCTGTAATTCCTTGAAAAGTGTGCACATCAACCCAAATCTTGAGTTGTGCATCACATAAATCAATTAAGAGTTAATTACTTATCATGGCAAGAATTATTAATAATAACTGAGAATTTCTAATGATATCCTTAAGAAATGTGCCAATCTGTATTAATACTAAATCACACACATTAATTGTAATAGGAAGCATGCAACAGGTTTCCATAGAAACATAGCAGGTCATTGCCCTTTTCTTTGAAACTAGTAAATTACCTAAATTGTACAGCCTGTGTTTATACCCAAACCATACATATATAATAAATCTGGGTCGTGTGCTACTATTTTCATCCTCTAAACTGAGCAATTTAGGGTTTGATCAATCATATACTTCAATATTCCAAATTATACAAATCAGTTAATAAAATGAATCACACAAAACGTAAAGAAGCGAAACGTACAGTAAAAGTCAGGTGATGCCAATACTACACGGCACCTGGGTAACCACTTCTACCTGTGAATAACCTATTTCTAACTGAAAATGCCCATTTGTTGGAGTTCAATTTTTCTTGGGGAGTGAGAATCTACTCATAGTGGTCCAAGATGACTGAAATCGACTTGAAATGCGTCTGAGTCCTACTTCCGGGCATCCATGTGGTTGTCTTCAACCTTGGGCACCCTAGATTTCAACCTACTACAATCAAGCAGTAGCTTTCTCATGCACATGTGGAGGAAATGAGCTAAGCTAGGTGCTACACATAGCTGGAGCTGCATATTTGGGCATGGACCTCAAAGCCAAGCTCGATGGCACCATTCCCTGTTGCTTTGCATGCCTAAGGCGGATCTTGGCCATGCTGTACAGCTGCTATGCTGCAGCAGGCCAACCACCCTAGCTATCCGGATTACAGGAGGTTGGGGCAAGGTAGAGGAAGGAGAATGGAGGAAGAAGAAGGAGGAAGAAGATGATCGGATAGCTCGGAGTTGAGAGAGCCCAAAATCACCCTGCTTTCTCCCTCTGTTGAAGCCGATCGGGTGCTGCTACAGTGCACCACTCAAGGATCGATCGGGGAAGAATATAAGGGAGAAAGGGAAAGGGAAAAGAAATTATAGCCAATTAATGGATAAATTGCAACATCAGCCCAAGGAACTCAAAAATGTCATATATTTTGCCTCGGAGGTCCAAATCGAGTGATTCCTTTTGCAAATTTTCATGAATGAGATTCTCTATCCTTTGAAGGCATAAAAACACAACTAGACCATATTATCTAGGTTAATCATCTTAGGTAATTAACTTAACGATTAACACTACAATTAACATTAATTACCTCAAATGAATCAATCTCAACTATTGATTCACATCTTAGTTTATCTTGATTAACCATGATGTTTAACAAGATACTTAGCAATAATCAAGGTACTTCACACTAGTCGAGGTACTTACTGACTAACCTCGATGTGGGTTATAACAATCTCCCTCCCTTACAAGAATTTCATCCCAAAATTCCTAAAAGAAAAAAGGAAACTTGTTACACATCTCTGACATAAGCTCCCACGTGGCCTACTCTAAGTTGTGGATCCTCCACAAAACTTTCACTAATGGTATCTCTCGATTCTTGAGGTTCTTGATCCTCCAATCAACTATTTGTACATGTCCTTCAACATAGGACACATCTTTTCCGAGTTGTGCAAGTTCTGGGTCCACTATCTTCTCTGTACCAGGATAACACTTCTTCAACATCGATACATGAAATACATCATGTAGATTAGCCAACTCAGATGGAAAATACAACATGTAGGCTACATGTTCAATCCTCTCAATGACACGATATGGGCCCATAAACCTAGGATTCAGTTTGCCTCTCTTGCCAAACCTCAACACTCCTTTCCATGGTGTAACTTTTAGATACACTTCATCACCAACCTTAAACTCAAGAGGTCTACGTCTCTTCTCAACGTAACTCTTTTTCCTGTCCTGTGTAGCTTCTAACTATTCTATGGTCACTATAATCTTTTTTGTAGTCAAATCAACTATCTCTGGTCCAAGAATCTCTTTTTCACCCACCTTGTACCAACATACAGGTGATCTACACTTTCTACCATACAGAGCTTCATACGGGGCCATACCAAGACCGAAATGGTGACTATTGTTGTAACATCCCTGACCTGGGTTATATTCTAACCCTAGGTGTTCTGCTTAATAAAGTTGATTAAATTCTTGCTCTTATATTTTGAAAGATAATTAAGACTCTTGAGGAACTTATATTTCAATTTCACTCCTTTTTGAATAATGTTGAAACATTGTTTTGTTAATTTTGGACTAATGTGCAAATTTCCCAAGTTGAGGGGTTTAGTTGCAATTGGTGCATGATATAATGTTCCTCTAATGTTGAGACATCCTAAAAGTGAATATGATGAAGTGTTATGGTTTCCACAAGCTTGGGCACCAAGATAAAGCTTGCAGAACAATCTTGTGCATTAAAACTTAGTTTTGGTGTAATGTGCAATTTACCTAAAACTGAGGGTTCAATATGCAAAATACAACCTCTAGAGGGCCTATCATGTTTCTTGGCATCAAGTAGAGCAAATAAAATGAGAGGGGAGCCTCATTTGAATTATCTTGGAGGAGAGAGAATCTTGATATTAAAATAATCAAGATTTAAGCCTAAATGGAACTTTAATGCAAAAAGAAATAATTAATTGAGGAGACCTTCAACCAAAAGTTGAGGGATGTATTTTCCATAAGTTGTACGAGATTGTGCCTTGTTATAGCACAAAAAGATCCTAGTTGAGTGGAAGCCACTCACATTATCATAATAAAAAGTAATATCCACTAAATGTTGGATATTAATAAAAAATTTACTAAGATGCTTAATTCCTTTTCCATTAACTCTTGGATAATGGAGAGGATTTGCAAGGAGGTGAAAGTGGCTTCGTGGCCAAGGAATCAAGGGGGAGTTGGTGGAATTTATTTTGGAATTTAAAAGGAAATAATTCCTTTTTCTCTTTCTTGAAAATCCCTTATACATATCTTCTTTCCAATACACTTAGGAATCTTTTTCCGTAATTTTCCTTTCTCACTTTGCTTTGGCCGACCAAGGGAGAGCTTAGGAGCAGGGGAAGGATGACACAACCTGTTGGTAATTTTTGATCATCTTCTACCTTGGATTCATAGTGAAAACCCTAAATCAATGCTTGATTGTTGGTTTTCTTCACTCGATTTCCAATCCTAGCCAACTTGTTCATTCAAAAACTCAAGAATGGACCTTGGACAGTTGCTAGAACTTCATCCACAATTAGAGCCATGGAGCTTGGAGATCAGAGTTGAGGCAGGTTTTGTAACTCAAACCCTTAAGCATTAATATTGCATTCCATTCTTCAATAATCGTTGGTTATTCTTTTCTTTTGGTACTCTTTTGGTTCATTGCTGCAACTCTCATGAAGAATGGTTGTTGTTCTTGGATAAACGGAGGAGGAAGATGATGACATCATCAAAGATAACTATCCAAAGAAAAATCCGGACTAAACAGTTTCATTTGACTTTATCAAACAGTTTCCCAAACCATTTAGAAGCAAACAATTTCAAATTGTTTAAGGGGAAATAGTTTCACCAAACCGCATGAGGGCAAACAGTTTCAGACCATTTGGTGATGTTGACCAGGGTTGACCATTTGGGTATTTGTTCATAATGATCTAGGATAATGATTCACTAATTATATTTGATTAACTCCAATTGGTTCATGAGTTGAAGGGCAATCAATCCCCAAAACCCTAATCGAGTTGAGTGCTGATTTCATAAGAGATTAAGTTGGAAACTTGTTTTGATTGACCCAAATGGTTTCAAAACCATTTGGGGATCACCCAAACGGTCTCAACAGCATTTGGTGATCACCCAAGACCGTTTTTAGGTCTAGGGTTAGGTATGGTTGAGCAATTGAAGATCCAAATGTATTAAGTTGAAGTATAATCAATTGCTGATTTGGTGATCAATCCAATGATCCAAACCCTAATTGGATGACTTGGATTTGAGTGATGAGATGGGAAAACGGTGTCAAGACCGTTTGGAGGTCATCCAAACGACCTCAAAACCGTTTGGGGTCAGCACATGTTCAATTTGGATGATGGTCCAATAATTTTAAAGCAACTCGACACACATTGATTAATGTTGAAGGATCATCGATTCCAAACCCTAATCCAATTGATTCAAACCCTAATTGATGATCAATTGAGGGTCGATTGAGGGTAAAATCAGTTGAAAGATGACCTAATTAACTCAATTGAAGTATGGCGATAGGTCCAATTGAAGATTGGTTACATGAATACAACGATTGAAGGAATCAATATTGGGAACCCTAAATCAATTTGATAGGTTGAGACCATAATAGGTCCATGCAGTTTTGAGGAGGTTTGGACCAAATGGTCTCAAGACCATTTGGGACCAAACCGTCTCAACACTGTTTGGGACCAAACGATCCCAAACCGGTTGAGTTCATGAGGTTTCAAAACTTCACTTTAGTAAACGGTTTCAAATCTTACTTTAGCAAGCGATCTTGAGGGTCACCTTTAGTAAACAATCTTGAGGGTCACCTTTAGCAAATGCTCATGAGGGTCACCTTTAGTAAACGATCTTGAGGGTCACCTTTAGTAAACGGTTTCAAGTGACCACCTTTAGCAAATGGTTTCAAAGACTACCTTTCCTAAACGGTTTCAAGTATGTAACCAAGACTGTTTGGAGGTTATTTGAGCAAGACCGTTTGAGATCTGATTTGGTCAAGATCATTAGGGGTCTAAGTGGCCAAGACCGTTTGGTATACAATTAACCAAAACCACATGGATATCTAAAGTGGTTAAAGGACAATTTGAATAATTGACTAATACATGATGCAATCAAAGATGATTATGGTAATTGTATCTTAATGGGATAAGGTGATTACTGCTTTTGCATGAATAAGCTTTAATGATCATGGTCATAGTGACATAACTTATGATGTCAATTCTTCTCTTTCATGTTGAGTTGACTTAGCCTAATCAAGGCTGATGCAAACATCATCTTATACAATATGAGAGAGAAGACTTCCTACATGAATGTTAATCATGTAATGGACTTTTATTATAGATGCATGCCTAATTAGGGTATGATCCATGATAGTGAGATCATGAAACCCTAATTATGATCGTTAATGAATCACAATCCTAACTGAGGATATTAATGGAAGTAATCCTAATACATGATGATGGTATGATCTTAATTCATAGTGATGACATGATAAACCTTAATTCAAGATATTTTGATGATCACTCCTACTTGGGGTGAATAGTAAACCCTAATCATGGTTTATTGAACATGAACCCTATTCTAGGGTGATGTAATGTGAATAGTAAACCCTAATTGTTGGTTGTTGAACATGAACCCTAATCTAGGGTGATGCAATGTGAATAGTAAACCCTAATTCCAAATAAGGTGAAGAAATATGTGAAACCTTAATTCCGGGTTATGCTTTATAGCATGAAGCTCTAAGGTTGGATAATGAAATGATAAGTAATTAATCCTAATTGAGCTAAGGGGATGATTAACCCTAATTGAAATGAAAAGGGAAACCCTAACCCTAGTAAGGGCATAGTGGTGCAACCCTTAAATAGTGATGTTATCATTGTTTTGCATTATGCTGATATGAAATTGATGTATCTGTTATCATCTATACTAATCATGCAAGTTTTATGAGATATTGAACATAGCCAGGTATGAGCTATGATGCTTTATTTATTGAAAGTACATTATGAGCTTTGTAAGCATTGAAATGTTATGTTTCCTAGTGATAGATAATAAAAGAGATTGATAGGATGTAAGAGCCATATGAAATACATGCATTGCAATTATCATGTTTACATGGTCAGATGACTTGATGGCATTAAGTTATCTATTAAAGTGATAACAAGTGTTTTGATGATCTAAGGGTTGAACACCCATATTCTTGAATCATGATGATGAGATGATAAGGGATTGAGTTCCCAATGTTAATAAAGCTGTGAAATAAACTTGATAAAAATAAGTACTCATTCTTTTTGGAAATTTTTATAATGGTTTATGTTTGAAAACATGCTTGATGCTAAAAGAATGTTGTAATGTACTTAAATAATCAAGTGAAATGATATCATCTAGAGCCCTGACCATAGATCCATCATTGTCATTATTTTGGTGATGGTGAAACATGTTTTCCTAAGGGAACTCCTAGAGAGCATACTTTTGAGTTTGTGGGGGTTATGGGTGCGAATATCCTTACGCCCTAATGAAGGAATTGATGTGAGATAAACATTAAATCTCGCAATCCTTCATTATACGTATATGTCGGGATGATGTATCACTAATCTCTCGATGATGATGTTAATGTCGAATCGATGTGAGATAAACAAGAAATCTCCTGATTGCGAATTGAGTACAACATGCCACTGTAACTCTAATAGCGAAGTTGCCAGAATACCCTGGAAAGCTATTTTGGCAGAAACACGAGATATCCTACATGTTGTTCCTCGCACTGACTGAGGAGGATGAGTTCATAGAAATCCAACTCTTCTAGTGACCTATGTATGGTACCAATTTTGATTTCACAATGGTCAGTTGGAGTATGAGCGGTATACCTCATCTCCTCAGGGCATAAGTATGTTTGTCAAATGTAATCAACTGCGTAGCATATTTGCTTAGGGTTGAATTACGAGAATTAATGATTGATGATACATTGTCTATTATATCCTAGTTGGACAAATGTTATACATGTTCTTCATATTCCTTTTGAATAAAAAACATGTTGTTTTAACAAACTACAATTGAAATGAACTGCATAGATAATACTAACATGCATAGTCTAATTAATGATTTATCTGTTGTTGTATATTTATAATTCTACTTCTCAGTGTTATTCTATTACCTGCAATTCAACTTATAATGTTTTTGGCAGAGAGTTATAACTCTCGTTGGGGAATTTTTTACAATTGTCTCACCCCCGTGGGATTAAATTTTTAGGTAATTGTCGAAGAAGAGGTAGAAACCCTGCAGTGGGTGAGCAGCAACAGCAACAACAACAGCAAGGACAACAATGATCCACAGGTGGAGACACTGTCTGTCAAGTCTTGTATATAAAGAGTCCTATGTGTCGTCTCTGTACTGTCAGGTCCTAGGACTCAGAAGATGGTTTGGTATTGATCTGAGATTTTTGGCTTCATGCCTCAAGATTTTTGTACACTGCTTATATACAGTTAATAAGGCAGTTAATGTTTATGACTCTCGAGATGATGTAACACAGAGATGTGATGATGAACCAGATTGTAAATAACTTACTTTGGTTCTTTTTGAAAGAGATTTATCGTTTGTGGATCTCTTTGTAAAAAAATTTACTTTTTAGCAATTTTCAGTAATTTCGTTGCTAATAATTTGCTTCCGCATTAGTTAATCTTGTTTTTGCGAGATGGACATCACAGTTTAGTGGTATCAGAGCTCTAGGTTTGCTAAGTCTACAGAGACATAGGACTAAGGTTGTTGAGTCTATTCTAGTGTCTTCCCATCATCTGATAGTGTCTTCTACTCATATAGGAGGAGAAGAGAAAACTAAAGATGTCTGGATCACATGATGAACATGTTGTAGAAAGTAGTGTAGCTGCACCCGGAGGAGGTGCAAGAGACCAAGGAAGTGAGGAGCCTATGCCTGAACCACCCCAGTTCAATCAAGCTGACATGGGGAACCCATCTTTCGAAGCTATGCTTGGGCAGTTTATGACTGTCATGACACATATGACTAATAGGATGCCTATACCTGCACGTAGGGAACCTACCCATCAAGAAGGTCAAGGAGCCAGCAAGACATTTGAATGACTACACCGGGTTGGAGCCATGAAATATGCGGGGACAGCTGACCTAGCAGATGTCAATATGTGGTTAACTGAACTAGAGAAGGCCTTTAGAATCCTTAACATCCCTGAAGCTGAGAAGGTTAGACATGTGGTGTATCTTCTTAAGGGGAGTGCTGGTCACTGGTGGACCATAGAGGAGAGAAAAAGGCCAAGTGTGGAGATCGAATCGGAAGTATTTCGAAGGGAATTTGTCAATAGATACTTTCCTAAGACATTCTTGGATGAGAAAATCTCTCAGTTTGAGAGGTTAAGACAAGGACCAATGAACATTAACAAGTATGAGGCTCAGTTCATGGAGATTTTACGATTCTGTCCACACATGGAAACTACAGATGAAGAAAGGATTAGGCGTTTTGAGAAAGGATTAAATGCTAAGTTGACCACCCCTGTGTCTGCCTTAGAGAATAGGGAAAGATTTGCTACTTTTGTGGAGTCTGTCAGAAGGATAGAGAGGTATGTGACTGAGAAGCGGCAGACCAAGAACAAGAAGGTGTACCCCTAGTTCTAAGGATCCTCATCCAAAAGTTTCAAGAAATCGATGTTTTCCGTGCCTACACCACCACCTAGATTCAGTACCCAGGCACAGTGGATGTCAAATAGGGGTAGAGGAAGAAGTTTACCACTAGAAGGAGCTCGCAGCTCAGCATATATGTCGGTTACAGGACCATCAAGACCACAACAAGGGATCATGAGTTGTTTCATATGTGGAAAGATGGGACATATGATGAAGGATTGTAGAGCCAACGAGGCAAGTGTGACTCAACCCCAGAGACAGAGTCAGCAAGGTTCTCAAAGGCGATAGTTTCCAGGTGGCGCAGGAGGACGTGGAAAAGCGTCCCAAGCTAGATCATCAGCACCCAGTAATCGAGCACTGAATCAACCGCACCCTACGGCAAGATTTTATGCGATGAATCTGCCTGATGCAGTAGTCAACCCTCAGGTTGTGACAGGACAGATGGAATTTTTTTATTCTGATTTGTCTATATCCTGTGTCGTATCTGTTTTAATTTATCCGGGTGCTACGCATTCCTTTATCACTTGAAGAGTGATTCTTGATTGCAATATGACAGTTGGTCATAGGGTAGAGAGTTTGAAGTTAGAAACTCCCTTGATGGGATCTGTTGTGTTGCAGGAGGTGTGTTCTCCCTACATTCATTTCTTTTCTAAACATCGCATTCAAGTGGATCTTATACCACTTGCGATGCATGGGTTTGACATAATTATAGGAATGGATACCTTAAAAAGATATAAGGTTGTCTTGGATTGTGAGTGCAAACAAGCTGTGTTCACTAATGACAGTGACACATGGGTCTTTCAGGGAGATAGAAAGATCCTTCCAACCTGTCTTGTGTCAGCTGTGGTAGCTGAGAAGCTGATGAGGCAAGGATGTTTTGCATTCTTGGCCCATGTGGTAGATACCACCATGGAGAGTTCTAATCTTGTTAAAGTTCCTATAGTCAGGGAATTTGAAGATGTGTTTCCTGAAGAACTTCTAGGTGTACCTCCGCCCAGAGAGATTGATTTTGAGATTAATCTGATTCCAGGCACGCAGCCAATAGCACAAACACCATACAGGATGGCACCTACTGAGATGGCAGAACTCAAGAAACAACTACAAGAGTTACTTGAGAAGGGTTTCATTCGGTCGAGTACTTCACCTTGGGGTGCTCTGGTCCTCTTTGTTAAAAATAAGGATGGGTTGATGCAATTATGCATTGATTACATATAGTTAAATAAAGTAAAAATAAAGAATAAATATCCTTTGCCAAGGATTGATGATCTGTTTGACCAGTTGTGTGGTGCAACTGTCTTTTCTAAGATAGATCTGAGGTCAGGATATCATCAGTTGCGTATTAAGGAGGGTGACATACCTGAGTCTGCCTTTAGGACAAGGTATGGTCACTATGAGTTCACATTTATGTCGTTTGGACTAACTAATGCACCAGCTGCATTCATGGAACTCATGAATATAATCTTTCGACCTTTTCTTGATCAGTGTGTAGTCGTCTTCATAGATGACATCCTGATCTATAGTAGAGATGCTCAACAGCATGAACACCATCTTCTTCGGGCTCTAACCTTGCTAAGAGAGCATAAGTTATATGCTAAGTTTAGCAAGTGTGAGTTTTGGTTACCAGAAGTTTCTTTTCTTGGACACGTAATGTGGGCTCTAATCTCCAAAACCAGGATATAAACTTAGCGGAAGTGATTCGATTAACAGCGGAAGACAAAAATCATGGGAAATTAAAACTTTTCGGGATAAGAGCTTGAATCTATAAAAACTTCTTTCATAAAAGGAGATAAACTGTTTACATCTCAGATAATTACTTCTTGAGTAATTATGTACAACATGATACAAAATCTCAAGAACTCAAAGCCAAAATCTCAGGCCAAAAGACTCCAAGGACCTGAGAGTACAGAGAACACATAGGACTGACTATCTAACTATACAACTCAGCAGTCTGAATCTCCACCTGAGATTTACTACTGCTCCTGATGCTGCTACTGCTGATATTGTTCACCTGAAGATTGATCCCTTCGCCCTCGACGACCACCTAAAAAGTTGACATCTACGGGGTGAGACAATTTTAAATAATTGTCCCAGCGAGAGTTATAACTCTTCTCCATAAGCTTTATTATAGCAACCAAGAATAACATAGGCAATAAAAGCTTTAAGGTAATCAGCAGCAGATTGATATCAATTAGAACAACAACATTTAAATAATATGAAGAACATGTATACTAAGTAAAGTATCTTCAACCAATGTATCTCGTAGTTCAACCTAAGCAGATATACTACGCGGTTGATTATGTTTTACAAACATCATTATGCCATGTGGAGATGAGGTATACCGCTCATACTCCAACCGATCACTATTAAGTCGCATCGGTATCATACATAGGTCATCAAGAGAGCCGGATTCTTATGACCTCATCTTCCTCAGTCAGTATGAGGATTAACATGTAGGACATCTAGTGTCTCTGCTACTATAGCTTACCAGGGTATTCTGGTACTTCTCTGTTAGAGTCACAGTGGCATTCTGTACTCTCTTCGCCATCGAAAGATTTCTTGTTTATCTCTCATCGATGCGGTACAAAAGATTTCCTCGGGAGATTAGTGTTACATCACCCCGACATAAACACATAATGAAGGATTGATAGATTAAGATACATCTACATCAATTCCTACACTAGGATGTAAGGAAATTCACATCCATATTACCCCACATATTCAATAGTATGTGCTCCAGGAATCCCCTTAGGAAAACCTGTTTCACCATCATTTAACTCCTGACAATGATGGATCTATGATCAGGGCTCTACATGGTATGATTATACTTGATTAGTTAGGTACATTTCAGTATTCTTTTATCATCATACATGTTTTCAAACATTAATCGTTAGCATAGCAGCTATGAAGGAAGAATACTAAATGTAACAAGCCTAACTCTCATCAATTATCATTTCTCAATATTCTCATCACAAGTCATCTCTTAAAGCATGACCTTGATGGTATTCATGGCTCTCACAACCTATCAATCTCATAAGATGCTATTAACAAGGCATCAGGATATATCACTATTCATAAAGCTAACAACATGCTTTCAATGAATATAGTATCATCATCCATACCTAGATATGATCATCCTCATAAAGGAACCTGCATGGTTAAATCAACTGATAACAGTAAATAATTCATTTAAAGAAGTTGTATCTGCCTACTCATACAAGAGCTAGGTTTCCCTGGTTTTCATCAATTAGGGTTTACTATTCTCATTACATGTCATCACCCTAGAATTAGGGTTTACTATTCACCTCATGGTGAACTGATCTCATAACATCCTCATGTATGAGAAACATCATCATTAAAGACCTTAGATAAGATTAATATTCATCAATTATCATCATTAGGGTTTCCATGATCTCACATAAGTGGATCATACCTAAACTTGCACATTCATGTATATTGGAAGCATTTTACTTGAGTTTCCATTATAATTGGTACCTTCTCTCTCCTCTAACTAGTAGATAGTGATTACACCAATCTAGATTAGGTTGGGTTATGTTCTCATTGATTAACACCAGTCAACTCATCACTATCATGTGATTTGGGTTTGATTAAAACAAGGTATCACTCAATTGAACCTTTCAGGGGCATTTTGGTAATTTACCCATTGACCATCATCATGGGTCAATTCATTAGCCACTTAGTCCCTTAACATCTTAGGTTACCATTAGGGTTTAGATTAGATCATCATTGAACCATTTACACCTTCAAGTGATTAAGTATAATCAACCTTGAAGGTCTCCAATTGTTTTAGGGTTTAACCTTCAACCCATTTGATTCTTAAACGACCTTGAACTTGTTTAATCTCAAATGACCTTGAATCCATTTGAACCTTAAATGAGTGTGGACCCACTTAATCTTAAACGGGTGTGGACCCATTTAGGTCCAAACGAGTGTGGACCCGTTTGAGCCTAAACGAGTGTGAACCCGTTTGAGCTTAAACGGGTGTGAACCCGTTTGGACTCAAACGACTGTGAACCCATTTGGACTCAAATGAGTGTGGACTCGTTTGGACTCAAATGAGCGTGAACTCATTTGGGCTTAAACGGGTGTGAACTCGTTTGGTCTAAAACGATTGTGGGTCTACTTGGGTTCAAACCGCATGAACATAAAAGGTGACTCAAAGATTATGCTTAAAAAGGATTTCTTATGTTGAAGCTTTCAATTGGCCCAAGCCATGTTAACCATATACAAATTGAGTTAATTAGGATGAGCCTCAATCAACTGGACACCAAATTGACCCTCAATTGAAAGCCAATTAGGGTTAAATCTAACTCAATTAGGTTTTCCAATTGGCTAATCATCAATGTTCAACAGTATGATTCAAATCAGAGTTGAACCTATCAATTGACCTCCAATTGGGCCCAAACGTGGCTCAAACGGTCTTTAGGTTGTTTGGATGACCTCCAAATGATCTTGAGACCGTTTTCCCAAAGATTGACCAAAACCCAAAAATGATTTGATAAGGGTTGAGCCCTAATTAAAATAAAAATCAGCACTTTTCTTCAATTTATCAACATCTTGTAATTGGACCCTCAAACCATCAAATTTCTTTAACCCTAGACCTCCAAACGATCTTGGGGTGTCACTAAACGAGTGTGAGATCGTTTGGATGAACCCCCAAATGGGTTGGAACCCGTTTGGGTCCTTCAACCCAAAACTCAACAAGATCTATATTGAAATCAGCAACTTTCACCTGATTATGGTAAGGTTATTGAAGTGTCTTCAACTCTTAATTGGTTAGGAATTAGATTACAATTATTTGTAGGAATGAAATTCAATATATTATGAACAGGTATCCCAAACGGTCAATGCTTGGTCAACTCACTCAAACGGGTTGGAACCCGTTTGCCCAAAAGTTCAAGTTAATTAGTTTGGAAAATCACTACTTAATTCAATTCTATTGCCTAATTGATTGGCCTTCAACCTACGATTCCTTTGGAGTTAACCCCTAAAATTTGGTGGGTCATTAGCCTACATAATTGTGAACAGAAAACCCAAACGGTCCACATTTGGTCAACCCTATGAAACTGTCTTGGGGTCATTTTGATCCAAACGATCTTGCAGGATCGTTTGAGATCAAACGGGTTGAACCTGTTTGACCTTAAACGAGTTGCACCCGTTTGGACCAAAAGGGTTCAAGGTTGTTTCATAAAGTGACATAGGAATCCACGCCCATCATCCTCAACCTCTGTTCAGGTCGGTTCCTCCACCGTTTTGCTTGCAAAAGAGCAAGGAAGAAGGGAGGTAGAAGAAGAACTAATCATAGAAGACAAGAACAAAGATATGCATAACAAAGCTAAGGGTTAGAGTTATAAAACCCACCTTAAGGTCGTTCCTTGAGCTCCAAGCTTCCAAGCTTCAAGTCTTTAATGGCGTCTTGAGCTCCACAGGTTGGCCAAGGTCAATTCTTCAAGAAAAAGATGGGGATGGTCGGCTAGAACAAGGAACCTAAGTAAGAAAACTAGCAATTCAACCTTGTAATACGATTTCCTCCATGAATCCAAGCTAGAAGGTGGTGTTCTCTTACCTAGAATAGGTTGGTCGTCCCCTTGAGCTCCTGAGCTTTGCTTTGTCCGGTTGAGAAAGATAAGAAGTGAGGAAGTGAAGGAAAACGTTTGCTTGGTTTGGAAAGAAAGGTGCTTATATAGTTTAGGCTGATTTACACCATAAAGACCTCTAGAACTTTGAAATTCTCATACAAGTCCTTTCTTATTTAAGGGAACGTCCAATCTCATCTAAACTTATGCAAAGCTCATGAAATCTCAAGATCTAGGGGTAAAGAAAGCCAACTTTTAACTAGGGTACATACATGAAAGGTTTCCTTACTCAAACTTAGTGAATTTAATGTACAAAGGTCATTTTTCTTATCTGATTATTCATTGATGTGTCCCTTTCACCATTTCTACTCTAAATGATGACAAGAGTCATAAAAGATGTTCTAGATGGTGTATTTTACAAGTTGCACCCCTCAAATTGGGTAAACTGCATTTTACTCCAAATTAGGGTTTTTAAGCATAAGGATTATTCCACAAGCTGCATCTAGATGCCCAAGCTTGGGAAATCCATCATGTCTCATCATATTCACTCATATGATGTCTCATCATCAAAAGAACATCTTAACATGTGTAATTGCAAGTTAACCCCTTAACTGGGTAATTTGCACATAACCCCTGCATTACCAAAATAATACTACAACTTTGATTAAAAAGGATAAAATTGAAAGTATATGTTCCTGAGGAACTTAATTACATGTCAAAAGATAATCACCAGGGTTTAATTACATATTTAGGCAAAACACCTAGGGTTAGTTTATAACCCAAGTCAGGGATGTTACAAATTATCCACCCCTTACAAGGATTTCGTCCTCCAAATCAACAAAACGTATTAGGAGAAAAGAGCAGGGTATTTCCTTCTCATCTCATCCTCTAGTTCCCAAGTGGCTTCTTCAAC
Source organism: Alisma plantago-aquatica (assembly GCA_963693085.1). Classification (NCBI taxonomy): domain Eukaryota; kingdom Viridiplantae; phylum Streptophyta; class Magnoliopsida; order Alismatales; family Alismataceae; genus Alisma; species Alisma plantago-aquatica. Next base: position 759,219,338 of record OY856410.1, read on the forward strand.
ACCACAGTGGTTCCAGAGGACTTTCACAAGGCTTATGTCTTTCTTCTTTAACTTTTTAGTTCTGCTATCAAGGATTGACACTGGCCCTTCCTCGTAAGATATGTCATCATTCAATTCTACCTCCATAGGTTGTAGAACTGACTCAGTGTCGGGGTGACATTTCCTCAGCATAGAAATGTGAAACACATGGTGTAACCTCTGCAACTCTGGTGGTAACTCTAGTCTATAGGCTACCTTTCCAACCCGTTCAATGATTGGATAAGGTCCCATAAATCTAGGTGCTAACTTTCCTTTCCTTCCAAAGCGAAGGACTCCTTTCCAAGGCGAGACCTTGAGGTACACTCTGTCTCCAACCTGGAACTCTAACGGTCTACGGCGCTTATCAGCATACGACTTCTATCTATCATGTGCAGTCTTAAGCTGTTGTTGTATAACTTTGATCTTTTCTGTAGTTTGCTGCACAAGATCAGGACCTAACCACTGATGTTCACCAGTCTCATACCAACACAAAGGGGATCTACAACGTCTACCATACAAGGCTTCGTAAGGTGCCATATCAATACTATGCTGATAGCTATTGCTATAGGCAAACTCTATCAAGCTTAGGTGTAGATCCCAACTTCCGGTAAACTGGAGAACACATGCTCTCAACAGGTCTTCCAAGGTCTGTATGGTTCTTTCCGACTGTCCATCAGTCTGTGGATGAAAAGTCATACTAAACCCTGGCTTGGTGCCTAAGGCTCTGTGTAGCTGCTCCCAAAAGAGACTTGTAAACTGGGGACCTCTGTCAGAAACTATGGCGACAGGAACTCCGTGCAAATGCACTATCTCTTGAACATACAACTGTGATAACCTTTCAGTAGAAAAGGTTGTTTTGACAGGCAAGAAATGCGCTGTCTTAGTCAACCTATCAACAACTACCCAAATGGAATCATGTCCTTTGCTTGTCCTGGGTAGGCCAACAACAAAGTCCATGGTCACATGGTCCCACTTCCACTGTGGTATGGGTAAAGGTTGCATTGTTCCTACAGGATTTTGGTGTTCAACCTTAACTTGTGGACACACAAGACACCTCATCACAAACTCTGCAACATCCCTCTTCATTCCCGGCCACCAATATAAATCTTTCAAATTTCGATACATCTTGGTGCTCCTTGGATGCATAGCATACATTGAAGAATGAGCTTCTTCCAGAACTAACTTCCTCAAGTTATCCATATTCGGCACTATCATCCTCCCATGATAACATGCTACATGATCATCTGAGTCATAGAAACCATCTCGCTTCTCATTTCCATACTCTGATCTAATCTGCTGAACTACAACATCAACATGTTATGCCTCCTTAATCTGCTCTCTTAGGGTAGGTTTAATATGCATCTTAGCCAACAACCCGGCTAATAATGACACCTTCAACTGTACATTGTTTTGCCTTAAAGAGATAAGCATATCTCTCTTAGAGCATACTAAAGAGTTTAGTTGTGCTCTATCCATGGTTGATGTTGCTGATTTCCTACTCAAGGCATCTGCAACCACATTGGCCTTTCCTGGATGGTAATCAATTGTACAATCGTAGTCCTTGATTAACTCCATCCAGCGACGTTGCCTCATGTTAAGCTCATGCTGAGAGAAGATATACTTAAGATTTTTGTGATCTGTGAAAATCTGGAATGTCTCTCCATAGAGATAATGTCTCCAGATCTTCAGGGCATGAACCACAGCAGCTAACTCCATATCATGTGTCGGATAATTCTCTTCGTGTTTCTTAAGCTGTCGTGAAGCAAAAGAAATCACCTGCTTATCTTGCATCAACACGCATCCGAGTCCATTCTTGGAGGCATCACAGAAAACTATGTATCCTTTTCCTTGCTCAGGTAACACAAGCACATGTGCACTTGTCAACCTCTCCTTCAACAAATGAAAGTACTGTTGACACTTATCACTCCAGGTAAAAGGAACATCTTTCCGGGTTAACTTGGTTAAGGGTAAGGCTATAGAACTGAAATTCTTAATAAACCTTCGATAATAACCAGCTAATCCCAAGAAACTTCGAATCTCCGTTGGTGTCTTCGGTTGTTCCCACTGTAGAACAGATTCTACCTTTGTAGGGTCAACACGAATACCCGAGGCAGATATCACATGTCCAAGAAAAGATATTTCCGGCAACCAGAACTCAGACTTGCTAAACTTAGCATATAGCTTATGTTTTCTTAGCAGAGTTAGAGCCTATCAGAGATGTTGTTCATGCTGCTGAGCATCCTTACTATAAATCAGAATGTCATCTATGACGACGACAACACACTGATCAAGGAAAGGTCGAAAAACTCTATTCATGAGTTCCATGAATGCAGCCGGTGCATTGGTTAGTCCAAACGACATAACCGTGAACTCATAGTGACCATATCGTGTCCTAAAGGCAGACTTTGATATGTCACTATACTTAATACAGAGTTGATGATATCCAGACCTCAAGTCTATCTTTGAGAAGACTGTTGCACCACACAACTGGTCAAAAAGATCATCAATCCTCGGAAACGGGTACTTATTCTTTATTGTTAATTTATTGAGTTGTCTATAATCAATGCACAACCGCATTGACCCATCTTTCTTTTTAACAAACAAAACCGGAGCACCCCACGGTGAAGTGCTCAGTCAGATAAAACCTTTCTCAAGCAACTCTTGAAGTTGTTTCTTGAGTTCTGCCATCTCAGCAGGCGCCATCATATACGGTGTCTGAGCTATAGGTTTTGTATCTGGGATCAAATTGATTTCAAAATCAATTTCCCGAGGCGGTGGTATACCTGGAAGTTCTTTAGGAAACACATCCTTGAATTCCCTGACTATAGGAACTTCAGCAGGGTTGGGACCTTCTTTGGTAACATCTACTACATGTGCCAGGAATGCATAACATCCTTGCCTCATCAGCTTGTTAGCAACCATAGCTGATACAAGACAGGTGGGCATAATCTTTCTCTCTCCTTGAAAGATCCATGTGCTGCTATCATCAGCAAACACAGCCTGTTTGGATTCACAATCCAAGACAACTCGATACCTTTCTAAGGTATCCATCCCGAGGATTATATCAAATCCTTGCATATCAAGTGGTATAAGGTCCACTTGAATGCGATGATCAGAAAAGAAGACGATGCAGGGAGAGCATACCTCCTGCAAAATGGCAGACCCACTCAACGGAGTCTCCAAAAACAAGCTATCTACCCTATGACTAATTGTCATATTGCAGTTACGAATCATTCTCCGAGTGACAAAGGAGTGTGTAGCACTCGGGTCAATCAGAACAGATACAACACAGGATTTAGACATATCAGAATATAAAAATTCCATCTGACCTGCCACTACCTGTGGATTGACCACTACATCTGGTGGGTTCATAGCATAGAACCTTGTTGTTGCCTGGTGTTGAGGTGGTGCTGATGATCCAGCTTGAGACGCTTGTCCACGTCCTCGAGCTGCTCCTTGAGATTGCCTTCTCTGTGATCCCTGTTGACTCTGTCTCGGAGGCTGTGTCACACTGACAGGCCTAGATCGGCAGTCCTTCATCAAATGTCCCACCTTCCCACAGTTGTAACAGCTCTTCTCCAGTTGTTGTGGTCTGGGTGGTCCTGTAACTGACATTGATGTTGAACTGTGAGTCTCTTGTAGTGGTAGGCTTCATCCCCTACCTCTACTCGGTGTCCATTGTGTCTGAGCACTAGTTTTGGGTGGTGGAGGTGTAGGTGCAGAGAATCTAGGCTTCTTAAAGTCTCTAGATGAAGAACCCTGGAACTGCAGATATCTTTTATGGGTTTGTCTCTTCTCGACTACGGATTTCTCTATCCTTCGGACTGACTCAACGAAGGTAGCAAACCTCTCCCGATTCTTTAGGGCAGACATGGGAGTAGTCAAGTCGGCGTTTAAACCCTTCTCAATCCTTCTGATTCTTTCTTCTTCTGTGGTAGCCATGTGCGGACAAAACCGCAATAACTCCATGAACTTAGCTTCATACTCGCTAATGTTCATCATGCCTTGCCTCAATCTCTCAAACTGAGAGATCTTCTCGTCTAGGAAGGTCTTTGGAAAATATCTATTGATAAATTCCCGACGAAAATCTTCCCACGAGATCTCCACTCCAGGCCTCTTCTGCTCTTCCATGGTCCACCAGTGACCAGCACTTCCCTTGAGAAGATAGACAGCATGTCTAACCTTCTGAGCTTCTGGGATGTTGAGGATTCTAAAAGCTTTCTCCAACTCGGTTAACCACAGATCGGCATCTGCAGGATCAGCTGTTCCAAAGTATTCGGTTTCTCCGACACGATGAAGTCGCTCGAACGTCTTACCGATACCTTGTCCATCAGGCTGGGCAGGTGCCCTAGGTGCAGGCATGGGCATCCTGTCGGTGACGTGTGTCATAGCAGTCATAAACTACCCGAACATAGTTTGAACAGCTGGGTTTCCCATGTCAGCTGAGTCAAACTGAGGTGGTTCTCTGGGTGGCTCAGGTACAGGTTGTTCTATCTCCGGGTTCCTTGCACCTCCTTGGGGTGCAACAACACTACTTTCTGCCACGTACTCTTCGTGTTTCTCAGACATCCTTAATTATCTTCTTCTCCTGAGGAGTAGAAGACTCTATTAGATAAGAAAGAAATACTAAGGATAGACTCGACATCCTAAGTCCTCTGTCTCCGTAGACTCAGCGAACCTAGAGCTCTGATACCACTAATTGTGGGCTCTGATCTCCAAAACCACGATATAAACTTAGCGGAAGCGATTCGATTAACAGCGGAAGACAAAAATCACGGGAAATTAAAACTTTTCGGGATAAGAGCTTGAATCTATAAAAACTTCTTTCATAAAAGGAGATAAACTTTTTACATCTCAGATAATTACTTCTTGAGTAATTATATACAACATGATACAAAATCTCAAGAACTCAAAACCAAAATCTCAGGCCAAAAGACTCCAAGGACCTGAGAGTATAGAGAACACATAGGACTGACTATCTAACTATACAACTCAGCAGTCTGAATCTCCACCTGAGATTTACTGCTGCTCCTGATGCTGCTACTGCTGATATTGTTCACCTGAAGATTGATTCCTTCGCCCTCGATGACCACCTAAAAAGTTGACATCTACGGGGTGAGACAATTTTAAATAATTGTCCCAGCGAGAGTTATAACTCTTCGCCAGAAGCTTTATTATAGCAACCAAGAATAACATAGGCAATAAAAGCTTTAAGGTAATCAGCAGCAGATTGTTATCAATTAGAACAACAACATTTAAGGAATATGAAGAACATGTATATTAAGTAAAGTATCTTCAACCAATGTATCTCGTAGTTCAACCTAAGCAGATATACTACGCGATTGATTATGTTTTACAAACATCATTATGCCCTGTGGATATGAGGTATACCGCTCATACTCCAACCGATCACTATTAAGTCGCATCGGTATCATACATAGGTCATCAAGAGAGCTGGATTCTTATGACCTCATCTTCCTCAGTCAGTATGAGGATTAACATGCAGGACATCTAGTGTCTCTGCTACTATATCTTACCAGGGTATTCTGGTACTTCACTGTTAGAGTCACAGTGGCATTCTGTACTCTCTTTGCCATCGAAAGATTTCTTGTTTATCTCTCATCGATGCGGTACAAAAGATTTCCTCGGGAGATTAGTGTTACATCACCCCGGCATAAACACATAATGAAGGATTGATAGATTAAGATACATCTACATCAATTCCTACACTAGGATGTAAGGAAATTCACATCCATATTACCCCACATATTCAATAGTATGTGCTCCAGGAATCCCCTTAGGAAAACCTGTTTCACCATCATTTAACTCCTGATAATGATGGATCTATGATCAGGGCTCTACATGGTATGATTATACTTGATTAGTTAGGTACATTTCAGTATTCTTTTATCATCATACATGTTTTCAAACATTAATCATTAGCATAGCAGCTATGAAGGAAGAATACTAAATGTAACAAGCCTAACTCTCATCAATTATCATTTCTCAATATTCTCATCACAAGTCATCTCTTAAAGCATGACCTTGATGGCATTCATGGCTCTCACATCCTATCAATCTCAAAAGATGCTATTAACAAGGCATCAGGATATATCACTATTCATAAAGCTAACAACATGCTTTCAATGAATATAGTATCATCATCCATACCTGGATATGATCATCCTCATAAAGGAACCTGTATGGTTAAATCAACTGATAATAGTAAATAATTCATTTAAAGAAGTTGTATCTCCCTACTCATACAAGAGCTAGGTTTCCCTGGTTTTCATCAATTAGGGTTTACTATTCTCATTACATGTCATCACCCTAGAATTAGGGTTTACTATTCACCTCATGGTGAAATGATCTCATAACATCCTCATGTATGAGAAACATCATCATTAAAGACCTCAGATAAGATTAAGATTCATCAATTATCATCATTAGGGTTTCCATGATCTCACATAAGTGGATCATACCTAAACTTGCACATTCATGTATATTGGAAGCATTTTACTTGAGTTTCCATTATAATTGGTACCTTCTCTCTCCTCTAACTAGTATATAGTGATTACACCAATCTAGATTAGGTTGGGTTAAGTCCTCATTGATTAACACCAGTCAACTCATCACTATCATGTGATTAGGGTTTGATTAAAACAAGGTATCACTCAATTGAACCTTTTAGGGGCATTTTGGTAATTTACCCATTGACCATCATCATGGGTCAATTCATTAGCCACTTAGTCCCTTAACATCTTAGGTTACCATTAGGGTTTAGATTAGATCATCATTGAACCATTTACACCTTCAAGTGATTAAGTATAATCAACCTTGAAGGTCTCCAATTGTTTTAGGGTTTAACCTTCAACCTTCAACCCATTTGATTCTTAAATGACCTTGAACTTGTTTAATCTCAAATGACCTTGAATCCATTTGAACCTTAAACGAGTGTGGACCCACTTAATCTTAAACGGGTGTGGACCCATTTAGGTCCAAACGAGTGTGGACCCATTTGAGCCTAAACGAGTGTGAACTCGTTTGAGCTTAAACAGGTGTGAACCCGTTTGGACTCAAACGAGTGTGAACCCGTTTGGACTCAAATGAGTGTGGACTCGTTTGGACTCAAATGAGTGTGAACTCATTTGGGCTTAAACGGGTGTGATCGCGTTTGGTCTAAAATGATTGTGGGTCTACTTGGGTTCAAACCGCATGAACATAAAAGGTGACTCAAAGATTATGCTTAAAAAGGATTTCTTATGTTGAAGCTTTCAATTGGCCCAAGCCATGTTAAACATATACAAATTGAGTCAATTAGGATGAGCCTCAATCAACTGGACACCAAATTGACCCTCAATTGAAAGCCAATTAGGGTTAAATCTAACTCAATTAGGTTTTCCAATTGGCTAATCATCAATGTTCAACAATATGATTCAAATCAGAGTTGAACCTATCAATTGACCTCCAATTGGGCCCAAACTTGGCTCAAACGGTCTTGAGGTCGTTTGGATGACCTCCAAACGATCTTGAGACCGTTTTCCCAAAGTTTGACCAAAAACCAAAAATGATTTGATAAGGGTTGAGCCCTAATTAAATTAAAAATCAGCACTTTTCATCAATTTATCAACATCTTGTAATTAGACCCTCAAACCATCACATTTCTTTAACCCTAGACCTACAAACGATCTTGGGGTGTCACTAAACGAGTGTGATATTGTTTGGATGAACCTCCAAATGGGTTGGAACCCGTTTGGGTCCTTCAACCCAAAACTCAACAAGATCTATATTGAAATCATCAACTTTCACCTTATTATGGTTAGGTTATTGAAGTGTCTTCAACTCTTAATTGGTTAGGAATTAGATTACAATTCTTTGTAGGAATGAAATTCAATATATTATGAACAGGTATCCCAAACGGTCAATGCTTGGTCAACTCACTCAAACGGGTTGGAACCCGTTTGCCCAAAAGTTCAAGTTAATTAGTTTGGAAAATCAGTACTTAATTCAATTCTATTGCCTAATTGATTGGCCTTCAACCTACGATTCCTTTGGAGTTAACCCCTCAAATTTGGTGGGTCATTAGCCTACATAATTATTAACAGAAAACCCAAACAGTCCATGCTTGGTCAACCCTATGAAACGGTCTTGGGGTCGTTTTGATCCAAACAATCTTGCAGGATCGTTTGAGATCAAACGGGTTGAACCCGTTTGACCTTAAACGAGTTGCACCCGTTTGGACCAAAAGGGTTCAAGGTCGTTTCATAAAGTGACATAGGAATCCACGCCCATCATCCTCAACCTCTTTTCAGGTCGGTTCCTCCACCGTTTTGCTTGCAAAACAGCAAGGAAGAAGGGAGGTAGAAGAAGAACTAATCATAGAAGACAAGAACAAAGATATGCATAACAAAGCTAAGGGTTAGAGTTATAAAACCCGCCTTAAGGTCGTTCCTTGAGCTCCAAGCTTCCAAGCTTCAAGTCTTTAATGGCTTCTTGATCTCCACAGGTCGGCCAAGGTCAATTCTTCAAGAAAAAGATGGGGATGGTCGGCTAGAATAAGGAACCTAAGTAAGAAAACTAGCAATTCAACCTTGTAATACGATTTCCTCCATGAATCCAAGCTAGAAGGTGGTGTTCTCTTACCTAGAATAGGTTGGTCGTCCCCTTGAGCTCCTGAGCTTTGCTTTGGCCGGTTGAGAAAGATAAGAAGTGAGGAAGTGAAGGAAAACATTTGCTTGGTTTGGAAAGAAAGGTGCTTATATAGTTTAGGCTGATTTACACCATAAAGACCTCTAGAACTTTGAAATTCTCATCCAAGTCCTTTCTTATTTAAGGGAACGTCCAATATCATCTAAACTTATGCAAAGCTCATGAAATCTCAAGATCTAGGGGTAAAGAAAGCCAACTTTCAACTAGGGTACATACATGAAAGGTTTCCTTACTCAAACTTAGTGAATTTTATGTATAAAGGTCATTTTTCTTATCTGATTATTCATTGATGTGTCCCTTTCACCATTTCTACTCTAAATGATGACAAGAGTCATAAAAGATGTTCTAGATGGTGTATTTTACAAGTTGCACCCCTCAAATTGGGTAAACTGCATTTTACTCCAAATTAGGGTTTTTAAGCATAAGGATTATTCCACAAGCTGCATCTAGATGCCCAAGCTTGGGAAATCCATCATGTCTCATCATATTCACTCATATGATGTATCATCATCAAAAGAACATCTTAACATGTGTAATTGCAAGTTAACCCCTTAACTGGGTAATTTGCACATAAGCCCCTACATTACCAAAATAATACTACAACTTTGATTAAAAAGGATAAAATTGAAAGTATATGTTCTTGAGGAACTTAATTACATGTCAAAAGATAATCACCAGGGTTTAATTACATATTTAGGCAAAAAACCTAGGGTTAGTTTATAACCCAAGTCAGGGATGTTACAGTTAATATCTGCTTGAGGTATATGTGTTGACCTTAAAAAGGTAGAATATGTCTTGCAATGGGAACAGTCGAAGACACTGACGGAGATTCGCAGTTTCTTAGGGTTGGCTGGCTATTACAGGAGGTTCATTAATAACTTCAGTTCTATAGCTTTACCCTTAACCAAGTTGACCAGGAAGGATGTTCCTTTTTCCTGGAATGACAATTGTCAACAATCATTCCAGTTGTTGAAGGAGAGGTTGACAAGTGCACCAGTGCTAGTGCTACCTGAGCAAGGAAAAGGGTATATAGTTTTCTATGATGCCTCTAAGAATGGACTAGGATGTGTGTTGATGCAGGATAAGCAAGTGATTTCTTTTGCTTCTTGACAGCTTAAGAAACATGAGGAGAATTATCCGACACACGATCTAGAACTAGCTATTGTAGTCCATGCCCTGAAGATCTGGAGACATTACCTCTATGGAGAGACATTCCAGATTTTCACAGACCATAAGAACCTGAAGTACATCTTTTCTCAGCATGAGCTAAACATGAGGCAATGCCACTGGATGGATTTAATCAAGGAATATGATTGTACAATTGATTATCATCCAGGGAAGGCTAATGTGGTTGCTGATGCTCTGAGTAGAAAATCAGCAACACCAGCCTTAAATAAAGAACAGGTCAATTCTTTGGTGTGCTCTAGGAGGGATATGCTTATCTCTTTAAGGCAAGACAATGTACAGCTAAAAGTATCATGGTTATCTGGGTTGTTAGCTGAGATGCACATAAAACCTACTCTGAGACAACAGATTAAGGAGGCACAATAAGCTGATGTTGTAGTTCAATAGATTAGATCTGAGTATGGTAGTGAGAAATGAGATGGTTTCCATGATTTAGATGATCAAGTAGCCTGTTATCATGGTAGAATGATAGTGCCTGATGTGGATAACTTAAGGAAGTTAGTCCTGGAAGAAGCTCATTCTTCAATGGATGCTATGCATCCAGGAAGCACGAAGATGTATCATAACTTGAAAGATATGTATTGGTGGGCTAGTTTGAAAAAGGATGTTGCTGAGTTTGTTATGCGGTGTCCAGTGTGTCAGCAAATTAAAGTTGAACACCAGAAGCCTACAGGAACACTGCAGCCTTTACCCATACCATAGTGGAAGTGGGATCATGTAACCATGGACTTTGTGGTTGGTTTACCCAGAATAGCCAAAGGTCATGATTCCATTTGGGTAATAGTTGATAGGTTAACAAAGACAACACATTTCTTACCTATCAAAACAACCTATTCTGCTGAGAATTTGGCACAGTTATATGTAGATGACATAGTGCGGCTGCATGGGGTCCCAGTTACCATTGTTTCTGACAGAGGTCCCCAGTTTATGAGTTGTTTTTAGGAGCGACTTCATAAAGCCTTAGGCACACAGTTAAGGTTTAGTATGGCCTTTCATCCTCATACTGATGGACAATCAGAACAGACTATACAAACCTTGGAGGACTTGATTAGGGCATGTGTCCTCCAGTTTATAGGAAGTTGGGATCTACATCTAAGCCTGATAGAATTTGCCTACAAAAATAGTTATCAACACAATATTGACATGGCACCTTATGAAGCCTTATATGGTAGACGTTGTAGATCTCCCTTATGTTGGTATGAAACTGGTGAATATCAACTTTTGGGTCCTGATCTTGTGCAGCAGACCACCGAGAATATTAAAATAATACAACAACAGTTAAAGACTTCACAGGATAGGTAGAAATCTTACGATGATAAGTGTCGTAGACCTTTAGAATTCTAGGTTGGAGATAGAGTGTACCTCAAAGTCTCACCCTGGAAAGGAGTTCTTAGATTTGGAAGGAAAGGAAAGTTAGCTCCAAGATTTATGGGGCCTTATCCAATCATTGAATGAATTGGAAAGGTAGCTTATAAGCTGGAGTTCCCACCTGAGCTACAAAAGTTACACCCAGTGTTCCACATTTCCATGTTAAGTAAATGTCATCATGACACAGAATTAGTTTTGTAGCCTATGGAAGTAGAATTAAACGATGATATATCTTATGTTGAAGGACCTATGTTGATTCATGATAGAAGAATCAAGAAGTTGAAAAAGAAAGACATTAGTCTTGTAAAATTCCTCTGGAATCACTGTGGCATTGAAGAAGCCACATGGGAGTTAGAGGAAGAGATGAGAAGGAAATACCCTACTCTTTTCTCTTTATATCTTGTTAATGATTTCGGGGACGAAATCCTTGTAAGGGGGGATAATTTGTAACATCCCTGACCTAGGTTATGTTCTAACCCTAGGTGTTATACTTAATAAAGTTCATTAGATGCTTTCTCTTATATTTTGAAAGGTAATTAAGACTCTTGAGGAACTTATATTTCAATTTCAGTCCTTTTTGAATAATGTTGAAACATTGTTTTGTTAATTTTGGACTAATGTGCAAATTTCCCAAGTTGAGGGGTTTAGTTGCAATTGGTGCATGATATAATGTTCCTCTGATGTTGAGACATCCTAAAAGTGAATATGATGAAGTGGTATGGTTTCCACAAGCTTGGGCACCAAGACAAAGCTTGTAGAACAATCTTATGCATTAAAACCTAGTTTTGGTATAATGTGCAATTTACCCAAAACCTAGGGTTCAATATGAAAAATACCACCTCTAGAGGGCCTATCATGTTTCTTGGCATCAAGTAGAGCAAAGAAAATGAGAGGGGCGCCTCATTTGAATTATCTTGGAGGAGAGAGAATCTTGATATTAAAATAATCAAGATTTAAGCCTGAATGGAACTTTAATTTAATTAATGCAAAAAGAAATAAATTAATTGAGGATCCCTTCAACCAAAAGTTGAGGGATGTATTTGCAATAAGTTGGACGATCTTGTGCCTTGTTATAGGACAAAAAGATCCTAGTTGAGTGGAAGCCACTCACATTATCATAATAAAAAGTAATATCCACTAAATGTTGGATATTAATATAAAATTTACTAAGATGCTTAATTCCTTTTCCATTAACTCTTGGATAATGGAGAGTATTTGCAAGGAGGTGAAAGTGGATTCGTGTCCAAGGAATCAAGGGGGAGTTGGTGGAAATTATTTTGGAATTTAAAAGGAAATAATTCCTTTTCTCTTTCTTGAAAATCCCTTATACATATCTTCTTTCCAATACACTTAGGAACCTTTTTCCTTAGTTTTCCTTTCTCACTTTGCTTTGGCCAACCAAGGGAGATCTCAGGAGTAGGGAAAGGATTACACAACCTTTTGGTAAGTTTTGATCATCTTCTACCTTGGATTGATAGTGAAAACCCTAAATCAATGCTTGATTGTTGGTTTTCTTCACTCGATTTCCAATCCTAGCCAACTTGTTCATTCAAAAACTCTAGAACGGACCTTGGATAGTTGTTGGAACTTCATACACCATTAGAGCCATGGAGCTTGGATATTGGAGATCAGATTTGAGGTGGTTTTTATAACTCAAACCCTTAAGCATTAATATTGCATTACATTCTTCAATAATCATTGGTTATTCTTTTCTTTTGGTACTCTTTTGGTTCATTATTGCAACTCCCATGAAGAACGGTTGTTGTTCTTGGATAAATGTAGGAGGAAGATGGTGACATCATCAAAGATAACTATACAAAGAAAAATCCAGACTAAACAGTTTCATTTGACTTTATCAAACGGTTTCCCAAACCATTTAGAAGCAAACGGTTTCAAACTGTTTGAGGGGAAACGGTTTCACCAAACCGCCTGAGGGCAAACAGTTTCAGACCGTTTGGTGAAGTTGACCAGGTTTGACTATTTGGGGATTTGTTCATAATGATCTAGGATAATGATCCACTAATTATCTTTTATTCACTCCAATTGGTTCACGAGTTGAAGATCAATCAATCACCAAAACCCTAATCGAGTTGAGTGTTGATTTCATAAGAGATTAACTTGGAAACTTGGGTTGATTGACCCAAATGGTTTCAAAACCATTTGGGGATCACCCAAACGGTCTCAAGATCGTTTGGTGATCACCCAAGACCGTTTGGAGGTCTAGGGTTAGGTATGGTTGAACAATTGAAGATCCAAAGGTATTAAGTTGAAGTATAATCAATTGCTGATTTGGTGATCAATCCAATGATCCAAACCCTAATTGGATGACTTGGATTTGAGTGATGAGATGGGACAACGGTCTCAAGACCATTTGGAGGTCATCCAAATGACCTCAAAATCGTTTGGGGTCAGGACATGTTCAATTTGGATGATGGTCCAATAATTTTAAAGCAACTAGACACACATTGATTAATGTTGAAGGATCATCGATTCCAAACCCTAATCCAATTGATTAAAACCCTAATTGATGATCAATTCAGGGTCAATTGAGGGTCAAATCAGTTGCAGGATGACCTAATTAACTCAATTGAAGTATGGTGATAGGTCCAATTGAAGATTGGTTACATGAATTCAATGATTGAAAGAATCAATATTGGGAACCCTAAATCAATTTGATAGGTTGAGACCATAATTGGTCCATGCGGTTTTGAGGAGGTTTGGACCAAACGGTCTCAAGAACATTTGAGTCCAAACAGTCTCAAGACCTTTTGGCACCAAACGATCCCAAACCGGTTGAGTTCATGTTGTTTCAAAACTTCACTTTAGTAAATGGTTTCAAATCTTACTTTAGCAAATGATCTTGAGGGTCACCTTTAGTAAACAATCTTGAGGGTGACCTTTAGTAAACGGTTTCAAGTGACCACCTTTAGCAAACGGTTTCAAAGACTACCTTTACTAAACAGTTTCAAGTATGTAACCAAGACCGTTTGGAGGTTATTTGAGCAAGACTGTTTGAGATCTGATTTGGTCAAGACCGTTTGGGGTCTAAGTGGCCAAGACTGATTGGTGGACAATTAACCAAAACCGCATGGATATCTAAAGTGGTTAAAGGAAAAATTGATTAATTGACTAATATATGATGTAATCAAAGATGATTATGGTAATTGTATCTTAATGGGATAAGGTGATTACTACTTTTGCATGAATAAGCTTTAATGATCATGGTGATAATGACATAACTTATGATGTCAATTCTTCTCTTTCATGTTGAGTTGACTTAGCCTAATCAAGGCTGATGCAAACATCATCTTATAGAAGATGAGAGAGAAGACTTCCTACATGAATTTTAATCATGTAATGGACTTTTATTATAGATGCATGCCTAATTAGGGTATGATCCGTGATAGTGAGATCATGAAACCCTAATTATGAAGGTTAATGAATCACAACCCTAACTGATGGTATTAATGGAAGTAATCCTAATACATGATGATGGTATGATCTTAATTCATAGTGATGACATGATAAACTTAATTCAAGGTACTTTGATGAGCACTCCTACTTGGGGTGAATAGTAAACCCTAATTGTGGTTTATTGAACATGAACCCTATTCTAGGGTGATGTAATGTGAATAGTAAACCCTAATTGTTGGTTGTTGAATATGAACCCTAATCTAGGGTGATACAATGTGAATAATAAACCCTAATTCCAAATAAGGTGAAGAAATATGTGATACCCTAATTCTGGGTTATGCTTTATAGCATGAAGCTCTAAGGTTGGATAATGAAATGATAAGTCATTAATCCTAATTGAGCTAAGGGGGTGATTAACCCTAATTGAAATGCAAAGGGAAACCCTAACCCTAGTAAGGGCATAGTGGTGCAACCCTTGAATAGTGATGTTATCATTGTTTTGCATTATGCTGATATGAAATTGATGTATATGTTATCATTTGTACTAATCATGCAGGTTTTATGAGATATTGAACAAAGCCATGTATGAGCTATGATGCTTTGTTTATTGAAAGTATTTTATGAGCTTTGTAAGAAATGACATGCTATGTTGCCTAGTGATAGGTAATAAAATAGATTGATAGGCTGTAAGAGCCATATGAAATACATGCATTGCAATTATCATGTTTACATGGTCAGATGAATTGATGGCATTAAGTTATCTGTTAAAGTGATAACAAGTGTTTTGATGATCTAAGGGTTGAACACCCATATTCTTGAATCATGATGATGGGATGATAAGGGATTGAGTTCCCAATGTTAATAAAGCTGTGAAATAAACTTGATAAAAATAAGTACTCATTCTTTTTGGCAATTTTTATAATGGTTTATGTTTGAAAACATGCTTGATGCTAAACGAATGTTGTAATGTACTTAAATAATCAAGTGAAATGATATCATCTAGAGCCCTGACCATAGATCCATCATCGTCTTTATTTTGGTGATGGTGAAACATGTTTTCCTAAGGGAACTCCTAGAGAGCATACTTTTGAGTTTGTGGGGGTTATGGGTGCGAATATCCTTACGCCCTAATGAAGGAATTGATGTGAGATAAACATTAAATCTCTCAATCCTTCATTATATGTATATGCCAAGATGATGTATCACTAATCTCTCGATGATGTTGTTAATGCCGAATCGATGTGAGATAAACAAGAAATCTCCCGATTGCGAAGAGAGTACAACATGCCACTATAACTCTAATAGAGAAGTTTCTAGAATACCCTGGAAAGCTATTTTGGCAGAGACACGAGATGTCATGCATGTTGTTCCTCACACTGACTGAGGAGGATGAGGTCATAGAAATCCGCCTCTTCTAGTGACCTATGTACGGTACCGATTTTGATTTCGTAATGGTCAGTTGGAGTATGAGCAGTATACCTCATCTCCTCAGGGCATAAGTATGTTTGTAAAATGTAATCAGCCATGTAGCATATTTGCTAAGGGTTGAATTATGAGAATTGATGATTGATGATACATTGTCTATTATATCCTAGTTGGATAAATGTTATACATGTTCTTCATATTCCTTTTGAATAAAAGACATGTTGTTTTAACAAACTACAATTGAAATGAACTGCATAGATAATATTGACCTGCATAGTCTAATTAATGATTTATCTAATGTTGTATATTTATATTTCTACTGCTAAGTGTTATTCTATTACCTACAATAATAATGTTTCTGGAAAAGAGTTATAACTCTCGGTTGTGCAATTTTTACAATTGTCTCACCCCCGTGGGATTAAATTTTTAGGTAATCCCCGAAGAAGAGGTAGAAACCCTATAGTGGGTGAGCAGCAGCAGTAGCAACAGCAAGGATAGGAGTCTGTGTCGTCTCTGTACTCTCAGGTCCTAGGAGTCAGAAGATGGTTTGGTATTGATCTGAGATTTTTGGCTTCATGCCTTGAGATTTTTGTACACTGCTTATATACAGTTAACAAGGTAGTTATTGTTTATGACTCTCGATATGATGTAACACAAAGATGTGATGATGAACCAGATTGTAAATAACTTACTTTGGTTCTTTATGAAAGAGTTTTACCATTTGTGGATCTCTTTGTAAAAAAATTTAATTTTTAGCGATTTTCAGTAATTCTGCTGCTAATAATTCACTTCCGCATTAGTTAATCTTGTTTTTGTGAGATGCACGTCACAATTGTTGTATGCAAACTCTATAAGGCTCAAGTGCTCGTCCCAACTTCCACTAAAGTGTAAGACACATGCTCTCAGCATGTCCTCAAGAGTCTGAATGGTCCTCTCTTACTGACCATTCATCTGCGGGTAAAAAGTTGTACTGAACCTCAACTTTGTGCCCAAAGCACGATGCAACTGATTCCAAAACCTGGATGTGAACTTCAGATCTCTATCTGATATTATTAAAATGGGAATACCATGTAACCTGACTATCTCATCCACGTATATCTTAGCTAGCTTTGGGACATCAAAGGTTTACTTAACAGGAAGAAAGTGAGCAGACTTAGTCAGTCTATCCACAATCACCTATATAGAGTCACAATCTCTAGGCTTCCTGGGCAACCCTACCATAAAGTCCATTGTGATATGTTCCCACTTCCACTCTGGTATAGGAAGAAATTGCAAAGTACTTGCAGGTTTATGATGCCCAGCCTTAACCTACTGACACACACTGCATCTAGCCACATACTCAGCTACATCCCTCTTCATACCTAACCACCAGTACAACTCCTTAAGATTCATGTACATCTTAGTGTTTCCTAGATGCATGGTGTACATCAATGCATGTGCTTCCTCAAGAATCTATTCCTTCAAATTACTATCTCTAGGTACACACAACCTATCATGCTGATATAACAAACCATCATCTGAAAACATGAACTCTGGACTTTTTCCCTCTATCATGTCTTGCATGATCTATCATAACTCACTGTCACTCTGTTGTAGTTCTTTGATTTGATCATAAAAGGTAGGCTTGACTTGCATCTATGTAATCAAACCGCTCTGTTCTATCACCCTAAGTCTAAGTTCAACTTCAACATCTCTACTAGCAGGTCTCTCCTAAAACATGCCATAGAGAATACATCAGTTGTTGAACTTGACTTTCTACTCAGGGCATCTGCTACCACATTTGCCTTTCCAGGATGATAAGCTATCGTCACTTCATAATCCTTAATCAATTCTAACCATCTCTGTTGTCTAAGATTCAGATCCTTCTGGGTAAAGATATATTTCGAGCTCTTATGATCTGTAAACACTTCGCATGCCTCACCATAAAGATAGTGATGCCATGTCTTAAGAGCATGAACTACTACAACTAACTCCAAATCATGTGTCGAGTAATTCTCTTCATTCTTCTTAAGCTGTCTAGTTGCATAAGCTACTACTTTGCCTTCCTGCATCAACACACAACCTAAACATCTCCTAGAAGCATCACAAAACACTCTGTAGCCCTTATCTTCCTCGGGCAGGATCAACATTGGTGTTGTACTCAACCTCTTCTTCAAGATCTAAAAACTTTTCTTACAGTTGTCTGACCAGAAAAATGGTGCACCCTTTCTTGTTAAGCGTGTTAGAGGTGACGCTATAACACTAAAGTTCTGGATGAACCTCATGTACTAACCTGCCAATACTAAGAAGCTTTTGATCTCGGTAGGAGTCTTAGGAAGCTCCTAGTGTAGAAAAGATTCAACTTTCTTAGGATCAACACTTACTCCATCTCTTGAGATGACATGTCCAAAAAATGACACTTCAGCTAACCAGAACTCGAACTTACTAAACTTAGCATATAACTGGTGTTGTCGCAACAACTGTAACTCTATCCTCAGATGTTGCTCATGTTTCTCATCGTCTTTCGAATAGATCAGAATGTCATCTATGAAAACCACTATGAACTGATCTAAGAACAGCTTGAAAATCCAGTTCATCATATCCATGAAAGCTATTGGGGCATTAGTCAGTCCAAACGACATGAACAAAAACTCATAATGCATGTATATTGTTTCGATAGCCGACTTAGGAATATCTGAAGCCTTTATCCTCAACTGATGATATCCATATCTCAAGTTTATCTTAGAAAAGATCGTCGCTCCACGCAACTGATCGAACAAATCATCTATCCTTGGAAACGGGTACTTATGCTTGATGGTGATCTTATTCAACTGTCTGTAGTCTATACATAACCTCATAGTACCATCTTTCTTTTTCACAAACAAGATTGGAGCTCCCCATGGCAAAGAACTAGGTCGAATGAAACCCTTATCTAGTAACTCCTGTAACTGGATATTCATCTCTACAGGTGCCATTCTGTAGGCTGGCAGCACTACAGGGTGAATACCTGGAAACCCCTGGATCTCAAAGTCTATTTCTCTTTTAGGAGGTAGTCCTGGAAACTCATCTAGGAAAACATCTAGGAACTCACAAACCACTAGTACATCTCATAGGATGACTGTGTTCTTTTCTACCCTAGTATCTACTACATGTGCCAAGAATGCCTCACAACCTTTCTACAACATCTTATCAGCTACAATGGTTGATATGATACACGTAGGCAAGACTTTCCTGTCTCCAGAAAAGGCACAAGAAAATCCACCATGTTGAAAGACAACCTCCTTCTTCTAACAGTCGAGCTAAACTCAATACGCCTCTAGGCAATCCATACCCAAGATAATTTGAAAATAGTTAACATCTAGGGGTATAAGGTTAACCGCAATGGTGTAGCCACTAAAAGTCAACAAACATCCAGGACAACACTCCATCAACATTGTTGGTTCACCTAACGAAACTCTCAACAACAACTCAAACAGTAACTCCTGGGTTAACAGGTTAAACGCACAAGCTAAAGAACTTTGTATAAATGAGTGAGTAGCACCCGGATCTATCAAAACTGTAATTGAAATGCTATTGAAGAAAAGCATTTCTCTAGTAATTACTCGGGAAGAAACAAAACCTTCTTGTTGTGTCAGATAGAAGAAGCATCGTGAAGATCTTCCTCTCACACGATGTCCTCATTGTCCTTCACTTCCACTGGGTGCTCCTCCTCCTCGGGAACTTGAAGCCACTAAAGAACTTACTCCTACAATTGGAGCATGTCTCCGAACATTCTGATATTGTGACTGGGAACCCTATGTTGCTGCTTGTTGAAGTTGAGGACATTGCCTTCTAAAATGTCCCACCTGTCCGCAGTTGTGACATCCTTGAAACTCCATTCCCCAACACTTTCCTAAGTGCGGTCTTCCATAGTTATCACACCTTGATATCTCTCTCCTTGGAGGACCTGTCACTGAAACTAATGATCCAGAAGACCTTCCTCTAGACGCGTTGCTCCATCTCCCTGGACTGGATCTTCCCCTACTTTGAGAAGATATCACATCTTTAGATCCTTGTTTACTGAAACAGCCAAATCCATGTCCAAGCTTCGAGAAGAAACCACCACCACCTCCTTGGTGTCCACTACTATCTTGTCCTCTTCTAAAGTCTCTGGGTCTCTTTCTATTATCATAGTGCTTATCAACGTTCACAGACTCCTCTATATGTCTTGCAACCTCAAGAAACTCTCTGAAGTTCTCTCTTTTTTTTCGGCCAACTACAGATATAGCATTTCGTATTTTGGGCCTCAATCCCTCCTGGAATCTTCTACACTTTTCCACGTTGTTTGGGACGAGCTGCAAGTAGAAGTTTACCAACCTGGTGAAATATGCCTCATACTCTCCCACTGACATACTCCCCTGTCTGATGTTCTGTAGCTGTCTTATCTTCTCACTCAAAAACGTAGGTGGGTAATACTTAAGATGGAATTCATCAAAGAAATCCTTCCAAGTCAGTACCGGGTTCCTCCTTTTATCTTCCACTCCACGCCACCAGTGCTATACATCACCATTAAGCAAATAAGTTGTGTGATTGATTTGTCTTTCCTCAGACAACTCCATCAGACAGAACACTTTCTCTAACTATCTCAGCCATTCATCTACCACTGTAGGGTCTGTAGTTCCAATAAACTCGGTACCTCCAAGCTTCTTAACCAGCTCATAGGATCTCATCAGATCATTGCTTCTCGAGGTAGAAGCTCACCTCTCCGTCTTATATTTTTCCTTGGTCTCATGAAACATCATGTACATTCTTGATGCCTCATCCACATCATCTCCACCACCTAGACCCATCACCTAAGGTTCAGGTCCAATGTGGCTCTCAGCTTGGTCCTCATGACCACATCCTCTTTCTTCCATCTGCAATAATATAACAAAACATTTTCTATTAGAAAGTTGCAGTTAGAAGGAAGACACCTAAGTCCTAATCCTATTGGTTTCTTATCATCCCCTGACCTTGACTTAGAGTAACTACGTACTCAACCTATTCTTTGATACCAAAATTTGTCACACCCCGATCTCACAATTTCCACTAATCATGAGATTGGGGCATGACTAAGAGGATTACACTTAATACAAAGGTCACCCTTAACTTTTTCTTTTCTTAATCACTTAGAATTAACCTAAAGGAAAATCTTATAATTTGGTTAACACAGAATTGTATTAAACTGTGGAAGCAACTTACTATTTACCTTACTAGGAAGATAAACCAGAGTTACACGACATATTACATTTTTTCTGTGGAATATAAAGAACAACATATAATTTAAAACTAAACTACATATTACATTACATTCTCTCTCTACCACACCACATGCCCAAGGATCGAGGGGAAAGGACTAAGAGGCCTCTATCTAACTATGAACTACCTTCTAAGGGCCTGGATGATAAGATCCTTCAACTTCCTCGTGCTGACACTGACATGAAAAATATTTCAGTAGGTTGATGAGCTATTGGCTCAATGAATAGAATTTCACCCAACCATCGCAGATAACTCATTTATGTTTATTAAACTAAAATAAAATGTAGGAATTTCTACACTGAGCATATCTAACAATTTCAATTAAAATAACAGGAAAATGTCAACATTACATTAAAAGAAGAACTGTTATGAACTATACTCAAATCATACTTAACTCTTTTACTTAAGAAACTCTATAAACCTAGATTATCATATTTGAATGTATGCCCTGATCATATGTAGTGTCCTCTACATATGCAGAATCGTAGAGAACTACAATCTCACCGTACAAGACTTAGCTGACACCCTGAGATAGCTATGTCTGACTACTCTCTGGTCTGCAATAGGAAAAAATGGCTCTCTGGCCTCGGCTCACCTATTATGCCGTAAAACTAGACTCCTCCTCTAACCTGAGCACACAGGTGGAGAGTCAAGCCACCTATTGGCTTTTTTGTACTCTAGTTCCACCAGGCCCTCTAGTTGATGTTGGACACTACATTCTGTAATTTAAGGAGACTTCCACTAGGGCTTCGTCCCCCATACCACTTGTTAGTATGATCCGAACCTTGTATACTGGAGACTGCCAGGGTTAGTTTGTTTCACCCCTAAGGCATAGACTTCTCATAGGGGTTCTACGGTGTTCATGGCCCTTAAGTCTATTATTTTATTATTCTTAGAAAGCCTTTACTACATTGTACTTTACTATTATTCATACTTGACTCTAGTATCTCTATGGTACCATGTCTATTTAATTGAAGTTTACACTATGACATGTATATCATTCTAACTTGACATATCAATATATTCAAACACTGTAATTTACTAAAAGATGGCGATTGCAGGGGATCAGGAGGGGAGAGGGGATGGTGGTGGCGACGTCACCCTAGGGGGAAGTGGGGGTCTGGGAGAGGGCCAGACCCTCACGCGGATGGAGGGGAACATTGCAGGGAGGAGTTGTAGAAGGAAAAAGGTGTCGTGACTGAGAACAGCATGGGGAGTACCCAGGGAGTTAGGGTTTCAGTCTCAGAGATCGACATCCTTTTCCAATATAAGGGCATGCAGGGAGAACAAGTATTTGATTCCATGGAGGTTGAGGATACTTTTAGAGCCAAGAAAGATTATGTTGTAGGAAGTAAATGACCTAGATCTATCATAGAGGATCCATCACAGACACAAATCATAGATCCCACTACTGCGGAAGCAGAGGAGGGAGAGATACGTAATGGGGAAACCATTGTAAAGTTTTCTTTCAGCAAAGTGGTAGCGGTAGAGGCGTATGTGGAAGTAGATCCAAACACGATGATGTTAGAATCACTATTTGAGTCAAACCTGTACGATCATGATGTATCCTTAAGAAGTAGCACCAGAACACCAATACTTACTATCAGAGAGGAGGTAGAGGAGATTTTGTGCTGGCCATGGAAATATGTTGTTGTTATTAGGCTGATAGGAGGGAACATAGGATATATGACAATGAGGGAAAGGATCAAGCTATTATGGAACATCACCGGTAGATTCAATATTTTCAAGCGTGATATGGGACACTTTGTTGTCCAACTTTCTTGTAGGAAGGATTACGAGACAGTCATGACAGGGGGTCCATGTAAGATCTTCAGTTGTTGTTTGGTATTATGGGATTGGAATCCAAGGTTCAACCATCGAAAGAGATGCCCTCATACATAATCACCTTGGCCAGGGTCATGAATCTGCCCCTACATTTATATGTCAATACCATGTTTGAATACATTGGTTTGGCTCTAGGAGGGCTATTCAAAGTAGATGAACATACTCAATGATGCTCGCGTAGCAGGTTTGCTAGACTGGTAGTCAAGGTAGATACAAGAAAGGAGCCCATAAGGTCGATAATTATTAATGATCAGGAGTATGAGGTTATCTACAAAGCCTACCCAGACACCTGTAGCCAGTGCCGTCAGTTGGGACATCAAAGCATGTACTATCCACAGAAACACACATAGAGTGAAAAAGGAGGGAGTAAAGACCATGGGCAAAAGGAGACTAACGAGGAGGATGAATGGTAGACGCAGAGGAGAAGAGGGTATGCAAAGAATGGACAACAACAAACTAATCAAAAATCACGGGAGTCTGGAAGTAGAAATAGGTTCGAGAATTTGAGTGAGGTAGAGGAAGGGACATAGGTGATCATGGCTAATAATACAACGCATGAGGAACCTACTGCATCACAGATTCCCAAGCAGTAGGGTAAGTTCTGGCAAAAGAAGAAAAAGGCGGTAGAGAAGAATATCACCTCTGTAGATGACAAGAGGGAAGTATTGAAGGACATTTCGAACAACACGAAGAAGAATGGAGACAAAGGCAGACAAAATAATACTGAGAAGGAGGAAGACGATGAAGTATAAGAGATTCACATAGTTTTTGACCCTGAAGTAGATGAGGTTATAGATATGGAAAAGGAGAATGACATGGAAGCCGATAAAGGGGAGGAGGATAGGGGTACCATAATCGATAACCATAAAGACGACCCCCCGGACTTAGGCACCTCATCCAATAGAAAGATCAAAGGTAGTAGCGCCAAGATGAAGCATGTGAAAGGGATTCCACCTTACACATAGAGGAGACGAAGTCCCAAGCTAAACTAGGAGGAGAAAGAGGTTAGTGGTGAGGGAGGAGAAAGTCACCCGACCAGCTGAAGACTCACCTCAGGAAGGAGACCTAAACCATGATGTCTTTGTTTATGCTAGATACACTTTACTGGAACGTTAAGGGTATTGGGAATGATGATCCCATTCGTGTGCTGAAACAGATCATGGAAAGACACAAACCTAAATTAGTTGTGATTGTGAAACCACAGATAAGCGGAATTTCTACACAGAAGACCATTAAATTGTTGGGGTTCACAAACTCACACAGAGTGGAGGTGAGGGGATTGGTGGGAGGCATATGGCTTTGTTGGAAAAAAGGGATTGCAGAATTGAGATCATTAATAGTCATAGACAGTTTTTCACGTGTAAGGTAGAAGGAGAAACTTACATTACCATTGTCTACCCCAATCCAAACATTGTAGCCCGTCGGCTTATCTGGAAGAATGTTCTGGATATGGGGCACAAGTTCAAAGGACCATGGTTGGTTGCGGGGGATTTTAACACAACTATTAACCCATCTGAGAAAAAAGGAGGCAACATTACAAATTTTCAAAAGCCCAATAGTTTAGCGAAACACTGATGGAAGATGGACTCTCAGATTTAGGATTCTCAGCTTTGAGGTTTATGTATAAGCATGGAGAGCTCCATGAACATGAGGATGATGATGATGTCATAGATCTGGGTGCATAACTTGAAGATGATCACGATTCTAATGTGCCCCTAGCAGCATCTAGACTGCTCATAGAATGACCTTTCAACTTCTGGGTGATGAAGAGAACCCTCACGCAAGCATGGGCTCTCTCTCATAAGGTCCTTTACAAATAGTTGGATGCGACCATGTTCATAATCCAATTCTTCCAATCGAAGGACAAGAAGAAGGTTTGAGAGGGTGGACCCTAGAACTTCGAGAATAGGTTACTCCTAATAAAGGAAATTGATGATGGTGACCAACCACACAAGATGGTTTTCTCGAAGAGTATCTTTTGGCTATGAATCTATGGCTTGCCTCTAGGACATAGATCGGAGGTGGTGTTATGATTGATTATAAGTAAAATTAGTCATGTGGTCGAGGTGAATAGAGATGAACATGGGTGGGAGACCTCACCATGAATCTGAATGGGGTTGGATGTTTCAAGACATTTGAAAAGAACCCTAAGAATATGTGATAGAAGGGGAAACCTAATTAAGTTGGAACTAAAATATGAGAGACTTACCAACTTATATTATCTCTACAACCTATTAGGTCATGTTGATGAAGATTGTGCTTTAGAGGATGATGGGGAGGACAAAGAGAGAAGTTGGGGGCATGGCTCAAAGCATCTTCTAGGAAACCTTGCCCATCTACTGTATAGGAGATCTACGATGAGGGAACAACAAAGCAGACATTGTATTTCTACATGAGGTTGGATGGTGTCACATCATATATTTCTTGGAGGAAAGGAGACAAGGTAGAGCACAAAAGATATAAAGAGGAGATCCAAAAATGGTGGTACCGTAGGGTTACTTTTGTCAAAAGTGAAGCACATCTAGAAGAAAAGAAGACTCCCAAGTTAGTAAACCACCATCAAGACACCAACGCAACAACCTATTCCAAAAAGAGTACTACAAACAATACCCTCCATCTGAGAATGATAGTAGTGGGGAACCAAAGCATGTAGTCATGTCTAATGGATTGTGGTAAAGCTTATTGATAAGGCGTCGATCATGTCACATATGTCAAGAGGAGCACATGTCATGATGGAAGTCCAAAGTGGCAATTGGATGAGTCAGAACATTGGTGTGAATCCTTTGGCCAGTGATAACACAATGCTGATGAGTGTTTCTATAATACAAAGGGCCTAGAATACATCGCAATACATAAAGTGGAGGTCAATTGAAATTTCCAATATCTATATGTTGATTTGAATAGGATGCATAGCAAAGAAGCTTCCACTATTTGCAAATACTGATTGGGAATTCTCAATATTTTCACTGTAGATTGAATGGGACAAAACTGCAAAGGACAGGGTTGAAGAAGAGAGCTACTTTGCATCAGAATAATGAGATTGTAGATAGTACCAAAAGCATTTTAAAAAATATTCGACAACCAAGAATAGTTAGGTGTAACGTCTGGATTACTAAAAAGGAACTAGAGTCTTTAGAAGAGGAGCCTATTTGTGGATACGAGAAACGATCCAGAAAGGAGGGTTGGCTGGTGACATCTGAGGCAATCTATGAGCAAGATTAGGATTTTCTAAAAAGTAGTTCCGAGGGGAGGTAGCAGTTTCATTAGGATGTTGAGCATCTCCAGTAGTGGGGTTTGGTGTTGACTAACCCAGTGAGCAACAATGAAAACCCTAAGCTGGAACTATCGGGGGATGGTAAAACCTGGCAGATCAAATGCCCTATGCAGCTGGTGCTGGAGGGAACTCCCATCGTTAGTTTTCATCTCAGATACCAAGATCAATGACACACATCTAGAAATGGTTTGAAGGAAATGTGGTTTTAATTATGTCTTGTGTATCCCCAACGTGGGGAGATCTGGAGGGCTAGGTTTATTGTGGAGGGATAATGTGGACATTTTCTCCTTCTCACAAAACCATGTGGAGTCAGTTGTCATAGAATCTATACGAGGCCTCCATTAGAGGGCCATTGGTATTTATGATTGGTCATAGAAGCAACACAAATACAAGACATGGGACCTTATGAGGAGCTTGAAAGGAAAATTTGATCTCTCAGTTATTTTCTTTGGTGGTTTCAATGAAATCATTTCTAATGAGGAGAAACTGGGTGGCCCATCAAATTGGTTTGATGGATGCAAGACTTTGGAGATGTTGTTGATGATTGTGAACATCTTGATCTTTGCTTTTCTGCTAGTCCCTTTACCTGGGAACATTGTCTTACTAGTGAAACACTGGTCTAGGAAAGACTTGATAGAGCCCTTACTAGATTTGAATGGCATCGTATGTTATCTTTTTTGTAGAGTGTTCCATCTCCCTATCTATAAACCTAATAATTCCTCCATTATTATATATTTTGATAGGAGAGAAATCCAGATCAATAGAAGCGAAAAAGAATTTCATTTCCAATCCTTGTGGTTAGATTAACAATCCTATGGGGACACTGTTGCAGCCCTTTGGGAAGGGGCAACCCCTGGTGGTGTATACAAAAAGTTGGAGGAGTGTGGCAAGAAACTCAAGTAGTGGGCAGCTAAAAAGTTTGGAAACCAAAAGAAAAAGCTAAAGGAGACTGAAGACCTTTTGAGAGAGGAGTAGAAGAAAATGCCAGATAATGTTTCTCTAAAGAGATGTGATGCCTGTCAAAGCTACTTGAGTACTGGCATAGACTGTACGATGAGTATTGGTGTGCTCGAGAACGAATGAATGAAATGAAAGGGGAGACAAGAACACGAAGTACTTTCACCACAAAGAAACCTAAAGAAAGAAAAGAAACCATATTTTAGGACCGAAAGATAGTAATGGGGTATGGTAGACTGAGGAGAAAGTGATCTCTAAGGTGATTCTTGATTTCTTCAAGAAACGCTTTATGAAGGGTGACCCATTGGGTTTTGAAGCAGCTACAGCAAGAATTATAGTGAACGTTGACTTGTCAGTGAATCAAATCCCTGAAAAATATACCACATATGAAGAAATTACCTTGGAACTCAAGAAAATACATATGAATTAAGCACCACGTCCCGATGATATAAAAGCATTTTTTTTTCAATAGCTTTGGCACATTGTCGGATAGGATGTAGCTATTTATATTAAAGGATGGTGGAAAGGAAATCACATTATTCAGGAGGCGAACTCCACTTTAGGGGTTCTCATACCAAAAGTAGAAAAATCGAGTGAGGTAGTTGAATTCCATCATATTAGCCACTATAATTTTGTGTACAAGATTGTCACATAGGTCCTTACAAACATATTGAAATTCATGATGGACAACATCATATCCATACAACAAAGTGTGTTTATACCCAGGAGAACGATCACAGATAATGCTTTGATTACTTATGAGCTATTCAACATGTGGGAAGAATAAAAAAGGTATTATGGCTATCAAGTTGGACATGTTAAAAGCATGTGAGTGGGTGGAATGGAATTTTCTAGATTATATATAGCAAAGAATGGGTTTCTCAGCTCTATGGAAAAAAAAAGTCCTGGAATGTGTGTCGTCAGTTAGACACTCCTTTTCCATCAATGGGGACCAATCTATGGAGATTAAACCTTCCCACAACCTATTTTAGGGTGACCCTCTCTCCCTCTATCTTTTCATTTTATGTGTTGAACCTTTTTCCACCTCTATTATTCATGCTACCAACAACAAGCTCTTGCATGGACTTAGCGCCTACAAACTTGAACCACACATATCTCACCTCTTTTTCATATATGACAACATTCTTTTCATAAGAGAGACTCATAATGAATGCTTAACTATAGCTAACTTGATTAGCCAATATGAATACACATTGGGCCAGAAAATAAACTACGACAAAACTAAGATAGCTTTTAGCAAAGGAATGCAACCAGATACAAGGAGGAGCCTATAGGTGATTTTCAATGTTTGTGAAGTGGACAGGCATGCCATGTACTTGGTCTCCCTACTTCTATAGGGATATCCAAAAGACAAATTTTTAACTTTCTGAAGGAGAAGATATGGAAAAAACTATAGGGCTCGAAAGAAAAGTTCCTATCAAACCCAGGAAAAAAGTCCTCATAAAGTCCATTGTCCAAGCCATACCTTCTTATATTATGAGTGTCTATCAATTACCCTTTACCTTACTACATGGAATCCACAATTGTGTTGCTAAGTTCGATGGGGTGACAAAGGTTCAGAAAGAAAAAGCTCATGGAAATGTTGGGCAAACTTATGCAAACCAAAGAAAGTAGATGGGATGGGATTCAGAGACTTACATAGTTTCAACCAAGCTTTACTGGACAAATAGATCTGAGGCTACTATCCAACACTGAGTCCTTTCAATGTAGAGTTTTAAAATCTTTTTACCTCCCAAGGTCATCTATACTAGAAGCCACAAGAGGATATAACCCAAGTTACACATGGCAGAGCATCTAGGGGGAAAGTAAATAATAGTGGAAGGCGTGAGCTAGAGAGTTAGGGACGATCATAAATTAATTGTTTGGACTTATCACTGGGTGTTCAATGAGACTAAAGCCTTGAGGATATATGCTCCCAACCCCATCTACAACTGGAAGCAATGAAGTTCAGCGATATCATCACCACTAGGAAGGGTGAATGGGATAGGGATGCCATATGATCTCTCTTTCCATTTGCTATATGATAGAAAATACTGAGCACACCACTCATCCTCCGACAGTTGGTAGATAGCCCAACCTAGTGGCCTGAGCATAGAGGAAGATTCATAACAAGAA
The DNA here is from genome assembly GCA_963693085.1 of Alisma plantago-aquatica. Lineage (NCBI taxonomy): Eukaryota > Viridiplantae > Streptophyta > Magnoliopsida > Alismatales > Alismataceae > Alisma > Alisma plantago-aquatica. The sequence goes on from OY856410.1 coordinate 759,248,925, forward strand.
ACTTCTATTGGCATTTCCATCTTAGCAAGTTAGACTATATTGCAATCCAAACAATCTACAATGAGAGGAGTTGGGGCTAGGTCTGGAACTTAGGATGGCCACCATGCCTATCACACTTCATGTGGTGAGTCTTCTTAGGTAGTCTGGCCACCCTAGGAAGGCTCTACGATAGGCATTGTGATGTGGATTAAATATTTCTAATTTGTAAGGAAGACAAGGAAACCATAGCTCATATGTGATTTGATTGCAGCAAGTTCAAGAAGGTTCGGACACGACACCTTTTATAGAACCATGTCTCTGCCTCTATCTCTCTCCCGCTTAAGGATGGACTATTTCATCTGGTGGACAACTCATCCTCAGGAGAGTTGGATGCAGCTATGACAATATGTTGGGGAACATGGTCTTGGAGAAAGAACTTCGTCTTCAATCATGAGGAGTAGAATAGGAACATCCTTATCAGTTGCTTCTCTAGCATCATCTTTGATAACAAAATAGCAAACTCAAAGTATGGTGGCGAAATCAATTCCTAGGGACATGGTAGTAAAAAACGCTGGCAGCCACCACAGTTGGGTTGCTTAAAGATGAACATGGACATCTCAATAGATAACCAAGGGGAGATCGGTGTAGGGAGGTGTTATTCATGACTCGATAGGAAAGATGGTGGAGCTCATCGCTAACAAGTGGCATTTCTCAGGCCCGATAGAAGTAGGGGAAGCCATTTCCTTCTTTCTTGCATTTAGAAGGTGAAATACAAGGGGTATTCAAATATTCTTTGTGAAATGGACTCAGTTTTTTCTACTTTTTCCTCAATGACCAGTAGCCCCCCCCCATCATTTTTGTCTCATGGTCGATGATATATGTAGTGTAGTTGAGTCTTTACATTTTGTGTCCTTTTCTTTTGCTAGTAGGTCTTATACAATGGTAGCTTATTCCATAGAGAAGTTGACACCAGAAGGCACCATAGCTAGCATCACGATGGGTGGAGTTATTCCTTCACCGATAGAAAACCTTATTTTGTATGATTCCACTAGTTAAATGAAATAAGTTGGAACCCTAAAAAAATAATTGAGATTCACAATATTAAAAGTAAACTAGCCGCAATAATCATTCACAATTTATAGGTTGCAAATGAGAAAGATACATAATGATATATAAATGATTAAGAATGGGATATAAAAAATAAAATTTCCCTAGTACAAATACCACCTTTAGCATCGGTTAAAATAGCCCTATAACGTCAATTTTCTACCGGCACCTGAGTGACACTGCAGCTAAGGACCTTCTAGGTTGATTTTTTGGGAATGGTCAAACAAAAAAAAGAACATCATCAGTTGCTATAAAAAAAAAGATGATGTCTCAACTAATGACTTAGGGAAATATCAGTTTTGTGGTATTTCTATGTGTCATCAGTTCATGACAAAAAACCAATGCTATTGAAAATCTATGTCATTAGTTTAATTTGAAAACCTAATGACACACCTCAGAATGGTCGTGTTGGCAGCATGGTGGTGTCATGCAGCACGGTTGTGCCACACTACACGGCCGTGTTGCGTGCTGGGTAGCACAGTCCTATTATTTGACCTACCTATTTTATTGTACAACACATATATGTAGTGTCATATTTTTTCAAAATAACTGACATCACAGGAGATCTATGTCATCAATTCTATCACCAAAATTGACATAGCACTTCCTTATCATGTATAATTTTAACTGATATAGGTAGATCTGTCGTTAGTTTTAGTTAAATAATTGATGTCAAAGATCTACAACATTGGTATTTTTATAACAAAAAATGCCACAATCATTTCTTTTTCTAAATAGTAAGTTTGCATACCTAGTATCTAACTGTTCAGTAGTATGAAGAACCTATAGTATTAAAACTACAATTTCCATCTTGTGATCAAGTTAACAATAGGCCAACATGCCTGGAAAGGCTACAATAATGAACAAATACACACAATTCACCACCCACAAACCTTTCCATTCTTAAATTCCCTTCTATTCAACACTTAATACCATTCTCATACACAAACATAATTCAAAAAATATAGATACAATTTTATTCTCCAATTCAATTCTCATGACATGTACAAATGCAATTCTAATTGCATTCACTCCTTTTCACATTCATTCACACACATGCATATATACACACATCATTCACATATTCACCAACAATTCACTTGCATCAAATTGGAGTTGCAAAATGTCATAACCACCACATGTATATAGAAATAATGACATCATGGTTAAAAAACTCATATTTATTCCAATCATATTCAAAATTGACTTCCTTAATAAAGTTGTGTACCCACTCTTCTCGTATTTCATCTATCTCTTCTTTTTGATAGGGTGTTGTCATATGAAATAATTGCAAAGAGAATGACATAATTTAAGAGTTTCATTTGCTTTTTTCATATTATTAAATGAGACTATTTACTTATATTGATCAAGACTATATAGATTACTTTTTATATACAATGTATCACTAGTTTTGTCTATCTGACCATCAAATCCACATATTGCACCATGTAGTACTCATATGCCCAACCTTTGTCTTGTATATGGAATTATATATTTATAGTTATGTGAAATGTTAGTAAATAAAAGTAAGCATAGTTGGCATATATATGCATTGGAGTCAGAAAACTACCTCAACATTCTTCCAACTTAATTATTTCTTTTTCTTATTACCTTTACTATGACATTTTTGAATTCTTTTGTATCCCTATAAGTTTAAGCAATACATTTACATGAAATAGTAAACATTTGTGTAATTAATGATGCAAACATCAATATTTGTTCACAGATATAAAAATGTACTCATGTAAATAATGCCTTTTTTACTGTATGTCCCCCATATCTACTTTACCACCAGAAGGATCTAGATAATATGCATTTAGCATCTCGGGGCCAATTATCAATAACACCCAATGATTATTACTAAGTGAAGGAAAACACCCAATGATGGAACTAGAAATGCCACATTATTTATGCGAGCTCTCTAGACACCCTATATAAGTGGTTGCAAAACATATATGTATGCATTAATATATAAGAAAACAAATCAACATATATTTTCACATATATAGAATGAGGTATTCAACCATAATATCTTACCATATCCAAACTTCTATCATAGTTCTATTCAATCAAGTATATGTAAATAGTACCACAACATATTTCAAGAATATACTAGTATCGTGATCTTGACCAAAAATGTCCTCCTTAATGTGGACCATCATAGTTGACCCTTCTTCTATATTGCTTAGCCATAGTTTCAACCCATGCACCTAGGACACAGCAAGTCAGATTGGTCCTTTGCAATCCAAGTAGGTAATTGAATATCTAGAGGAGGAAGTGGAAGATTAAATTTAGGAGGTTTCTTAGGTGTTGTGATCTGCATATATATTCTCATATCAATTTCCAATTATAAACACAAGTAGAAAAGAATCAAAAGTAAAAATGCAATATAAAATTATCATACATCAATATAGATAACTCTCATTTTGGGCCATGCAACCACGCCACCTTCTGCATCACCTAACGTCTCATGGTTTGGGTAGGTGTGTGATAGTGGTGTTTCTTTCTAAGCATCATAGACAAGCCTAATAAACATATGAAGCACATCGGTGAGCATCGAATGACCATGAATCATGTCACCTCAAAGGGGTGTCTAAGCCTTTCCCAATGCAACAACATATTCTTCTAATTAAAGACGGCATGGCCTCAACTCCTACAAATTTTATGTAGTGTTACATATACTTAAACATAAACATATTATAAAGAAAAATCAATAGGTGGTCAATTAAGTTATAAAATGAAATATAATTAAAATAAAGTTCCAAGACATGGTACACAATAAAAAATAGTTAATATATGGAGACAAATGTCTAATAAGTAGGTAAATATATGTTAGTTATGTCAACATACTAGAGGAAAACAAATGGAAAAGATTAAGTTGAGGAGAAAGAGGAAAATAGGTGACCAAGAAAATATGTTTAAATTTTATATTAGAAAAATAATGTATTGAAACATAATTTTAGTAAAATAAATGTTGAAACGAAATGATGAATAGAAGTCATTCTATGCATGAATAATTGTCGGAATAAATATTTGGAATATATAAGTTATCCATGTTGAAATATGAATAGAAACAATAAATTGTATTATACAAATTTACAAAATGTAAGAGGATGGAATAAAAAAACTATATGTATTGTTTAATGCTAAGGAAATGACTTTTTGGATCACAAGTCAAACGCAGGGTGCATGGTGAAAACACAAATATTCCTTTTCGATAGTGTGGCAGTATAACGTCCCTGGATTCTGCCATCTCGAGACATAGAAGGCTCGAGAGGACAAACAGAAAATGTTAGCTAATTTTTTCAGAGAGCGATGTGGAAGCATAATACACGTACATGAACATAAAACTATAGTGCATACACCATGAATAATCTCAACATTCAACATGTATATATATTACAAAATGAATTAAACAACATGTATTACAATTACAAATTGAATGAAGATTTTACAAGTGTGAACATGTATGCTAAGTAGGATATACACAATAGGTACATCATGTAAAACTTTCCAACTTCTTTTCCTTTTCTCCCATACTATCTCTGAACCTAGAAAATACGTGAAACAGACAAATCAACAAAAGTTGTGTACATGGATGAAAATGCATGTATTGTAACTTGTATAATGAAAGATTTGAGAAAGAATGAAAAAGAAAACAATATATTAGGATGGAGAATCACGAAAACATTTCTTTTATACATATCTTTAGATGCAGTTGTACTACTAAGTGTATCAGCACCTTATTTCACATACATGTTGCGCCCTTCCCCACCCCTAAATCTATGGGGATCCCCACCCCTTGGGTTATGGGGTTTTGCATGACATTAGTATTTAGAAGAGAGAGGGAAATACAATCTCACTTCAGTAGATACAACTCATCTTAATCTTTTATGTTGTTTTATGTTTCGCGAAGCATATACTACTAATATGCAACCAATAATTTATATGCAAATAAAAACATCCAAAGTACATCATATCATTATGCATCCATGAAAACTAGTCTTATAGTTAATAAAACACACATACTTGAGTTTAGAGATTCTTAACTTATCCTTGATCACATAGAACTTTCTCCATGACCTGATTAATAATGAATATTCATCATTAATATAAGGTTCACCATTACTAATGATATTTAGATCCAATTAGGGTTTAGACTGGACATAGGTTTAGACTTCCCTTAACCTGTATGTGATATTTTAGACCAGTCAGGAGGTCATAACAAGGGTCTGGTCCAATTTTTATAATTTTTTGATGCTTGATATATTTTCTTGAATTAAAATGAGGTTTAAAGCTTTTAATTATGATTAATGAGGAAAAGTCTAATATGAATCAACAATACTAAGACATGAGTCTATATATAGTCTCTAAATGATATTAGGTATCAATAGGATTTTTTTTGGGATTTTATGTCCATGGAATGCTATTTATTTCAATTTACTAACCCTAAAAAGAAGAATCATCATCTATATGAAATATCATCAATGAGGATGTCTCAAAAGTCTAATATAGAGGTTCTATAAGAAAGAGGTCATTTGGGGATGTACTTGTCTTCTGTATCATAGACAGTGATGTTGACGATGATGAGTATGTTGAGGAAAGCTCATCCTAGAGGGTTAGTAAATTGAGGAAGTGTCATCCAGATACAGAGCTAGTATTACAGCCTATGGAGGTAGATCTTGATGAAGATACGACCAATGTGGAAGGTCTAGTGTTGATCCTTGACCGGAGAATGAAGAAGATGAAGAGGAAGGACCTAGTGCTGGTGAAGGTTCTTTGGCATCATTGTGGTGTTGAGGAAGCCACGTGGGAGCTCGAAGAAGAGATGAGGAGGAAGTACCCCTCTATTTTGTCTTAGGATTTTGGGGGCAAAATGTGGGCTCCGATCTCTAAAACACGGAATAAACATAGCGGAAGCGATTCGATTAGCAGCGGAATACGAAAAAAATCACCGGAAATTTAAAACTTTTTAAGGAAGATCTGTAAATCATAAGACTCCTTTATCATAAACAAGATAAATAGTTTACATCATTTGTGAAATCACCTTTCGAGTGATTATGTACATCCAGATACAAAATCTTGAGGCTTAGAGCCAAAAACCTCAGACCTACTATCTCCTAGGACCTGAGAGTATAGAGACAACATAAGACACACTATCTACAAGACTAGATAGTCAGTATCTCCACCTGAGATTCACTACTGCCTCTGATACTGTTGTTGCTATTGTTGCTCATTCTTAAATGGATTCCTTCGTCCTTGGCGTCTACCTAAAAAGTAGAAATCTACGGGAGTGAGACAATTTGAATAATTGTCCCAGCGAGAGTTATAACTCTCCGCCAGAAGCTTTGTTATAACATTTAAGAAACAACATAAGCAAGGTAACTTAAATTATTCAACAGCAGGTTTAATAATAAGTAAAGTAACTTTTACTTAAGCAATCACTTCTTTAAAGCATATGAAGAACATGTACACTAAATACTTGAATAGATCATTAATGTAAACAATGTAACACCAATCATTGTTTCTCGTGGTTCAACCTAAGTAGATATGCTACGCGGTTGATTATGTTTTACAAACATTATTATGCCCTGCGGAGATGAGGTATACCGCTCATACTCCAACCGATCACTATTAAGTTGCATCGGTATCATACATAGGTCATCAAAAGAGCCAGATTCTTATGACCTCGTCTTCCTCAGTCAGTAAGAGGATTTACTTGTAGGACATCTTATGTCTCTGTTGTAGTAGCTATCCAGGGTATTCTGGAAACTTCACTATAGAGTTATAGTGGCATTCTTTACTCTCTTCATCATCGAAAGATCTCTTGTTTATCTCTCATCGATGCGGTATTGGTGATTTCTTCGGGAGATTTGTGGTACATCACCCGGTATAGACCTATAGTGAAGGATTGATAGATTAAAGTATATCTACATCAATTACTACACTAGGACGTAAGGATATTTTCGTCCATTTTCCCCCATATACTCAGAATTATATGTTCCAGGAGTTCCCTTAGGAAAACCTGTTTCACCATAATTTGGTCTCTGACAATGATGGATCTATGATCAGGGCTCTACATGATATGATTATACTTGATTAGTTAGGTACATTCTAGCATTCTTTTAGCATCAAGCATGTTTCCAAGCATTAATCATTAGAACAACAGCTATGAAATTAGAATACTAAGTGTATCAAGTTCAACTCACATAAGTGATCAATGGATATAAATTCTTAATCATTTCATTACTATGAATTAAGAATAGGGTGCTCAACCCTTAGATCATCATAAGTCATCTAATCAGCATGACCTTGATGTTTACTCATGGCTCTTATAGCCCATTTAACCTCATATATTGTCACTTAATTGAGGCAACATAGCACATATCACTTTTCATAAAGCTTATAACATGACTTTAATGAATATGACATCATAACCCTTACCTGGTTATGATTATTACTTCATAAAAACCTGCATGGTGAATATATTTGATAATGAGCAATTTATCTCTATATCAGCATGGTATAAAACAAAGATAACCTTTCAATTCAAGAATTGTACCATTAAACTATTAGTTAATTTAACTAGAGTTATTCCACCCTTTCTTACCTATAATAAGGTATAGTGATTCTTTATTACATATTTCATGCATAGATTTCCACGTTTAAGATAATGTATCCCATCCTTCAGTAATGAGGATTTCCTGTTTACATTTTCTGTTCAACCTTAACATACTACTTCACCACCCTTATTAGCATACAAAGGTATCAAATGTGTTTACTTTCAATTACTATAACCATCATAAATCATTAATGTTCATCAATTCTAAGTATTAATCTGTTTCTCATTCATATCCTTGAATGGATTTACTCCCCTCTCAAGATGTATAATCTTTACTTATTGAGTATATTGGGTTCATTATGTCTCTATCAAAGGTAACTACCTATTATATACTCTTTGTGTCCCTTGCTTACGTATAAGGATTTAGAGGCTCATACACGTATAAAACCCTGGACTGTCGAATGTGATATCTATCATAATTTGATATATCACATTCTTCTCATTACTATCTTACTTGAAATAATTGGTTCATTCAATATTAAGATAGTTCTCTTTTGATACTTCAACCACTAACTTGTTTCTTTTCTCATATGACTTATATATCATATCTCAAAATTATCCAATTATCTTTAATGATATAGGTTTAAACATTGTTGATGTAGAATAATATATCATCAACTATTCTAGTATCATTATATTCAAAATGTTATCTACCTCATGTTTTCATATACACCATGTCTACCTTTTGACATGAACCTGCAAGGTTAATACAACTGACAACAGTAAACAATTCATTTCCAGATCAACAATTTATAAAGTAGAATTAATCTTTCATTTCAAGGTTTGTACCTTCATGCCTTTACTAAGGCTAGGTTCCCTTATTTACATCAATTAAGGTTATTTAATCCTTTTCTTTATGATTAGGAATAATGATTCCTCATCTCATACTTAATCATGAAAATTCATGCTTAAAAGCATAACCTGGAATTAAGGTTTATTGTACATTTCATCACATCACCCTCAATTAGGGTTTACTATTCACAATACATGTTATTACCCTAGAATTAGGGTTTACTATTCACTTCATAGTGAATTGAGTTCATAACATCATCACATATGAGAAACATCATTATTGATGCCTTCAAATTAGGTTCAACTTCATCAATTATCATAATTAGGGTTTTCATGATCTCACATAGGTGGATCATTCCCTAATCATGCACATTCATATACATTGAAGATATTTTACTTGAGTTTCAACCATAAATGGCACCTTCTCTCTCCTCTTACTAATATATGGTGATTACATCACTCTAGATTAGGTTAGGTCAAGTCAACCTTGATTATCATAAGTTAATTTACCACTATCATGTCATTAGGGTTTTGATTAAACAAAGGTGTCATTTACTTGAACCCTTCAAGGGCACATTGGTAATGTACACCATTAATCATCACATGGTTCAATATACTAATAATTTAGCCCCTTATTGTATTTAGGTATCATTAGGGTTTGGATTAGACAACCATTGAACCAATTAAACCTTCAGTGACTAAGCAATCACAGCTCTAAAAGTCCCCAAACGGTTTCACACCTTAACCTCCAAATGGTTTTGAAACCGTTTGGGGGTGTTGACCGTTTGGATACAGTTGACTTCAAGACCACATGACACTCAAGACCGTTTGCCCTTAAATGGTCTTGAGACCGTTTGAGTGTGTTGACCATTTGAGAGTGTTGACTTTGAAACTGTTTGGATAAAATGACCTTAAAACTGCATGAGTTGAAACGACCTTGAGATCGATTGGACCAAACAACCTTGAGATCATTTGAGCTCAAACGGTCTTCAAAGTATTTGGCCCCAAATAGTCTTGAGACCGTTTGGTCCCAAACGGTCTTGAGACCGTTTGGTCCCAAACGGTCTTGAGACCGTTTGGTCCAAATGGGCTCAAAACCGCATGGACCTCAAAGGTGCATCAAAGGTTATAATCGATTAGGATTTTCCATGTTGAAGCCTTCAATTGGCCACATCCTTGTTAATCAATTATCAGTTGAGTTAATTAGGGTTATCCTTAACTAATTGAATACTCAAATGGCCCTCAATTGATAACCAATTGGGGTTGAGACCGATTGAATTAGGGTTTGTAATCAATTAACCATCCATATTGATAATCATGAGTCTAATTAAAGTTGAACCTATCAATTGGCACTCAATTGGGCCCCAACTTATCCCAAACTGTCTTGTGATCGTTTGGACACCCTCCAAATGGTCAGGAGACCGTTTTCCCAAAGTTTCATCAAAATCCAAGTCAATTTGATAAGGATTGAACCCTAATTAGGTCTAAAATCAGCACTTTTAATCAATTCATCAACCTATTGTGTTTGGACCCTCAATTGATCAAATTACCTTACCCCTAGACCTCCAAACGGTCTTGGGTTGTCACCAAACGGTCTTGAGACCGTTTGAGTGAACCCCCAAATGATCTTGAGACCGTTTGGGCCCTTCAACCCAAAGTTCACCAAAATTGGTCATTGAAATCAGCAATTCAACCCGATTAGGGTTTAAGGGGTTGAAGTGCCTTCAACTTGTGATTGGTTTGCAATTAGATCATGATTCCTTGTAATTGATTAATTCAAAATGTATACAACAGACCTCTAAACGGTCTTCACTTGGTCAACCCTACCAAACGGTCTTGGAGACCGTTTGAATCTAAACGGTCTTGCAAGATCGCATGAGATCAAACGGTCTTGAGATCGTTTGATTTCAAACGGTTTGCAAACCGTTTAGACCAAATGGTCCAAGGTCATTTGGTAAAGTTACCTAGGAATTCACTCCCATCATCTTCAACCTTAGATCAGGTCGGTTACTTCGTGGTTTTGTTTGCAAAGGTGCAAGAAAAGATGGGGAAGGAGAAGAACTAACTACTAATTGCAAGAACAAGTATATGCATAAGAAAGCAAAAGGTTTAGAGTTATAAAACTAGCCTTATGGTTGTTCCTAGAGCTCCAAGCCTCCAAGATTCAAGCCTTTAATGGCATCTTGAGCTCCACAGGTCGGCCAAAGGTGTTTCTCCAAGAAAAGGTTGGGAAAGATCGGCTAGAAAGAAAGAACTAAGTAAGATAACCATGAAACCCACCTTGTAATCCACTTTCCTCCATGAATTCGAGCAAGAAGATGACCCAAGCTTACCTAGCTTCTCCTTGGTCATTCTCCTCTGCTCTAGAGCTCTGCCTTAGTTGGTTTGAGCAAGATGATAAGTGAGAAAGAACAGAAAACGTTCCTTTGTTTGCAAAGGAAAGTTGTATATATATCTTTGGGTGAAACTTCAACATAAGGACATCTAAATCTTCATTTCTCATCTAGGTCCCTCCTTTATTCTTTGCACGTCCCTTATTCTTATTTCTAAGGCAAAACTCCCTCTAAGACCAAGAACTAAAGGCAAGGAAAAGCAACTTATTTCTAAGGTGCACACACATATATAAGGGTCTTCTTACTTATAACTTGGTGATTCAATCACAAAGATTATTCTTCTTATCTGATAATTTAATTGAAGTTCCCCCTTCATCATTTCTAATCTAAATGGTGTCAAGGGGCACAAAAGATACTCTAAAAGGTGTATTTTACAAGTTTCACCCCACATTTTGGGTAAATTGTACTTTACACCAAAATTAGGGTTTTAAGCATCGAGATTGCTCCTCAAGCTGCATCTTAATGCCCAAGCTTGAAGAATCCATCATATTTTATCATATTCACTCATATGATGTCTCATCACCATAGGAACATCGTAACATGTGAAATTTGCAAGTTAACCCCTCTAATTGGGTAATTTGCACCTAGGTCCCTGTATTACAAAATAATACTACAACATTGTTTAAAAAGGGACAAAAATGGAGACATATGTTTCTCAGGAGCCTTAATTACATACCAAAAGATAATCACAAGTATTTAATTACATAATTAGGCAAAACACCTAGGGTTAACTCATAACCCAAGTCAGGGATGTTACACAAAATCCCTATTAGGGGTTTATGGCTTGTAAGTACCCTAACCCACGTTTTGGGATAACCCTATTTTTTGCCTAAGTGTGTTTCTTAAAACCTTTCTCTAATCATCTAAGATGTACTTAGGGATTTTAGAAAGCTTAAGTTTATTTTTTGAGCTTGTTTGGATGATGCTTGTGTTTTGTGATGTGGTTTTGGTGCAAATTGCAATTCAACATGAGTAGGGGTTGATGTGAAAATTTGCCACCTCTAGAGTGTTCCTTCTCTCTCTTAACATCATATAGAGGGGGGATATGGGAACCTTATCTGGGGCTTGGTTGTGTGGTGACATCCTTGGTGATGTCTAGAACACATGAGTGAGGTGTGTCTTGCACGTAGATGTGTTATCCCAGGTTAGAGATCCTTGGAGATGTTGCGTATCGGTTTATGAGTGTGTAGGGTTATGCCCTATCAGTTTGTGAATGTGTAGGGTTATGCCCTATCAATTTGTGTGTGCAGGGTTATGCCCTATCAGTTAGTGAGTGTGTAGTGTTATGCCCTATCAGTTTGTGAGTGCGTAGGGTTATGCCCTGTCTGTTTGTGAGTGTGTAGGGTTATGACCCTATCGGTTTAGTAAGACCATGACCTTGGAAGGAGACCAAGAGGGAGAGATCTAGCCTAGACCATATCACCTTGTCTGGCATGTTGTTGCATGTGGCCCCTTTTTTGTGAACAAGTGTCACCGAATCTCCTAAGGTGATGACACATCTCCCATGACCTCTCACTCATCCCCCTTGTACATGGTCTTCTTTCTCTCCATGCAAGTGGATACTTTTGTCCATCCTTTCTTTCTCTCCTTCTTGTTGGATGACCTTGAGAAGCTTTAAGATCTAGGGAGGTTCTCTTGGAGCTTGGTGGACGAGACCCAAGTTGTGGAGTTCCTTGATCATATTCCATCTTCTACCTTAGTCAGCTTTGTTTCCTAGCTCTCTCTTCTCCTTCTTCTCAGCCATGGATCTTGGATATCTACTTTTAATATTGAGCCATATTAACCTTGGTATCATCTTCTTCCTTGGAGGTGTAGTGGTGATTAATTGGTGGGTCATCTTCTATCTTGATCTCGTGAGCTTGAATCTTGACCTTAGAGCTTGGATCTTGGTGGTGATCATCGAGGCTGGTTATATCACTCTTAACCTCCTTTATTATGTCATCCTTCATATGGTTATGTTGTTCTTCATCTCTAGATCGTTTATCTCATATATATTAGTAGTTAGTAATGGATTTGAGAACTATTTTGATGAAGGAATCTCATTTGGTTTGCTATCCATACTTCACACCTTCTTGCCATGATAGTAGATGGACTAGTAAATGATCATCCTAAGGTTGAAGATGACAGAGTCGACACAAACACTATGTTGTGGGTGGTCATCATGACTTGTGGTGCCTAAACTGATATGTATGTTTGCTAACCGACATGCATTGAAGGTGTTAACCTGTCATGCCCTAGAGGGGTTAAACTATCATGCCCTAGAAGAGCTAGACTGATATGCTTGTCACCTTAGAAAGATATGTTTTAAGGGTGCTAGCCTGTCACGACCATGAGGATATCTTGTGAGATAGAGTGCTAAACTATGACACCTTGGTTGAGTAAAAGGTTGTCATGACTAGGATGATGCCTTGTTGAAACCCTAACCCTAACAGCCTGTCACACTTAGTGTTTCCCGTTACACCTTCAAGTAGGGATAAAATGACATGCCTTGGGGAGGTCAACCCCTTGTGAGTTGCATAATGGTAGTCAACATGTTATGGTGGTGACAAGTTGACACCCACTAGCAAGTATCAACCCGACACCATTAGTTCTAAATCGATACACCTCATGTGTGGTTAAACCGACACCACAAGATGGTCTAAACTAATACACCATAAGATGGTCTAAACAGATACACCACATGATGGTCTAAACTGATATCTTTTTATGGTAGACATGATACATCATGTTAATAATGGAGTAATATGGTATGATATGGTACCCTATGGGGTGGTTGTATGAACAATAAAGGAGTGTTGTTTTCTATAACCTCTAATTTCATTACATACCCTATAAGTGATAATAGAAGTGATGAACTGAGTTTAGTTTTTAATCCAACCCTGTAGACCCTAATCAGTTAAAGAGAACCCTAACCCTAATGATGTAGTGTGAATGACATGAATCTTTATGAGATGGTAGTAATGTTGAAGTATTATCTTTCTTGTTATAAGTATCTAACCAAGTAGGTAGCACAAGTTGATAAGCATAGCCAGGTAAGAGCTATGGTGATTATGATATGATTGAATGGGCCTTATGAGGCATGTGAGATGTTGGTATCATTGAAAGAGGAGGTAAATGGGTCTTATGACCTAATGATGTTTATTGCCTAATATGAGATGATAATCTTCTCAATAATGAGATGGGGTTTTTTACCTCATAGTAAGTGGTCCTTGTGATGAAAAATATGGAGAATGACAAGCATCAAGTGATAAAGTGATGAGATCACACCTTATATGCTAAAATATGTTATGGTAATATGTTAGACCCTTATCATTGTATAACTTATTTAAAGGTTATACGTCATAAATTGATTTATGCTAAAATACACTTGAACAACATAACTAATCAAGTGGAACCTAATTATGTAGCTTTCCCTGTGCCATAGATCCATTCAGTGTCAGCATTTGCTAGATGGTGAAATGAGTTTTTAACTTAGAGTGCATATTTTTGAAGATGTGGGGGTGAGGAAACAAATCCCCTTACATCTAGGATATGTGGCACATGATTGGTTGTAGGCCATACCCTGGAAAGAGTATGGCTTCGGGCTATTTCTCAGTGATATGTAACACAAGATTGGCATGGGCCATACCCTGGAAGTTGTGTGGTCTCAGGCCATAGCTTAGTTTCACTAGCACCGTGACCTGTACCACAGTGGGCTAGGTTTGCACAATTGGATTATATGTCGCTAGAAGCAGTCTAACTGATGATGTTACTGTAGGTTCACTCATGTACTGACCATGAGGTTCAGTGAGGTTGTGGATTCTAGCTCTTCCACTAGACCTGGTATGTCACCGATTTTGACTTAGTAGTGGTCGGTTGGATTTAGGTTGTATGATTCAAATCCTCAGGGCATAATAAAATTTGTAAATAGTCGTGTAGTATACTTGTGTAAGATCAAATACGGAAAAACTGGATGAGGCCTTGATTGATTTTATATAGTATTGTTGGTAGGAAATAGACATGTTCTTCATATTATTTTTATAATGTTAAGATGTTTCATAATACAATAGTAACTACTTATTTTGTTAATAATGATTTCCTGCTCATCATGTTTGTAACTTTACTGCTTGCTTTAATCATCTTGTTTGTGATAATAAAGAGTTGGTGGAGAGTTATATCTCCTGCTAAGATTTGGAATCTCACCCCATGGGTTTCTCACATCCTTTTTAGGGGGATGTGCATGAGGCGGCATATATCGTGCATCAGGGTTGAGGAGTAGTAAGAAAGACAGTAGCTGACAAGGTTGGAAGTGCTGCTGGATGTCTATTGTTGTTAGAGTCCTAGAGTCGTCCATGTATACTTGGGTCTTTGGGAATGTTTAGTAGATGTGTTTTTGATATGTGGTTGGCGTGTGTGCCTTTTTGTCCATAGTTGTGGTGGATATATGTATATATGTTCTGAAATAGGTTTTCTGGTAACAACTTGATGGCACACACAGTAAGTGCATTGAGACATGAAAGGACATGTATGTAAAGGTTTTTGTTGTTTAGTAGTTTTATGAAATGGTTTTAATTTTTAATATTTTCCAGTAATCTATTTGTTTAATCTTTCTTCTATAGTTTTATTTTGAGTAATCTCACTTTAGTGGCGTGGGGCGTCATAGGCTACATGGATCCTTCTTTTCTAATCAGTTGTGTTATGGATCATACTCTTATCAAGATGTAAAAATTCAAAAATTTCTTTATAAGTTCTTCCCAAATTAATTTAGGTCTACCTCAGCTTCTTATAGTTTCTCTTGACTCAATAACCTTGCTTCAGATAGGTTCACTTGTTGGTCTACATTGCAGAGGTACATACCGTCTTAGACGATCTTCAAAACGTTTCCTCAATGCTCACCACCCCCACATTGTTTCTGATATAATCATTCCTCAAATGATCTTTTCTTGTCTTCCTGTACATCTATCTTAGCATACACATTTTGGCTACATTCATCTTATTGAGACTTTGTTTCTTCATTGCCCAACATTCACTCCCCTATAACATGGTTAGTTGTATAGTTGTTCTATAGAACTTGCTTTTTTAATTTGAGAGGGAACTTCTAGTCACATACTACTCCAGTTGCACCCCTCCACTTCAATCATCCTGTTGTGATCCTATGACAAATATTATCTTGAAACTCACCCTCCTTTTCAATAATAGAGCCCAAGTAACAAAACTTATCACATATTGGTACATTCATTCGATGCAACTTGACCCCACCATCTACTCTTTTTATGACATGGATCCTTATAAAATTGTGTACATTCTATGCTATGCAAATGTAGCTGGTACCATTCTTGGGTAGAGGAAGAGGGTTGATGGTAGGTTGACAGCCAGCGATAAAAAAATTTCACTCTTTTTATGACATGGATCCTTATAAAAAAATTATTTATCAATCTCTTTCAACAAAATTGAGACTCAAGCCATGATTTACTTCAATCATTTATCTTCATCCGTTTGACTTTCAGTGAGCCTTGGTCTATTTATACAATGTCTTAGCATGATTCAATTGATTATATTTGAAAAAATGATGAAAAGGTTAAAATGATGAGGTTGTACTCATGCATTGTAATGCTTCCTCCTGGTCTAATAAAATTAAGATGTTTTCCATCAATGAAGTGTTGCTTTAAAGTCTCACAGTTAGTGAAGACTAGAAAATTGAGATTGATATGTCATGTTATGATATGTTATGTATGGATCCAGATCATATCCTTGAGATGGTTAAGGGAGAAGGAATAGCCTTTCCCATACACCTACCCCACCTCGAGGGCAGCCCAATCGCTATTGGTCTGTAAGATAAATCATAAAAGGTTGTCTATAACACCTACGAGGTGACGAAACTTGTACTAGGCCACCAGACTATGGAGCAATATGGTCTGAACACCGACCCCACCTCGAGGGCAGAGCACGAGCTATAGGAGTACCCTTTCGAGTAGGCATTGAATTAGGGGCCTATAAACCACACCAACAATGTGTAGTGGGACCGAGGAAGTTGTGAGGGTATAATTAGCACATGTGATGTCAATGTCTATGCAATACGGCATTGTGCAATGTCAATATATGTGATATGATTCTTTATGGTCTATGTGACCTTGGTTGTGGTTGTACGCCATGGGATGGATCTATGATTGGTCAACAATCCCTATGGACTAGGTAATGGAATGATACAATGAAACAATTGATATGTTATTTGCTCTCTTATTATGTGTTTTACTTCATTATCAAATACTCCAACTTTCATACCATATGTAAAGCTTTTATTTCTTTTCCATTTACAAATATATGTATCATTTTATCAAATGTTCTAATATTCATATGTGTTGCTTAAATTCTAAGCCTCTCCACAATTAGACCTTTGCCCAATTCGTCTTGCTATGGTTCTTGTTCCCCTCCCACTGTAGGTTAAAGTATGCTTCATGTTTCATTGTGTACCTTTTTTGACTAGATCTTTGTGGGAGCAACATCAGGCTAATATATTTAGTTGTTTAGTTGATGTTTAGAAGTCCAAAATATTTTAGAATGATAATCGAGTGAGTGTACTATTCTGAAGATTTGATGTAGTCAATGTCATGTAATACAAACATTTGAATATGTAATTTTTTGTGTGGTTGCTATCTATTTCTTGATGCTTCTTCCATAATGCTCTAAGGTCTTTATCTCCATTATTAAGAATTATTTATAGAGGATAAAATCTGGGACGTTACAATAGGCCTAGATCAAAAGTTTCTCATGAAAAATTAAATTTCACCGACTATTTTAGATGTCGATTTGTCACAAAGAAATCAATGTTAAAATAAAATTCAATATCCATTTTTTTCTTGATTGGCAAGATTTGACCGGTAATGATGTTTGTGCTATAACAACTGACACTATATGTCTATTGTGTTGGTTTCCTGTAAAAATTAACATGAAGGAAAAGTGACTCCAGAGGTAAAAAAATGTACTAGTGTTTAAATGTAAGAAGTGTGATTTGAATAAAAGAGTGTGATATCGGCAAACTATGATTTAAAATAAACCATGCAGTGCTAGCAAGAATGATGGATAATCCATTCTAACCTGGATATTTTAATGTTAGAGACATTTATTTTATATGATCAAAAGGAGAGGGATAAATAAGAAGAAGTAATAATGCATAAGAAATAAATAAGAGAAAACAAGTTGCTTTTAGTAATATAGATGAATTTCTTTTGTAAGAAATATAAATAGCTAAAGGCATGCCAAAGGATGTAAATTCATTTTACGTATGATTTATTTGTACATATACAAACAATGTGTTAAATTTAAAGGGTAGTGAGTAATATTTTTTCATTCACACTTGTAATCCAGCTTAGTATTATACATTCTTAGTCTTACAACTTATAGGTATTGATATTGGAGTAGCACAATAGTAAACTTCAAGACAACAAAGTAAACTCTCTGTAGTAAGTTAGACGTGATATAGAACAATAGTATTGATTGAACTGTATAAATTGTTATGGTTAGATTGGGTTACCAGTTTTAAGATAACACCTGTCGAGAGTATGACAAGTTTGATGATGGTTCACTTTTATTTCTCTTTGCTAATAATTGATTGTGACACAAAAAAAATCGTTTCCTGTCATTGAAAATCTTCACTTCAAATCTATTATGATTATCAGAACTCAATGTTGATGCCAGTGTTCAAATAAAAAAGGCATGAATAAGTGCGATATCAAATTTCATAATTTTAAAAGAAGCCTTGAATGTACTTTTCCTTCATATTTATGTTTTGAAGACAAACTTTTTAAGGAGGAGAGATTGTAATAACCTAGTTTCAACATAACCATCATACTAGGGTTTACTCAAATAGTTGCACACTTAATTATAGTGATCATTGTTTAAGATTTATTAATAATTAAATTCTAATTATGATATTTTAAACCTAATAAGAAAATTCTAAGCATTCTTTTATTAATAAAAAATTTTGGTTTGAGAAGTGTGAATGCTAGTTGATGAAATTTAGGGTTTTGATAGTAAATGAATACAAAATTTGATAAATATAGTAGTGTATTAAATTATTTTTAATATTTATAGGTAACTTGGATTTACTTGAAATTTGGATGCAATTTAGATAACTTAAGTATTCATGTAAGTGGAAATGTGTAGAATATTTGGATGTTTATTGGATTTGGTATTCGGTCAAATTGCAATTCAACCTACATGTTGAAGACTACAATATATCAATGTAGTGTTTGATTTTATGTATTTATTGGTAACACGAAACTACAAGAAATTGTAAATGAATCCCTAAAACAATATTTTAGACAACATAATATTTTTTTCATATTTTTCTAGAGGAGGTATGACTGTTTCATATGATGTTTTCAGTAAAAGGTTTATGACAAAAATTCTACTGAAATAAATGAAATGTAATGTGGGACTTATGTACAATTGTCCCAAGAACCTTAGTTTATCTATATGAATAACCTAAAAAAACTATTAGCTCCCATATTTCATGATTCATTCTAGAAAATATATCTTAGAGATAGATGGTCAATTAGGGTTTGAGTGAGGAATGAGGATGGAGATGTCGATCTAGGATTTTATTTTTTGAGGAGTATTGATAGCAAGTAAGTGTATCTTCTTCATATATGTTTTCATGGTGAATCTTTTCTTTAATTTCTATATTACGTCCCTCCTCTAATTTGATTTAAAATGGCACCAAATCACCCTCTTTTCTGATTCTTTCTCTACTCTTTTCTATTCTAGGGTTTCTGAGTTGGAAGAAAAAAGAAAATGATAGACTGCTTGAAGTTTGATTGAGATTCAAGAATCTTAGTTTTTGGGATATGGATTTAAGGAGTTTTACACTTGAGGTCAGTGGTACTTCTATTTAATAGTAGATTTCACTAAAATGGATTGAATTTAACAAAGTTTTTAGTTCTTTCTATATGCGATAATAAACCCTAGTTTTGACTTTCAACTCCAGCTTTTACAAGATGATTTAGAAATGCAATATTTCCTAATTTGATGAATTTTGTACGATGAAATCATATTATAAATGGATACAATCATCTAGATAAGAATTCCGAAAATTATTGTAAAAGTTAGAAGAACATATCGAAACCTAGGGTTTCCAATTATATCTAAATTTGTAGAATAAAGTTAAGTAAAGAACTTTTCTTATCTAAATTGTATTATAGATTATTATTTTTTCTTATCATAATGTTTAGTAGAGATACACCAAATATTATTAGGGTATTTAATTGAAGTAATCAGTTTACCTAGATGTCTAATTAAAGAGGGTGAAATCCTAGATGAGTGAAAATTTGGGAGTTTGTCAACAAATACAATGGAAGCAAATATAAATGATTCAAATAAATATTTTAGTTTTATTTGATTAGTTCACTCTTGATGCATGATTATTGAGTGAATGGTGTGGAAAATCCTAGTTCAACTTCATGACAAGGTTTCACATATATGTTTAGTTGTATGTGCGCTAGTAGAAATAGTCTTCTTACTAGTTAAAGTTTATAATTCAATAAATGTGTATATGTGAGTAATCTTATATGTTAATGACTCAAATAAAACTATAAGAATAGGGTATTCATTAAATCAAATACTTTCATTCTAATGTTTCTCAGTATGAAAAATGGAGTAGCTCAATAGCTCAGTTTATAGTTTAGATTATAGAAAATCTATGAAAATAATATAATACAAGGTTAAGTTAGGAAATGTTGATTAGATGATTGTAAAATGAAACTAAAGAGTGAATTAGACATTATATGCCATAAACACTATGGATTCTCTATTGAAGTCTACTTTGCAGTGGAGGAAATGACTTACCAACTAGTAGTATCCAACAAAGGAAGTTACAGTGTGATGTAGGGTGTGAGGGGTTAAACCCATTTTAAATGACCTCTTGATTAGTAGTAGTGGTATCCAATAGTAACCAGAGATTCTGTTTATACCCTCTAACATTAACCGAAGATATTGTTGGTACCATGTTTTGTACGATTTTAGTTAGGTATCTAGCATTTACTAGAGATCCCTGTGGTACCTAGTTCAATTACTACTCAATGGATCATTAACACTTGTGGAACCACTGGAGTAGATAGTTTTAGCCAAAGTGCTATTGACTCTCCACTTAAGTACCCAGGTTTAGAGGAGGAGTCCAATTTTTTAGGTCAGTATTTAGGAAGATAGTTTTTAGACTTAGAGTCTGGGGTTTACTCTAAGTCTTGCATGGTCAGATCGTAGGTCATTGTGATTCTTTCACATGTTGTGGTACACTTCATATAGGTTCAGGGCATAACAAGATGAAAAAGAGATTAATAATGTATGTTTAGTTATTAATATATTTTTTGTAGTTATCTAGAGTAACTTGCCATTTTTATGTTTATGAATGACTAGTTTCCTTTGAGATGAATCAATTATGTTCAAATATAGATTTAATCTTTGTAAATATCTAGATTAACCTGCCATATACATATTGTGAATGACTAATTCCTTTTTAGTTCCTTAAAATTCTACTTTAATTCTAGTTTCTCACAAATATATCTTTTGACTATTTAAGTTCTTTGATCTATTTCATAGATGTGCTCATTCACTATGTGTGTAGCTCATCACTCTACTCACAAAGTTTTTAGATAAACCCTAAGTATATGACATCTAATTTAATATTAGAACTTTTGCTACAAGTAAGATTCTAGTGACATTCAGATAGTTGGTCCCTATCACTCTGGATCCTTGTTTAGAAGTATTAATATTTGTACATTAATGAAGTCGTAATATGTTCAATCATGACAGTGTTTGTATTTAAAGCCAATAATTATGTATTGTTGAAAGATTGTATGGGAAAGTTAATGTATTCTTTTATGTGTGCAATAAGATCAACAAAAATAGGTTTTTGTTTCTTGTACATGTTGTTTCTTGTGGTTGAGTCTCATATATGATACAATTTCTATAATCATTTAAAAATATATTTAAAAGTGATTTTTTCATTTTCTTAAATCTAGATTATGCCCTAATTTCATTATCTATCAATTAATATGGAATTTGGGTGTGCCAAATTATGACCTACACCATTTGTATTTGCTATTGAAAACTAATGTGTAGCAACCATTAAATCAACTATCAAGGATAATTTGCACTGCAAATGTGGATACATACCCTCAACATATGGGTCAAGACAAAGTGGCATTTTTGAAGAATTTATTGTTAATATTAGGAATTCCCATGGTATAGAACCTTAAAAATATTTGTGAAAGAGCTCTAAAATCCTAATTGGTTTGACGAACCCTGGGAAAATTCTATGCAAACAACATACTATAGTGTCTTCATATGAACCATGGATACGGTCACCCCAAAATTTTTGAGGTAGCCAAGGATGAATGCGTGCACTTTTGGCATCCTTTCATGAGGCAGAGAGGTAAGACTAGTGTGGACATCAACATGAGATCTTATGCATGAAAGTTACTCCAACAATTTCATCAAGCAATGACACACCACATGAATGAGCAATATTAAATCCACATTTCTATCATGAGATTCTACAAAACTCTGAGCATTTGCGGCTTGATTACATTATCTTCAGCTGGAATCCTCTCCATTCAACCAAATATGTTGAATCTATCTCCTAGTTTAGTTGGACTTTCTCGACTCCCTACACAATTTAGCCTCTAGATTCAAGGTGGGTGATGAAGAAGCTTTTTTCTCCTCTCCTCTCCTTCTTCTCTCTAATATTCAAAACACATATGAAACAAAATAGAGCTCCCACTCCTCATAATTAGGTTTAAAGCGATCCATTTTCTAACATTAGATCCCGATCCTTGGGCATGGATGACTTAATATTAGTTGCATCTATTGTGTATAGACGATGCAACCACATCATAGTCAATGCATTGACATGTAGGTTTGACTGAACCCTTTATTAGTAGTGTCAATGCAACTACTAGTTTGTCGATGAATCGATGAGTTTGTAACCTAACCCTAAACTTTAACAATTAGGTAAGAATTTTGGGTCGATACTATTGGTTGTGTCGTTAATGCATCAAACTAGGTTGACTCTCAACTTTGCATCAATGACACTTGGGTTGCTGCATGAACTTTTCATCATTAAACTTTCCAACTCCCACAATCAAATTTTGTCAATTAGTACCTCAAATGTTTATATCAAAATAAATGCATCCAAACCCTAAAGTTGTTGCAATTGATGCGCATTCATTTCTTTTTTCTTTTTAGGTACATATGAATGGAAAGTTATAATTAAGATCAAATTGTCCTTAAAATATCAATAAACTAATAGAGAAAATGCAATAAATGTGCATACATCAAAGATCGCCATGTAGTTCCTATTTTAGGTCAAATGAGGACAATGTTGCTTCTAGACCAGTTATTACTTCACTCATCTTAGCACACCTAAAGAAGACTTATTTACATGAGAGAGATATTGGAAGAACGAAATGCACAATAAAGAACACTAGGACTATATTGATGAGCTCCTATAAAGGATAGGAAATATTTGATTAATATAGAAGGTCTACTTGAGTATGATGTAAGTTATGAAGACATACTATGAATACACTCTTTTCTCAAATGAATTCATTGATTAGTAAGGTATGATATCATTTGAATATTGTTTAAATAGTTATTTACATATAGCAAATAAATGGGTCTGGGTCTGAGCATATACATTGATGGATCTCTTAAATATAGGTGTGCAGGTATGTGAGTCCACAGGTGGGCACAAAAATGTAGGCTCCTGATGGGTTTTAAAGGGCATGGATTTATGGGTTTACAAATATATCCAGATCCATTTAACACATGGAAGCATTTTGAAGCATCTTCAGTCAATAGAGACATTGGATCGAGTCAAAAATGGAGTTATAAAACCAATTTTGTTTTGTTTGTTCCTCGATGTAAATGTAATTCAGTTGAGATATGATTCAAACAAACTAAACTCCATCTAAAATATATGGTGAATTCTATCAATTTACTACAAAAAATAAAAAATTAACAAGAAGATCATTCTAACTACCAATTGGTAAAACTAGAGTTCAACCTCAATAGCACTCAATCAAGCTAGAGTTCAACTGAGACAATCTCAACCGAACTATAAATTGTATTGAAAATTCTATTAACCTAATAACAAAAACCAACTAGTTCGTACAATAATAACATGATACGATTAGGGTCCGAACAATATGCCTTGAAGAATTGTTAGAGTAGAATTGTATCAACCGCTTGAATGATCTGATTGTGTAATGTCCCTAAATGGACAAATTTACATATGTATATCCCAGCACGAATGGGGCGGGGCTTGTTTGGTTGGGTATCATAAGACTACACCCATAAGAGTATGCAAATAGACAACATCCATCTAGCCCAAGTAGTCATTCACACAATCAATTCAAGATATAAGAATTGGGAGAATGATGCATTTAAAATTTACATGTCCAAAGCGATTGACGAAGTGGAATGGTTGTTTATAGAGAGTGTCCTAGGAGGGTTTGGTTTTGAAATTTTAGTAGTTCAGGTCATCATGAATATTGTATGATGAACTTGGTTCTCTATATCTTTGAATGACATGACCAAAGGCTTCTTTCGATCCCCTAGAGGCTTGAGATAGGGTGATCCATTATCACCTATCTTTTTTGTCCTTGACTAGGAAATCTTGGGTAGGCATATCAGGTTATTTGTGGAAGGTGGTAGGATCTCCAATTTCAAAATGAGAGGAAGGGTAGCTCCCTCCCACCTTATGTTTGTGGATGACCTAATTTTCTTCTTCAACCTAGAAAACATATCATGGGTCAATCTACAAGACTCGATGATTTGTAGGGAAAAAGATCAACAATTAAAAATCTCTAGTAATGATAGGGAAAACCACACCATTGAGAGAAAGAGTGGCATCCTTAGGCTACTTGGATGCATGAAAGATAACACCATGTTCCAATATCTAGTTGTGCCACTCATTAGAGGTAGGGTGAAAAATCGACATTTCAGAGATCTAATGGGTAAACTAACCAGTAGGATCACATCTCAGGAGGGCCTCCTACTGTCTTATCATGCAGACTCACACTCATTAGATCGGTCTTAATGACCATCCCTATGCATAGTCCGAATGCTTGTGCGGTGTTGAAATCCACATTTTAGAGATATAGATATAAGGTTGGTGGCCTTCCTATGGGATTTTAGGGAAGGGGCTAGAAGGCACTATTGGGTTAGGTGGGATGTGGTTTCTACTTCCACGATGTGAGAGGGTTATGGCTATTAAAAAGATACAAGATAGGTACAAAGGATATCTTATGAAGGCAGGTTGGAATGTCCTACTAGGTACCTCTCTTTAGGCTAGCTCTTGCTTTGAGAAGTATAAGAAGGCTAAATGGAGTATTGGTGCTACACATCCTTGGCACTTGAAGAAGGGTAGAAGTTTCTCTATCTATGAGAAAAGGATATGGGAGAATTTTGTAATAATAATTAGGAACATTAGATGGGAGGTCTTAGAGGGTAACATACCCTTCTGGGGCTCGTTATGGGGCATGGATTGGATGGACAAATGGTGTATTGATAGTCTTCCATTGATCTCCAGCTTAAAGTTAGGGATCCTTTTGGGCATAATGAGACATGGGATGTTTTGGTGCTAACTCAGCTTGTGGATGACGAGGGCGTCAAAGAGGCACACAAAAGGATTAGAATGCTAGGAAGAAGCAAGGACAACATGATTTGATTGCCAAAGGAGGATAAGGTATTTACTCTGAAATCTTCCATTGTGACCGTGGATTTGAGGTCCTACATAGGGGTAGGGCTCGGTACCTTATGGACCAACATTGAATCAACATCGATTTGGAGTATGTGCTCCCTCTCAAAGTTTCCACCTTTGCTTGGAAATTTATTCACGATGTTATCCCGATAAATGACAAAGTTAAGTCATGTCACATCCTTCTAGTTTCTAAATGTGAATGATGTGATATAGTCAGGGAAGAATCCTCAACCCACCTTTTTCCTTCATGGAGATAGTGTCAAGCACATTTTGGAGGAGCGGGAGATCATCCTAGATGGTGAGGAGTTTAGTAAACAAAGATCATTAACTCATGATTTGAGCCATTGTTGGACCCAAGCGAGTGATAAATCTTTACTAGGCTTTCTAAGAGGGATACTCCCTCTAATGACATTGTGGTGCATTTGGACAGATAGGTGTACTAGTAGGCTCGAGGGTAGGAAGATGGATGCCAAGTGGGTTTGGCATAGGGTATGTCATGTTTGTGGGATCGCTTGCGAGGGGTTTTTGGACCAGCTTGCTAGTGCCTCCACAGAGATGATGGAGCTATGGAGAGAGCGAGGATTCTGGCCTAATCTCTCCCTTCATTCTGTCTCCCTACGACCGATTAGATGGTTGGAACCCGAGGAATGGTGATGTAAGTTGAACATAGGTTGGTGGCTTGGAACCAAACACTTTCTGGAGCCAAGGGTCTTTTCGTTGGGAGGATTACTCATGGTTCTTATGGTAAGATCCTTGCAGATATAACAAGACCAGGCAAGGATGTAGGCATGGGAAGGTTGAGCTGCCTTCTACGTCCCCTTGAGGTAGAAGTTGATCTCAGATCGAGGAAGTTTGTTATCAAGTGTGATGATATGAGGTTTTTGCATCTTGTTACCTCTAATATTTCAGCGCCCTGGAGGCTTCGAGAATAGGTAGACCACATTAGGAGGAGAGCTTGATCTAGAGGTCTGATAATCTCCCTTTTGTTCAAAGAAGCGAATACATTTGCTTATGGGTTGGCAGAATGTGGTGCAGGTCTTGAAGAGACGTATGTCTTTAGTGACCTTCGATCTATGCCCCCTGGTCTGTGAGACATATAGGTTGAAGTCTTGGGGGTTTTTCTATTTGAGACGTGAGGTAGTTACTTGCACTAGTGTTTAAAATCTATAGGTTCAACAGTTTTTGTAGGTTATAGTTTCTTCTGTTGTGTGAGGTTCTTGTTTAGTCAAGAGCCTCCTTGTAAATTTTTGGTTGATAGCCCCGTGAGGAACGGGATGAATAGAATTCCCCATAGTTTAAAAAAAAACTCTTAGAAGATCTGATTCATATATACATACATACGCGCCCAAGTAGTAAATGAGGTGTTTGTTTGGTTGGGTATCATCAGACTACACCAATATTTATATGCAATATACAAATTTACATGCCGGACTTATCTGTATGTGTACTTGCAACGCTTTATTATACCCGAACAAACAAACAAACAAAAAGCCGACAATGATATATAAATTTTATTGTGACGTGAGGATCTTTTCATTGCCTTTATGCTTTTTGTGTTTTAATTACCCGGCATCCTAGCAGGTTGCTGGTTCCCAGGACCTGCAGCGTAATCCTGCAAGCTAAAAGAAACCGCAACGAAAGTTCCTGCGAGTAAGGAATGAAGGTTCATGCGAGTGAGGGGCCGGGGTGTTGATTTGCCCAAAAAGGTGCTCGCTTCAAGGGCAAGTTTTCATGGGAAAAACCGTGGGAAACCCATCCAGTCTGCTGACCAACCAAAACCAATTGGATCCTAGTTTAAAGGAAACTTAGTGGTCGTAGATACTCTGTGGCTGTCGATCTGAATTGTATACTGATTTGTATCAGACGATTGACAATTTGTTGGTATAACACGATAATCGGGATGTAGTGTAATCCTGAGTTCAGTTCGGCTTTTGGAGGAAGAAATAAAGAACACGGTTTTGATCATTATGGTTGTGGTCTTTCAGGACCAATTAATGCTAATTGCGGCTGATTTGATCAGCAAATCCAAAACCGAGTTGGGATTCGTGATGTTTGAAATAACTTATCGGTACTGACAGCTGCTGTCATTCACAAGAACCACAAGCTCGATGATAAGATCACCTTCTTTGACGACAATCTCCGAAGGGGAGGCCATATGATCATCTTCCCTCCAATGGGTTATAGATCCCGGAACCGCAATGTTGGCTCGCCCATCCCGAAAGGCCGAAAGGATCCCCGTTGCTTTAAGGATCAGTTTAATCCCACGTCGCCCACGATTCCATTGGCAGTACATTTGAATACTTCCGGTGAATGGCAGATGAACATCCGATCAGTGACGATTACTTTGCGTGCCAGCAGTCTTGGTTGACTTGCACTGTTCAACCACGGACGAAAACACCGCATCTGAGCTCACTTATTTTTTTCCATTTCAGTTCCTTGGTCTCTAAGCCAATTTGTGTATGTGCATGATCAACGAGACTTTAGGAATAAATTTTTATAATATCTACAGACAAAGACAATGCAAAAGAATTAAATATTGTATTATTGTGTTCTCCATACAACATTGTGGGTAGATGGAATGTCTTAATTCTTTGTTGGAATTCCTTTTGAATTTCATGAATATCAAAGTTATTGAGATTGGGAGTTATAAAGAGATTTCATTGACGATTCCCACTCAAGTGAAATCTTCACGGATTTTTTTTACTTTTTTATACAATGGAACATATAATTACACTATGCACCATTGTCCTCATTACCATGCTCTTTAAATATTTGTTTATGCATGAGTAGGGATATAAATAACTTGTCCAATATCATAGACACTTTTTGGCTCTATGTCTCGCAAAAATAGTATCACATAATAGGATTTATTGCTAGGGATAATGTTTCAGTTGGTTAATTATTGCCTGAATTACAATGTAGAAGACATGTTATAGTTGATTTTTGACGGTTACTTTGCGTGCCAACAGTCTTGGTTGACTTGCACTATCCGATTACGAACGAAACACCTCCATTATATATCCGATTAGGGTGATTTAATAACATGTATCGTTTCATTTTAAATAGGTTTATCTAATTTAATTACATTGTAATTCAGACATGAAAATTCCCCATTCTTTATTTCCTCACCACAGAGTTTAGGTCCTCTACTTGCTAAACAACATTAGGCTACATATTATTGTTGTAGAGGTACTGACATTAGAGGGTAACATGATCATACCCTTGGCAAATTTTACATAGAGATTCTACGGCTATGACTTGTTGGGGTTCAAATTTCACCTTGAAAACCCTTTCTTTAGTTTCATTTTTGACCTACTGCATTCAAATATTTTGCTCTGTGTCACAGACATGCCTCGATTGCACAGTTATTTGACTCTAGGTCTCCAGTTACAATGTACCCAAATTGGAGACCTAGTGGAGTTCTCCTTTATATTTTCTACATAGGATCAGAATCTTCTTCCCCATAATAGGTGTGGGGATAATAAGCATCATGTAGATCTTCTTAAAGAGAATGTTGGGAAGAATGGTTGTAGATATTTTAGGGTGTTGCAAGTCCTTATGGTGAAGAGAGTTGATAAGGCAGCACCATTGGTGGATGTTGTCAAGGAAAAATGTTTCTGCGGCTAGAGATGGCCAATAGACCATCAAGGGTTTTGTCAGGGTTGGAATCAAAACATATTTTATTCTATAGGTGTTTCTATAGTCCATGGCTTTGGTTGTGAGAAGATAAAGAGGTGAAGATAGGGCTTTCAAGGTGAAAGGTGGTTAGAAGAGAACAAGGTTAGGGTCTGGGTCATCGTGATGTATAAAATAAAGATCCACAATTGTTGGTGAGGTATGCATGTCGGCCACGGTGGTCTTTGTCAATCCTTGGTTGTGGGAGGAGTAGCTATAGAGGTTTGGATCTCTCTTTGGTGATGGTGGTAGAACATTTGCTAAAGATAAAAGAGATCATCATTGTACAAGGTTGACTTAGCAGCCTCTACAATGTCTGCAACTACTGATGACGGTTATCCTTTTCCAAGAAAATTGATGTTGGGTGAGGGTCAGTCAAGACAACTAGAGTTTTTAGCATATGAAAAAGGGAAGAGGGGAGGGAGAGGGAGAATTGGAACATAATAAGAAATAAAGGAGCATGGAGAGAAGAGAACGGGAGGGGAAACAACATCGTTGTTCACCTGGCATTCCATCCACTGGTAAGAGTTGGCCCGATGAGGATGCATCTAGGAAATGAAGGTGAGGGAAGTTACATGGCATCATAAAAGGAAATAGATGGACTTAGGTGAATGAATGAAATAAATGATATTTATATTATGTAACTCTTACAAATAAAAAGAATGGTCAATAAACTTCAAATGGGATGAAAATATAAACATAGGTCGACTACATGTTAGGCTACTTAAATAAATTTCCAATCTCAGAATGTGCATCATTTAAGATGAGTAAATAGGTTAGGGCCGAAACCAATACACTTATAAAATTTTGTAACTAATCCCCAATTTAAGCCTTAGTTAAAATATTTATCATTAACTTCAAATAAAAGGTGATGTTTTGAAACATTATGTTTTCTTGGCTCCAACAACTCTTAGTTAATCTATTCAAGTGAAAATGAATTTAATTTTTACCTATTTCAAATCATATTAAGGAGAGGGAAGTTGAGCTAAGTACCTAGATTTGGGTATATTACAACAATCTACCCCTTAAAAGGGGAAATCATCCCAAAATATGTCCATTCATTCACATAGCCCAATGTTATGCTAGACATCAACCAAATTATTAACTTTTCCTAAATAGTATCCTATCTAAATACCTTCTATATACTATCATGTAATTGGGATCGCTCCACCTAGAATCTTGCTTTACTTTGATGACTCCAACTTTTGTATTACTTTATTTTAGATTATCAAATAAATGTTCGTTATAACCATTTAATCAATGTTTATTTGTTCTATGTAGGGAGTAATTATTTTTGTATGAAATGTATTGAGTAATTTTCCTAAGGGTTCTCTATAATAAGGGATAAGTCAACTAAGGTGTATATATCTATTCAAAACTCCTTGCTCATCTACCAACTATTATGTATAGAGTTTCAAGGTTGCCTAACCAGTCAAGGGTGCTTCATTACAGTGTCTTTTACTAATCTAAGATTCATGTAATGATGACTTTGTTTGTGAAACCAATTAAAAAATGTAGTTTTTTTTTGTTTTTTACATATGCACTATGATAATGAAAATATTTTTGATGATGAAAACTCTTTCTATGTTAGGAAAAAAATTGGCACCAAAATCACTTTCAGTAACCAAGTCAATCACTTTTTATCTTAATGCATTCTGTTGAGAGAGTCTAAACCTCCAAGGTTATATAAGGGTATACTAGAAACATATCTAACTCATATTGTAGTATACATGGATATAAATTACATGAATATGATGTCAATTCTACTACATCCATATTGGTTACTTCACATGTTTTCACCACTTCACCTTAAACATGCTCAATCTTACAACCTTGACATTGGGGGAACATCAAGAAGTCCTCAGGTCACCCAATTATCCCAATAAAAAGTTAGGGTTTGCCATACCAAGAGAAGTATGTGACCATCCGACACTTTAGTCCCATTAGGCCATCATATATCCATATGCCTGAGCATCTAAGACTTAGTCTCATCAGACCATTATATATCCATATGCCCAAAAGGAACTATTCAGATATCCTATATAATTGTGAAGGTGATATAGGTGAAGTCATATAGATCTTCACCATGTAAAAAAAATTCTTCAACTAACCCTAGTGTATGTAGAAATTGGATCTTAGGTATGGTATCTTCTAGTCCCCTAGTTTGAGTAGTTTTGAAAGACTATATTGAAACAACTAAGTTTAAAGAAAGGCCTAATTCACAATAAAGGAGCTACAACAAACTCTAAAACTTAGATTAGTTTTTGATGTATGCTATCCATTCATGCTTAGTTCTCAATATAGATGTATTCAAGGAACATTTGAAATACCAAAAAGAAAAGTAAAAGCAAAAATTAGTCATGAAGAATCCACATAGTAGTAAAAGCAAAAACAAAAAATAGAATGAGGAGTCCACATAACAGTAGAACAATCCATATAGAAACAACATTAACACTCATGAAGGACCCATACAGTAGTTGAAGCACATCACATAGAAGAAAAAAATCTAGTATGGATATCCATATAGCAGAAGAACTAGGACTTCTTCTTCTCTCCTCCATCACATCTTTTCCTTCTAATCATCATCCTCTATTCTTCCCCTCACACCAGCAATGAAAAGAGTCAAGAGAGTGGTTGGAGTTGAAAGTCAAAACCAATAGTAGAGGAAAGGACTATGTTGGTAAGTTTGTGGAGGGGGTAACTGCCAACTCAAGTCAAGGTGCAACACTACTCGATTACGTCGATCTAGATCAAAAAATAAATGGATCTTTTTACGCCCCAATTTTTTTTGGACTAGGTCAAAAAATTATAGGATCCTATTATCATCAGGAAAAATATGTATATGAGGGGTAGTACAAGTATTGAGGATGTAGGAAATATGTATGTAGGAGTAGAAATGATGAGGGGTTTAAAGAAAAAAAATTAAGAAAATTTCTTTAAAAGGAAGATAAGTGTTGCTGGTAAATATAAATAAGAGAATCACCATGTAAAGAAACCTTATACCATGTTATAGATCATTGTAGATGATGTAGACTCAAAAATGTATCAACAGTAGTAGTTGACATGTCATGTCAGTGAAGGGACATGTTGTGTTAATTAGTAGAATCTCAAGGCAGAAGTAGGCGACACATCGTGTTAAAGTACATGCAACACACCATTCAAAAAGTAACACATCATGTTGTTGGGTAGATTTTATGGATGTGTGATGGAGAATGAAATAGAACATTGATAATACGCTATGTTAGACAATTCCACATCATGTTAGAGGCCAACAATAGCAGAAAAATCCCATATTGAATAGCAAAAGATGGATTTGTTTTTATTTTGGATCTCCACGATAATAATATAGGGATCGTATGTCCCTAATATCAGTAGAAAAGGGAGATTTTTATACAAGATTTCATATTAAATCTCAAAAGAGGCAAGGATGATAAAGACGGTGTAGTTCTATAGAGATGTAGATGATGAAAATGTAGATATGAAAGGATTAGATGACAACGATGTAGATCAGCAAATGTTAGATGATGGCGGTGTAGATTAGCAATAGAATAGATGAAAGTGGAAAATATATTAGATATGTAGACTTCATTAGCAACAAATCATGGAGGTGGCATGGCAGCCCATCTAGATCTAGTGGCAACAACTTCAAAGTGGATACTTTTTTTTGTTAAAGATGTAGATGGCTCATGGATATGACTCCAAGAAGAAGTAGGGATGGGAAAATCCCTATGGGAAGACCAGTGACACCTAGTGTGACGTCCTCGGATTTTGGCTTCTCCAAACCCTATTGGGAATGAGATGTTAGAATCCGAAAACATCATCAAATCATATCAGAAAGCGATGCGGAAGCATAATACGCATACATGAACATACAACCATAACATTCTCAACATTCAACATGTAAATTTATACAACATGAATTTATTACACAATGGTTTACAATTACATATTGAATAGAAAATTTTACATAAGTCTATGAACATGTATGCTAACAGGATCTTAACACAAAAGGTACAACCTGGACAACTGCTCACTTCCGGTCTTTTATCCCAAGCTAGCTCTGAACCTAAAACATACGTGAAACAATGAATCAACACACAAGGTGTTGTGCATGTGGGTAGAAAAATACATACTAATATGCTTGCATAATTGAAATAATCTTGAGAAAGAAAGAGTAAAAGAAAACATTATTTAAAGCGATAATCAGGTAAACACATTTTTAGATGCCTTTTGATGCGTTTGTACTACTAAGTGGTGTCACACTTCATTTTTCCCCGCCCCTTGGGCTATGGGGACCGAGTGTCGACCTTATATTTAGAGGGGAGAGAGAGAGATGTCACACTTCATTTTTCCCCGCCCCTTGGGCTATGGGGACCGAGTGTCGACCTTATATTTAGAGGAAGAGAGAGAGAGAGAGAGAGAGAGGATTGGGAGAGAGAGAGAGAGCATATATCCACTCAGTAGCTACAAACCATCCATATTCTTTTATGTTCTGTAATGTTTTGCGGAGCATATACTACTAATACACATCCAAGAATTTATATGCAAACACAAGCATCCAAAATACATCATATCATTATGCATTCATGAAAACTAGTCTTATACTTAATAAATCCCACGTACCTGAGTTCAGAGAACCATAACTATCCTTGATCATCTAGACAATCTGGTCATCACCTGATTAATAACAAATATTCATCATTAATACAAGGTTCACCGTTATTAATGGTATTTTGGTCCAGTTTAGGATTTAGGTAAAATCTAGGTGTTACTGATCTAAAATGTGTCTCTGGTATTTTTATAGAGATCCAGATGTCATTCTAAGGGTCTGGTACGATTTTTATATGTTTTTGATTACTAGTCTATTTTCTAGGATTAAAATGAGGTTACAAACATGGAATTGGATTTTAATGAGAAAAGACCTAAAATTTCTCAATAATATTAAGATCAGAGTCCACATTTAATTTCCAGATGATATTAGGGTTCAAACTTATTTTTCTCATATTTTATATCATCATTTGCTAATTATACAAATTAAATGAGCCCAAAAGAAGCATTTCACCCTAAAATGAATATCATCAATATTTGTGCTTCAAATCCATAACTAAGGGTCTAGTAATATAGGGGATCATTTTCTGAGTCTGGGGGTATTTTGGGGAGATTTATTGGCCATTGGGGCTATTTTTAATGATATTTCCAAACTCTAGTCTAATTCTGAGAATTTAAAAGGATTTTACCTTTATGGGATTTTCTTAGCCATGGGATTCCCTGACCTGTGCTCCTAGATGACACCACATAGCCCACTAGGAAGCATGTGGTCCTTGCTTGGCTGAGATCTGAGTCGATAGGCTGCTAGATTGAACCGCTTGGTTCATTGAAAAATGACTCGGCCGACCTCCCTCTCTTTGCGTGCGATCTGCATCGCACAGGAGTCCCCTTCCAAGCCGGCACTGCCGCACTGCAAGGAAGCAGCAACGAGGGTCTTGTTGCCCCCTTTCCATCCGAAGATGGTGCCACCGACCTCCTTTGCGCATCACGATACTCACCGGAACAGCGGGGACCATCTCCTTCCGAAAGCTCCTCCACGGAACCATAGGCGGAAATCGATGGAGAAGAGGAAGGGCATCCCTACCCATCTCTGAGTCTCAGCCTGGTCTGCGATCTCTGGTCCACTTCTGATCTCCTTCTCATAGAATCTTGACTCCCTATTCTTGCCATAGGAGAAGCCGCCGTGAGGGAAGCACAGACGCCGCCGTAGGAGATGGAACTGCGGCAAGTTCTGGAGATTGTCCACCCAAAACGCCTGGAAGTTCTGAAGCTAACCCCCGAATGTGCTTGCGGTCTTCACAGGTGGTAGAGGGAAGACTTTCGGCTACCTTTTGCAAGCTTGATTGCTTCGACTCCTAAGGGTCACCGGTGTACAACTACAGCAAGGGGAAAATCGATTGGGGCTTTGCTTTCCTCTATCCCTCCTCTATGTATAACGCTGTCAAGGGATTCTAGGTGCCACTGCAAGATAGAACAACCCCTGGATTGTAGTATCCAGGCTCTGACAGCTGCTCCGAGAGCTATACATCATGCTCAACCAAAACTGATTTCCGGAGCTCCTCTGTTGCTTATTCTAAGGTCGATTGGTGTTGCAGGTAGACTCATATAGGTTGGGCATGGGTTTTCTCAGTGAGGAATCAATCTGTTGGCCACCCTACTCACCCCCTTCTCCCTGGGTAGCTAACTGCAAGGAGCCATGGAGAGAATTGAGAAGGCAAGAGGTGTATCTCCCTCATCTCTGCACTCCACGCCCCACTAAGGTTTTGTTGGAAAGATCCTACCGTCACGGTGCACTTGGCGTGTGCATATGGGGCTGATCACCCCTGAAATCATGGAGAGCAGGATGCCCAACCATGACCAGGTCCCCTCCCGCAGGATTCAGAGGTAAGTGACAAGGTCTGCACTGCCAGATCACAGTGAACGACTGAGATAGAGCCACACCCCTAAGTTTGAGTGGGACGGTTGTGTGACCGTATATGTCGCAGACCTAACTAATGAATAACCAAAAGACCAAAATTTGACTAAGTTTATATCATAAATGTCTGTAACTTCAAATTGTTGCATCTCTTTGTAGGAATCTTCAAACATTTTAAAATTATAGACATTAGCTCATAATATCCTAAAGCACCTAAGCAAGGGGGCAGGCTGACGTGACATCTAAATGTCACAGCTATTAAATAATTAAAAGACCAAAGTTCATCATAGTAATATCATGAATATCATCAACTTCAAATATCTATATCTCTTTATGTGAACCTCCGGTCCTTTCTAAATTTGAGGCGTGGCTCTTTGATTGTATAATCTCTCATCTAAAAAGTTTTGATATCAAAACCCACAATATGATTATGTCAAAAAGTTCTTCAAATAACCTTATAAATAAGCATACAAACCTAAAATCCAAATCATGAATCATCATTTTTATTGGTATTAAACAAGTTTAACTTGTTCATTTTGATGATATTACACCTCAAGCGACACTAAAATCATTTTACATCAATATGGCTTCAACTATTATATTGGATATTGAATCCTAAAATCGAGGTTATCACATTCACCCCATCTTATATAGAATTTTGTCCTCAAAATTCAACTAGCCTCATACTCGAGGGGACAACACAAAGTCCAACTTTATATAGGTCATCAATTATAGATGTCAATTCTATCATAGTTCTTAATGAACCCTAGGTTGTCATCTTAGGTTTTATGAGCACGTAGGGGTGCCCTCCCCACCTTATGTGGATGGAAGCGTCATTTAATGTCTTAGCCATAGCATGGCATTATGATATCTTAGGATTACATCACCCCTAAGGATATAGGTTTTGTTCATACTTTTAAAGTTCAAGAGGAGTTCACTTATATGCCATGGTATTCAGATCGTTCAAATCTAACATCATTAATATGTCTTATGATCGACATCTTACAATGATTTCAACATTAGAGGAGATTTATCTTCAACCTTGATATTATGATTTTTCTACTTAAGAAGGGCTTACGTAACATGTTTGACCATTAGGGTTTCACCCTATGGTGTGATATTCATACTCAACTTAGAAGCATACATTGAGAAGAATCAAAGTTACGAACTATATTTCTGATCATATATCCTATGATCAAAAAATATCTTTACATCAAGTTCATGAGTTCAAATTTTTTTATGTCTTGCATGTATTATGTGAAGGGAAAAAGAGAATATACTAAGTTTATCCCATGATCTCAACATCATATCTTTCATGTTTCACATGAAGGGGAAGAGAATATTTTAAAGTCAAACTTATCATGATTTCAATCTTGGGTACTACATGTATGATATAGGTGGAAATATAGAATAGGTCAAGCTTATACGAGTGACTCCTCATATATAAATCATCTATATAGCTCAAGTGAGGTTTCTATCATCGTATATTAAGAAAGAGAAGAAGAAGGGAGAACATGTATTTTGAGTATCTTTTGCACAAAGCATCATACTCTCATAACTAGAGTTCATATATTACCTCACTTGCAACTAATGATGAGATTCACAAAATATGTCACTCCATCTAGGACGTAACTCAGCCAAAGGATTGACTTTATCATATGGGTCATCTACCCATCCTTTTCTTTTACCCAATTCTCACATATAGATTTGAATCATGCATAAGGACTCAACTCAACACTCAAGAGTAATCTAGTGTAGGACATTGTTTTTAACACATATCCCATATATTGGAGGCTAGGTCCTATGACCTTCTCCCTGTGGGTCTTACTCTCTCTGGAGTTCACCACATATCTCATCCTACCACTAGATATCCCCCTTGTATAAGAGCTTGAGGCTCATGCATACTCATCTCTATCTTAACTTAGCTTATCTTAAGTAGGAAAAAGGGAATGTGCTTTCATCATCATGATTTTTTTATAAATTCACCAAAATTGGATTCAACTAGTATACAATTTAAACCTTTATAAAGAAACTTATACCGTCAGAGATCAAACTTAGATAAGATTTCACATGCTTATTTCAACTATCATTCTATCATCTACTCTATGTATCACATATCTTGATAAGGCTCTAGACATCTAATCTAGACTACTCTCTCTTCTAGACTGATGTCACTCCCTTTCACTTAGGTTGCATGAACACTAACTACTCTACAGTGTGAGGGACACATTTTTATATTTACATATATATAATAAAATATTATATAGTTTTTCTCCAAGAAAGAAGACGTCAGAGAAAACACTCGAGGCTCGAGCCGATTGGAACACAGTAGATAGTCTAGTGTCATGTCACCTAGTGAAATGGTGAGAACGAGATGTAGACTAGTGTAGCTACCCAATACATATGAGCTCTATATGGAAAGGGTTTCAGACACTTGTCTAAACCTAGTTCTTGAACATCTAGGTTCTAACCTAGAGGCTAAGTCGAACTTAATCCTTGTTCAACAACCCACTAAGTTTCTAGTATTTAAAGTGAAAGGTGAAATTTAATTTTTATGTTTCATGATGAGCAATTGTCAGGTGTAGCTAATTTTCATGCTCTGATACCAACTGTGACGTCCCCAGATTTTGGCTTCTCCAAACCCTATTGGGAATGAGATGCCAGAATCCGAAAACATCATCCAATCATATCAGAAAGTGATGCGGAAGCATAATACGCATACATGAACATACAACCATAACATTCTCAACATTCAACATGTAAATTTATACAACATGAATTTATTACACAATGGTTTACAATTACATATTGAATAGAAAATTTTACATAAGTCTATGAACATGTATGCTAACAGGATCTTAACACAAAAGGTACAACCTGGACAACTGCTCACTTCCTGTCTTTTATCCCAAGCTAGCTCTGAACCTAAAACATACGTGAAACAACGAATCAACACACAAGGTGTTGTGCACGTGGGTAGAAAGATACATACTAATATGCTTGCATAATTGAAATAATCTTGAGAAAGAAAGAGTAAAAGAAAACATTATTTAAAGCGATAATCAGGTAAACACATTTTTAGATGCCTTTTGATGCGTTTTTACTACTAAGTGGTGTCACACTTCATTTTTCCCCGCCCCTTGGGCTATGGGGACCGAGTGTCGACCTTATATTTAGAGGGGAGAGAGAGAGAGATGTCACACTTCATTTTTCCCCGCCCCTTGGGCTATGGGGACCGAGTGTTGACCTTATATTTAGAGGAAGAGAGAGAGAGAGGATTGAGGGAGAGAGAGAGCATATATCCACTCAGTAGCTACAAACCATCCATATTCTTTTATGTTCTGTAATGTTTTGCGGAGCATATACTACTAATACACATCCAAGAATTTATATGCAAACACAAGCATCCAAAATACATCATATCATTATGCATTCATGAAAACTAGTCTTATACTTAATAAATCCCACGTACCTGAGTTCAGAGAACCATAGCTATCCTTGATGATCTAGACAATCTGGTCATCACCTGTTTAATAACAAATATTCATCATTAATACAAGGTTCACCGTTATTAATGGTATTTTGGTCTAGTTTAGGATTTAGGTAAAATCTAGGTGTTACTGATCTAAAATGTGTCTCTGGTATTTTTATAGAGATCCAGATGTCATTCTAAGGGTCTGGTACGATTTTTATATGTTTCTGATAACTGGTCTATTTTCTAGGATTAAAATGAGGTTACAAACATGGAATTGGATTTTAATGAGAAAAGACCTAAAATTTCTCAATAATATTAAGATCAGAGTCCACATTTAATTTCCAGATGATATTAGGGTTCAAACTTATTTTTCTCATATTTTATATCATCATTTGCTAATTATACAAATTAAATGAGCCCAAAAGAAGCATTTCACCCTAAAATGAATATCATCAATTTTTGTGGTTCAAATCCCATAACTAAGGGTCTAGTAATATAGGGGATCATTTTCTGAGTCTGGGGGTATTTTGGGGAGATTTATTGGCCATTGGGGCTATTTTTAATGATATTTCCAAACTCTAGTCTAATTCTGAGAAATTAAAAGGATTTTACCTTTATGGGATTTTCTTAGCCATGGGATTCCCTGATCTGTGCTCCTAGATGACGCCACATATCCCACTAGGAAGCATGTGGTCCTTGCTTGGCTGAGATCTGAGTCGATAGGCTGCTAGATTGAACCGCTTGGTTCATTGAATAATGACTCGACCGAACTCCCTCTCTTCGCGTGCGATCTGCATCGCACAGGAGTCCCCTTCCAAGCCGGCGCCGCCGCACTGCAAGGAAGCAACAACGAGGGTCTCGTTGCCCCCTTTCCATCCGAAGATGGTGCCGCCGACCTCCTTTACGCATCACGATACTCACCGGAACAGCGGGGACCATCTCCTTCCGAAAGCTCCTCCACGGAACCATAGGCGGAAATCGATGGACAAGAGGAAGGGCATCCCTACCCGTCTCTGAGTCTCAGCCTGGTCTGCGATCTCTGGTCCACTTCTGATCTCCTTCTCATAGAAGCTTGACTCCCTGTTCTTTCCATAGGAGAAGCCGCCGTGAGGGAAACAGCCGCCGTGAGGGAAGCACAGACGCCTCCGTAGGAGATGGAACTGCGGCAAGTTCTGGAGATTGTCCACCCAAAACGCCTGGAATTTCTGAAGCTAACCCCCGAATGTGCTTGCGGTCTTCACAGGTGGTAGAGGGAAGACTTTCAGCTACCTTTTGCAAGCTTGATTACTTCGACTCCTAAGGGTCACCGGTGTACAACTGCAGCAAGGGGAAAATCGATTGGGGCTTTGCTTTCCTCTGTCCCTCCTCTATGTATAACGCTGTCAAGGGATTCTAGGTGCCCTGCAAGATAGAACAACCCCTGGATTGTGGTATCCAGGCTCTGACGGCTGCTCCGAGAGCTATACATCATGCTCAACCAAAACTGATTTCCAGAGCTCCTCTATTGCTTATTCTAAGGTCGATTGGTGTTGCAGGTAGACTCATATAGGTTGGGCATGGGTTTTCTCAGTGAGGAATCAATCCGTTGGCCGCCCTACTCACCCCCTTCTCCCTGGGTAGCTAGCTGCAAGGATCCATGGAGAGAATTGAGAAGGCAAGAGGTGTATCTCCCTCGTCTTTGCACTCCACGCCC
The DNA here is from genome assembly GCA_963693085.1 of Alisma plantago-aquatica. NCBI lineage: Eukaryota > Viridiplantae > Streptophyta > Magnoliopsida > Alismatales > Alismataceae > Alisma > Alisma plantago-aquatica. The sequence goes on from OY856410.1 coordinate 759,289,861, forward strand.
CACTAAGGTTTCGTTGGAAAGATCCTACCGTCACAGTGCACTTGGCGCGTGCATATGGGGCTGATCACCCCTGAAATCATGGAGAGCAGGATGCCCAACCATGACCAGGTCCCCTCCCGCAGGATTCAGAGGTAAGTGACAAGGACTGCACCACCAGATCACAGTGAACGACTGAGATAGAGCCACACCCCTAAGTTTGAGTGGGACGGCTGTGTGACCATATATGTCACAGACCTAACTACTGAATAACCAAAAGTCCAAAATTTGACTAAGTTTATATCATAAATGTCTGTAACTTCAAATTGTTGCATCTCTTTGTAGGAATCTTCAAACATTTTAAAATTATATACATTAGCTCCTAATATCCTAAAGCACCTAAGCAAGGGGGCAGGCCGGCGTGACATCTAAATGTCACAGCTATTTAATAATTAAAAGACCAAAGTTCATCCATAGTAATATCATGAATATCATCAACTTCAAATATCTATATCTCTTTATGTGAACCTCCGGTCCTTTCTAAATTTGAGGCGTGGCTCTTTTATTGTATAATCTCTCATCTAAAAATTTTGACATCAAAACTCACAATAGGATTATGTCAAAAAGTTCTTCAAATAACCTTATAAATAAGCATACAAACCTAAAATCCAAATCATGAGTCATCATTTTTATTGGTATTAAACAAGTTTAACTTGTTTATTTTGATGATATTACATCTCCAGCGACACTAAAATCATTTTACATCAATATGGCTTCAACTATATATTGGATATTGAATCCTAAAATTGAGGTTATCGCACCTAGCCATAGCGGTTTCCTGTAAGGGGATGCTTATCTCCTTTACACACATAGACACACACACACTCTCTCTCAAGATTGGGGCCAGCACATGAAAGCTTACTATAATACCATGTAAAAAATTGTGTCTCAACAACATAGGTAGTATGGGGAGTGGATGTAAGCAAATTAATAAGAGATAAAATCCCTAGATGGTATTCCATAACTCAAAGATAGGCATATCATCATCTTGTATAGAGTCAAATAATTGTGCAATCGAGGCATGTCTATAGAAATAGTAGAGGATAACTTAACATAGTCAGATTCATGGATTGCACTAGCTCTAACACAATAGTGTAAAGAGGGGACATGAAAGGGGTTCCACTCCTTGCATAATTGAGGAATAAATCCATCATTTCCAAACACCCTTATAAGTACAATGGAAAAGAAGTTTTAATTCCTCAAGTATAATTTACAAAATAGAGTGGTGGTAATTTAATGAATTAGTAAATCATTCTTATTGTAATTAATACATGGTTCCTCACTTAAAGGGTGATTTTACAAAAGTTGAACTAAATGTAATTTATTGCTATACTAGTTGTAAACCCATTCAAGAGGGGGGTATTAGAAATTTAGGTATGTTTAGTAAAATCAAACAAGAGAATAAACATCAAAATATGAAGTATATGAATATTAAAGACATAAAAATATAAAGCATCTTGCCATCTCATAATATATACTTTCAGAAAAATAAAAATTGCATGCAGCTATATCATAGTGTATATCTATCTAAAGTAGGTCCAAGTAAGCATTGGTCATTAGCCAAAAGTGGGTGAAGAAAACACACATTGGGCGGAACATCGTGCACTAATGTAGAAGGGTGAAACAACACGCCCTATCAAATAAATTTGTGGAACAACACACCATGCACAGAACAACACACCCTAATATATAAAATAGGTGGAAACGACATACATGTGATAGAACAACACACTCAAATAAGTTAATTTGTGGAAAAACACACCATGGGTGGAACAATACACACTAATAGGTAAGTGGGTGGAACAATACACCTTGTCGGAACAACACACCCTTATATATGAAGTAGATGAAACAACACATTGGGGGTGGACAACATGTCGTACTAATTATCATTACATTAGATACATAGTCTATATGGTATGCAAACATAATAGAGAGTGACAAGAAAGAAATAGCCCAATCATTAATTAAATTTTCTAGAAAGCAATGTAGGTGGGTCATAGACCCAATATAAAATGATTCAGTACAGGTCAAGATATTTCAAAATTATTGCCACTAGGAGGGCATGTAATTTCAACTAAGAAGTAACAATGTCAAAAAGATACCTCATTTTGGGAAAATATACTTCAAGTCATATACTTTCCTGAATATAAATAGAGACTACACATACCTGGTTTTCACATTTAATGGTTAACCCAATATATATACTTGGTTCGTGAAAATGAGTATTCATCCTAGAAACACAATAGGTGTGTAAGCTAAACAAAACTAACATATATTTGCATTCCTAGTATATTTATATATTTCTTACCCTAATCTTGATCACATAATACTATATCAGGGCTTTTAATCTCATTAAGTGATTGTATGATTCACCAAATATTTATCTTAGTTCTAAGATCCACGTCCGGTCACACAAGTCAAAGTATGTCAAGGTTACTTATATATGTGTACTAATACGCATTATTCTAATTTAATTCTCATAATTGCATTCTCCATCTTTGTATGATATAGTTCAATTTGACCAACTAGGTCATAGTTTTCCATTAGATTAGATACTATTGTATAATAATATCCTTATCATGAAAACTTAGAGTCTAGTTCATGTATAACGAACATTGGAATGGTGTTTCAACTATGCTAGATTATTATCATACATACATAATTACCTAGCATTATCTCTATATTATATAATCTTCTTTTTCATTTATATGTTTTAACAATTTTCCTAGAATTTCTATAGTCATAGTATTTACATATTTTAACCTTCCGTCTATATACTACTATAATCAGTTTTAGGGAAATCAATCAAGAAGTGGTCAGGTTAAAATAATCACTTTGTATTATTATTCAAAAATCTAGGACCGCATCTAGATTCTAATTACCATGTGGATATAATCTCAAACTGATTACTTTCTAAGTTTTGAAACTGGGGGAGGCAGTTATACACACATGCATCAATTCATAATCTGATAAATATGTATAAAAGATAATATTATAGTTAAATGATCAGATGTGTTAGATAACAATCGATCGGTGTATGCTCATTGTTATGTTGTGTTGATAATCCTTAGGGTGAATTAAGATGGAGAGGCGACACCTTTGGTGATTGCTGACAGGGAAAAATGTTTCTATGGCTAGAGGTGGCCAATAGACATTTGAGGGTTTTGTTAGGGTCAACACCATTGTAGATGTTACTCTATAGGTGTTTCTATAGGTTGTCACATTGTTTGTGAGGAGATGTAGAGGTGATGATGGGGTTTGCTAGATGCAAGGTGTTTGGAGGAGAACAAGGTCAGGGTGTTGGTCGTTGTGATGCCTGAAACAAAGATCCACAATTGATGGCTAAGTATGCATGTCGGTCATGGTGGACTTTGTCAATCCCTGGTTGCCAGAGAAGTAGGTATGGAATCTGGGATCTCTCTTTAGTGGTGGTGACAGTACATTTCCTGAAGAGAGAAAAGTGTGATGTTTTTCAAAGTAGACACAACAACCTTTGTGGTGTCTACAACTACTATTGGTGGTTCTCCTCTGTCAAAAAAATTGGTGTGGGGTAAGGGTCAGACATGAAAATTATGGTTTTAGCATTTGGCGGAGGGAAGAGGAAAAGGCAAAGGAGAAGAGGAGGCAAAGAAGAAATAAAGAATGGGGAAGAGAAAAGGAGAGGAGGGGGAACAACACAACCAGTTACCTGGTATTCCATCTATTGACAAATGTTGGGTCTGCGAGGGTGCATCTAGGGAATACAGGTGGGTACATTACAATGGGGGAGAAAAGAAATAGATAGACTTATGTAAATGAATGAAACAAAAGACATTTATATCATATAAGTCTTATTAATTAAAAGAATGGTCAAACAAACTGTAAATCAGATGAAAATTTAAAAAGCGTATAAAGGTTTGGCTACTAAAAAAATTACTAATCTCATAACGTGCATTGTTCATGACCATTAAATAGGTTAGAATAAAAAATGATGAATTTATAAATTTGTATAAATAACCCCCAATCAAAGACATAATTAATTTATCTATCAATAGCTTTAAATAAAAGGAGATGTTTTGAAACATTATATTTTCTTAGCTCCAATAACACTTAATTTATCTAATTTAAGGAAAGATGAATTTAATGCTAACCTATTTAAAATGAAACTAAAGAAAGGGAAGTTAAGTACCTAGATTTGGATATATTACATGCCCGATATGTCAAAATTTCATAACTCATTTGGTAATTAGAGCTTAAAATGATTGAGTCATACTAAATGTTGTTAAAATCAACTATAACATGTCTTCTACATTGTAATTCAGACATGAAAATTATGGTTTTGGCCCTCTACTTGCACAGAAAATAGCTATCTGTAGCACGTCCACTAGGTCTCTAGTTTGGTTGTAGGCTGAAAGAAACCCAAGGGATGATTGATGTGATCACAAGATTAGATCTACATATTGATTGGTGGAGAAATTGAAAAACTACACGTATGAATTCTTAAATGTTCTTAATGTCTTAGATAATAAAGAGAATATATTCAAGAATCACGTCAATGTGTGTAAGTGTTATATATATATATATATATATATATATATATATATATATATATATATATATATATATATATATATATATATATATATATATATATATATATATATATATATATATATATATATATATATATCGGTCTATCATTATCTAACACTACTAATCATTTAACCATAATAATATCTTTTGTACATATTAATCAGAATATGAACAATGTGCATGTTCCTAGAACTACCTTGCCTACTTTTAGAACTTATAAAGTAATTGGTTCCCGAATATATCAATGTGATAGCGAGAATTTAGACAAAAACCTAGATGTTTAGAATCCTAAAATAAGTGATTGTTATAACCATACCACTTGATTGATTACCCTACAATTGATAATACTAGTATGAAGAGAGAGTGTTAAAATTTGTAAATATGTCAATTATAGTCTCTAATATGAGAAAATGGTTAACACATATACATTATAAAGAATATTATATATTAAAGAGATAATGCTAGGTAATTATGTGGTCTAATCTTTGTTGATTCATCATTCTAATGTTCATCATATATAAACTAAACCCTATGTTTTCCTAATAAGGGTATTATGGTACAATAATATCTCATCCAATGCAAAATAATGACCTAGTTTGTCAAATTGAACTATACAATAAAAAGATCGAGAATAACATTACAAGGCCTAAATCAGAAGAATGCATGTTATTACACATGTAAGTGACCTCGACATGCTTTGATTTATGTGACTAGAGATGTATCTTATAAGTAAAATAGATATTTTGTGTATCATTGGATCACTTAATGAGATTAAAAACCTTGATATACCATTAGGTGATGAAGATTAGGGTAAGAACTATATATATTACTATATTAGGAACACAAACATATGTTAGTTTTCGTTTATCTAACACACATAATGTGTTTCTAGGATGACTATGCATCTTTGGGAACCAAGTATATATGTTGACTTAACCATTAGATGTGAAGACCAAGTATGTGTAGTCTATGTTTATATTCAGGAAATTATATGACTTCCCATGCATTTTCCCATAATGAGGCAGCTTTTGACATTACTACTTCTTCGTTGAAATCACATGTACTTCTAGTGGAAATCATTATGAAATATCTTGATATTATACTTAATCATGTTTATATTTGGTCTATGATCCCATCTGCCTTTCTTTCTAGAAAACATGATTAATTGTTGGACTATATCTTTCTTGTCACTCTCTATTATTCATGCATATTATATACACTATTTATATAATGTAGTGATAACTATTAGGCATGTTGTTCTACCCTAGGTGTGTTGTTTCCACCTGTATTATTTATCAGGGTGTGTTGCTCCATCCATTTACTTGTTAGGTTGTGTTCTACTACCAAGGGCTATTGTTCCACCCATTTACTTATTAGGATATGATGTTTTTCTTTATATATTACATTGTGTTATTCCACTCGTTTACTAGTTAGGGTGTGCTCTTCCTCCCCGCTTACTTATAGGGCATGTTGTTCCCCCCCGGGTGTGTTTTCTCCACCCACTTTTGTCCAATGACCCAGTGGTGTCTTGGCCCTACTTTAGGTACTTATAGTATATCATATTTCTAAATGAAATTATTTCTTTTGTGAAATTGTGGATTGTAAAATGGCAAGTCTCTTTATATTCTTTATGGCTATAATTTCTACATGCTCATTTTTTATTTTGATTCTCTTGTTTAGTTATATTTGACTTACCTAAATATTTAAAAGCCCCCTCTTGAACAAGAGCCATCTTTATTGAACTCACCTATTCTAAAATAACTAAACATTTTATTATGCAAATATGCAATGTTTAGTAACATATGCTTTTTTTTGTCTCTTTTTGGGTGTCATTCCCAAATCACCTAGGTGTAGGTATCTCAAAGGATGATGATTCAGTAAGATCATTTTCATGATTTTAGAGTTGAGGATAGCTTGGGATGGCCATGTTTCTCTATACAACTGGTCTAGCAATAAATTGGATTTAGTTTCACTTTTTGTAAAATCACCCTTGAGTTGAGAAACCATGTGTGAATTACAATTAGAATAATTTGGTAATAATTTAATTGCTCATTGCAAATTAAGGACTCTACTTGATATACTATACTTGAGGAATAAAATTCATATTTTTCATGATAATTTTAAGTATATTTGGATGGATGGATTTATTCCTCAATTATGCAAGGTATGATCCCCATTTGGGACCCAATCTTTACAAAGTTCATGCACAATCTAAGTGATGTTGGTGTTTTTTTATCATTTTAAATTTGCATTTCAATTGAGGTCGGCACTAAAAATATGTACTTATTAAATTTTTTGCAATGAAAACTAACCACAACCATGCTTAGTTCCTCCCTATGTTTGACACTTTAGCACATGGCAAAGTGATCAAATAGTAAATATATTCAGGTAACAAAAACTCATTTTTTTTAGATGTCTAAAAAGGTATCATAATTTATTTTTAGCTGATATCAATATGTATTACAATTTAACTTTCCATCCACTTTTTTATTTTTTTCATACGAGTATAACATGACATTTTGTTTGTATGTCTAAGATGTATGAACTCCTACATAATTTTAGAAAATCATAGTTGGTTTTATATAATCAAGATACAAAGGAGAAAGGTGTTAAATTTCTTAGTGGGCTTCCACTAAACCTTGATAATATAGATGACATTGTTATAGTTGAATCTAGCATATTGTATAAGGAAACACAACAATAGGTGATATTATGATGATTCACTCAAGTGACTAAACTATCCTTCCCATAGAAAGAATGATTCTTATTCATAAGGCATCACTTAGCCTGGAAGATTTCGATGTCATTGAATAAAGAGTTGAATCCCTTTATACTTCATATGAGTTTACATATTGGAAAAGTATTTCTAGTGGGGCATGTAATACTTGGTGTAGATATCCATTGGGGTAATCATAATCTACAACCTATAACATTTGTATTTTCTAATGAAAATTAATGTGTAATAACCATTAAATCAACTCCCAAGGATAATTTTTCACTACAATTATGGATAAATATGCTCAACATATGGATCAAGACAAAGTGTCCTTTTGAAGAATTTATTGCTAATATTAGTAAGTCCTTTGGTTCTGATCCTTAAAAATATCTGTGAAAGACCTCTGAAATCCCTACTTGTTTGAACAACCCTTAGGCAAACTTCTATCCAGACAACACACTGTAGTGTCTTCATACACATCAATTTTAGCTAGAATAGTCTCTATTCAACTAGATATTTTGAAGCTGTCTCCCATTTTAGATGAACTTTCTCGACTCTCTACATAATTCCACCTCCAGATGTAAGGTGGGTGACTAAGAAGCTATCACAGAACTATTTATTACCCAAATACTAACTCCAAATTACTAGAAAGTTAATGGTGATAAGACCTAGGTGTCTGTCCCTAGCATGGTATTATAAAAGCACAAATGTGGAAGTATTAAAGCTTAGCATACATGAACATATAACAAGAAGGAAGGACCAAAATAAACTCAACATTAAATAAGGATATTAATAACATCATTCTTTATTGTAAGATTTCAATTACAAATTGAGACACTACTACATTTTCGGTCTCTAACGTCTCTTCTGATAGCGTCACTTATATTAGAAAAACTGACCTAAAAAGCTAAAACTGAAGCAAAAAGTCATTAGGAAAATGTTCTGGTACCGCGTATAGCTTCAAGGTCAGTTATTTAGAGATAATCAAAACTTAAAAAGACCCGCAAAATCATAATTTCACAGCACACAAAAACATAACATCTGTTTTTTTAGAAAACCGACCCAACATGTTTCCCGCAGAGAAAATTGGCTTCATTTTTCTTTCGCGCATCGAGCTATAGGGTCGGTTTTCTGAAATAACCTTCATTAGAAGTTGTCAAGAAAATTCGGGTACCACTTATATCTGTTGGGTCAGTTTTCCCAAATAACTGACCTTGCAAGACCCCTCTAGGGTCAATTTTTTAAAATAACCATCCTTAGAAGTTGCCTATTGGGTCGGTTTTTCTAAAAAACCATCCTTATAAGTAGGAGACATCTTGGGTCGGTTTTCTTTGATAAATGACCTTAGAAGTAGACCCTATTGGGTCAGTTTATCAACATAACAGTCCTTAGAACTTGCCTTTTTTAAGTTGGGTGGGATAAGACCTATTGGGTTGGTTTTCCCAATTAGCTGACCTTAGAGACATGACCTCTAGGGTCGGTTTTTTTGCCAAAAACCATCCTTAGAGGTGTTTGTTTGGGCATTACATACCTATTGGGTCAGTGTTTTGCAAATAACCGACCCTATAGGTCTGGCGGAAATATCAAAGGCAAGTCGGGTGTCATTTCCTCTATTCTCACTGCCGATACCTACTTCTTCTTTCTCTACCACGTCACCGAAGATTCTCCTTTCCAAGAGAGCTTGTTGTGCCGCCAAAGCCTTTGCTAAGAGAGGTCGTCGTTGTGTTCGAATAGGGATCGTGGTGTCCTAAGAAGGTCGCCACCTCTCCATGCTTCAATGAAGGTCACCCCCTCTCCACGCTTCCACGAAGGTCACCGCCTCTCCGTGAAGGTCGTCACATCATCCATCAAGGTCACCGCCAGTTCCATGTAAGGCCGCCGCTTCATTCCCGAGCTCATTCCACGAAGACCTTGTTGCCGAGCTTATTCTCTGGTTGTGGATTCCAAGGAGACCTTTCTGTCGCGCCCCCGCCTCCACGGTGAGGCCTCCGCCCCGAAATAGCAAAGGTAATGGTTTTGTTTTTCCCTAAAATTATTGTGTGGCCGCCGGTTTCACTCTTGGTCGCTTGGTTTGTCCATATCGTTCACTACAGTCATCTTCTACTTGCTTGCAGTAGTTTCGATGTCACTCGATGGTCATCTTCTTGCACTTCCTCCTGCGCGGCTTCCACTGCCACAGTCTACTCTCATTTTCATCTCAGTGGGTCAGGTTAGTTACATTTATTTTTCTATTTTATGTGACTTGTAACTCAACCAGTAATAAAAATATGTTTTCATATCTACATTTTATTATCATTCACATGTAAATGTTTTATAAATTCTAGAAATCAATATAAGATTATACATGTTATTCGTAGATTGACACTTTAGGGCTTATGGGTGAGATCATCAATGCATGATGTTTAACTTAATATATAAATATGAAAATAAGACATATATTAAATTGGAAACACATTCAAATTTACTCATTAGGAATAAACTTTGGATAGTCCCCATTTTGGGACTGTTTTTGGATATTTAATCTCACTTAGGATGTAACTATATAATGTATGTTTAGTTTTGAAGAAAATTTCAGTAGGATTTCCTCATTTGTTCTCTGGGTACATATGTGAGTGGTTATGTGCCATTTACATCGGTGTACTTGGAGAACTTAGGGGAAATGTTGCTAAAATTTTTATTCAAAACTAAACATACATTATACAGTTACTAGTGAGATTAAATATTAAAAAATGGGATAGGTGGTACACTTTTGTGAATAGAGCTCTACATAAGTCTCACAAAACAAATTAGACCTTCAAATTATATTAGGTGCAAAAACTAAAATCATCAATTTAGGAAACTTGACTCATCAATCCAGTTCAAATTTGGACCGAATAGTCGATCGGTCACATTCTGTGAAGTGGTAACTTGACCAATCCATCTAATAATCCCAGGTCTCTAGGGATCGGTCAAGTTCGCAACTCGATCTATCAAAAGTTTGTTGGAAATTTTGGGAAATTGGATTTGGATGTTCAAACAATGGATTTTTGTGTCCCAAACATTTTTCTCATCTTAGTTACATTACAAAACATGTATACAAGTGATTACAAAAATTATTATAGGCCATTTGAGGCTATCTCCAAAATAGGGCATTTGCATGTCATTTTGCATGAACTTGATGAGTTTGATTCATGTAGAATTTGATTCTTTTCTTGTACCTAACATCTGAAATCAATCTCAAATAGATATGTTAGATACATATGAATGGAATGGTTGAGTCATTATCAAAATATGGGCAATGTGCAACACTTAGGTCAACAATATTATCAATATTAAATGTTTTATATAGTTTTATAATTAATTTTAATGTGATCTAGAAAAATGGATCAAAGTTGGATGTCTATCAAGAACTGTTACAGTCCAGAGTTTGCCAAAGGTCTTGATGTATCTATCAGATTTGCTGAGGAACATAGGAAACTACCTACAAATAGGTTCTATTATCCATGTAGAAATTGTGGTAACAATTTGAAAGTTGATACTTTTGAGGAAATTAAGAATCATGTCATATGCGATGGGATCATATAAGGTTATAATGAATCGTATTGGCATGGAGAGAAACCGATTCAGGATGATCCAATTCATGATATAGATAATGATGATAATGTCAATGAATCGATTTAGTATGACCCGATTCAGGATGATATGGTTGATGAGATGCTACATAGATGTCGGGACAATGTCATTGATCCACCTTCTTTATTTACAAACATTGTACATTATGTTGAAAAACCATTATATAAGGGTTGTACTAAGTTCACGAGGTTGAGTGTTTTTATGTGATTATATATTCTTAAAGCTCAAAACCAGTGGAGTGATAAGAGTTTCACTTCAATGTTGTCTTTGTTAAAGGAAATTCTACCTGAAGGCAACGAGCTTCCAATTTCAACATATCAAGCAAAGAAAATAATGTACCCAATGGGAATGGGGGCTAAGAAGATTCATGCATGTCCAAATGATTGTGTGTTATTTCAGAAGGACTATAGTGATTTGATAAATTGTCCAAAATGTGGTGCGTCAAGGTACAAGACCACAAGAAAAGTTGGTTTGCCAAGTGTAAATGTTGAAGTTAACATCGATGAATACTATAAACGTCAAGACCATGCAGAAGGAATTTTACTTGACTAACACCTCAACCAATACTAGAGGCATGTATTCTTTAAATTATACATTTTATTATCAATCAAGCACATAATCTTTTAAATATACATCATATATTACCACTTGTTCTTTTATTATCACTTATGTTTCTTTTATCATGTATACTTGTAGGTGGTTCTAAAATGGCAAGTGAAGATGAACATTCTGAGCATGAGCACCATGAGGATGGTAGTGGTGATGCTAAGAAGTGTAGAGGTCCCACACTGATGCATAAGATGCAAGAGCTCAGGCCAAAGGGGAGAAATTTCCAATCCAATTAGATGGCGCAGGAGAACCTATTTGGGAACATGCTAGTACTTTTAAGCATTACATAGGGGATACTGCATGCAGTAAGGTGGAAATAGATATAGAAATCTGGCATGATGTTTCGGTTGCCTTGAAAGACCTCCTATGGAAAGATATAGTTGTGAGTTGGATTTTGATACTATATTATCATGTTTTTTGTTTATTGATCCTAATTTTTTTCTTGGAAAGATATCCTTTTTGAAATAACATTATTTCTTCATTTGTACGTATAGGGTGTTTCTCATCTAAATGAAAAAGACCACAAGAAAAGAGTGCTACAGCGTTGTGGTGTACGATGGACGACTTTCAAAACCTATCTCAAAAGGGATTATATAGATAATCCTAAGAAAAAGAGGAAAGCAACCGATGTATACCTATTTATAGATCCTAAGGTGTGGGAAAGATTTGTTGCATCTAGGAAATCAGAAGAATTTTAGGTAATAAAGATTGCAATACCTCATTTTATTACAATTAATGTATTATATATATATGTATATGTTTGCCTACATGTAATTTGCAATACCTCATTTTAAATGATCAGGCTATTCACGAGGCCCAAAAGGAAATACAGGAAAAAATGTGCATAACCATCACTTGGGGCCAAAAGGTTATGTCTTCGCCTGCGAAAAACTAGAGAAGCAACTCTCTTCTAGAGAAGAGTCTAGTACAAATCTAGTTAAGCGTCCACCCCATTACCAAATTTGGGTTGATGCTAGAAAAAATAAAGCAAGTGAATTTACCAACCTTGCAACTAAGGAGGTGGCACAAAAGACGGTAAGTTCATCACAACTAAGTAATTAAAGAGTAACTCACACAAACTTTGATTTATTTATTTCTAATTGATTGTGATTTAATATTTTTATTAACTATGAATAGATTGATCTCCATGAGCAAAGAAAGGAAGGAAAGTTCATACTAGTTGGCTGCATGGATGATCAGTTTCTCTTGGTACGAAGTGTTGGGTTTTAGGGGAGGTAGAGAAGGCAGCGGAAACAAAAACAAAAATTCTCCCCCAAACCCAGCACGAGGAAATGCGTCAACGTCTATATAATAGGAAAGGATGGTTTGTGGAATCATACCTTGTCCTGAGGCTTGCTCGGCGACAATACCTCGCGGCTTGTGTGGTCTTCACCTCCGGTCTTGGACGGTGTCTGTGCAGCTCATGGTCGCATCGGGACTGACGACTCCTCCTCTCACCAGACTGTCGGATGACAGTTGTCCTCCTAAGCAGCAGAAACCTCCCGCCTCTAAAGTAGTCCACACGGACCACCTAGAACTCCACACTCCTTGTCCCACAAGGAAGTGGAAGGAGTCGCACCCTCCTATTGACGTACTAGTCGCCAACACACTCTCCTGCCTCCAGTTGCAACTGCAGTTGTGTTTCCCTTGTTGCACCTCCCTTTTGCGGGAAGCACTTGCTCGGGCTCTCTCTCGGTTACCAAAACCAGAGAGAACGACAACTTTGCATAGCAACTGGTTGCACTGAGTTGTACTTTGAGAAGCCCCCGATACCCCTATATATATAGGAGGGTCATGGGACAGGGTTCTCCATCCCGGGTAATGCGGGACTAAAAGCAGGAGTAGAAGGGTTCGGGATTTTCCACAAAAGCAACCAACTCGCAACCTGAACCGATCATTTCACAAGTGAACCGATCGGTTGGGGACCTGAATCGGTCGGTTGGAGCACCAACCGATCGGTTGGGACCCATGAGCCGATCGGTTCACTTCTGAACCAGTCGGTTCGTGGTCCTGGTCAGTTCCTGATTGACTTTCCTTCTTTTGTTTCTAATTGGTATTGAATACCAATCCTTGTTCCAATCAAATTGGGCAAGTGAAACGCAAGGAAAATTCTCACCGACCTGACTTTCCCAAATTACTCGGTTGCACCAGTTGAACCGATCGTTTCAACACTTGAACCGATCGTTTCACTCTGACGATGAGCCGATCGACTCAACACTTGAGCCGACCGGTTCAGCAACCTCAGCCGACCGGTTCAACACTTGAGCCGATCGGTTGGGAGTGCAGGTTGTGCGGAATCAGTCAATTGCGATTTCAATCAATCTGATACTCCAATGAATGCGTCCAACACCTTGAACCAAATGATATTGAGCTATCGACTGATTGAGTGTTTAATTGAACTACTAAACTCCTTTAGTAATCAATCTAAACATTGCTTGTGGAAAAAACTCCTCTTCCAGGTTAAATCCTATGTGTGTGACCCTGCAGGTCTATTTCACATTGGCAGTGAAAATCCGTAACACTTATGACTTCACAACAAAAGAGCGGTAGCTAGTCACACATCAGTGCTACCCAAGTGAAAGTAGAAAGTTGGAGAACAACTTTCAATCCTACAATCCATGAATGGTGTTGCAGTGAATGTATAATTCCTTTGTCACTGATATCCCAAATGAACTCGAGGCATGGAACAGTCATCCTGTCAATGTTCATTCACTTTCTTGATCTCAGAGTAGATTGAACGAGATATGTATGACATCAATATCACATATTGATTCACACATGTGTGCGCACGCCTATCTCAATCCTACTCATCAAGTGGCCTTGGATATCAAACTCCCTCAAGAGGGACAAATCCCATATCTATCACTCACCCCTCAAAAGCCCCATGTGTCAAAGCCACCCAATCATCACCTTTATAGCAACCCATGTTTCAGGACTGCGTTTGATGATGTCAAAGTGTGCCCAACAACATGTGTTGAGTGTAGTGATTTCAGGTCTAAGAATCACACTCACCACCATCACTATGAGTATTGACTGTGACTACCATGTCATGGTTCCATGTGTCAAACTCACAATGGGTTTGTCCGGTACCCTTGTTCTCTAACAAGTACCTATGTGTTTGGTTTGATATCTCTATATCATGACTAATGAGATTCTGTCATCAACCAACACCACAATCTAGTCTTGTGTGTCATTGCTGTCTATCTACCTTCCACAATGACATCTGACTAGGGACATAACAAGAATGTACAAACTCTTAGCATCTGTATGATCTCATCGTTCAGGTCCTCAACCTAAAAGCATACGTCATTGAGTAATGTCATTCTCTAGACATTCAATCTGTTCTATCACTATCTCATATGACTGAACCAGAAAGAATTGGAAGCTTGCCTTTGTTGTTTATCGAATCAATCATAATGTATCCCACCAATCATCCCATGATTGGCTCTCAGGGCATACATACCAACAGACTCCCACTTGCACTGTGAGCCAATCACCCTTGAATCATATTCATAGTGACCTTCAAACATGTCCCACATGTTACTGTGCTCTAGTGCTAACATAGTGAGTAATGGCAACGCCTTGCCAAAGTCAGTTTTAAATTGCATGTCTCGCATCTCTTCGTTGTACGTCACACGTATGAGATGGAGTTGCCGTAATATGTGATCTAATATTCCTTTGCTAACCTTTAGCCACATTGCATGATCAAGGATTCGATACTTGTCATCAATGAGTGGAATATCTATAAGTCCATCTCATGAACTTTCAGATCCATATAGTATCTACTGCTGTTCTCTAACGCATAGATATTTGGCATTTCCTTTTAAATGGTTTTATTGGAACATTTCCAATTATCAACAAACGGTCACTTTTATACATCCTATGTATATTTTGCGATTAATGTTCTGTCCTTTCGGAAGTTTGCATCAATGTAACTCTTTACATTGAACTCTTCCTAATATCCATAGAACTAGTACTTCACAAGTACTTATCAAGTTCTCATGGTATTCCAGTAACCCTTAATGGAAGCAGACATACATCCACTCGTCATGTCCCACATACGAGTTAACAGGATGAGCACATCAAATTGTCATGTCATACATATAGGATGATGAATGCATTTTATTCTTGCCATGTCCATACATGCAAGATAATGGGATGATTACATACATGATAGATCCATATCTATTCTTAGTGTTCCCATTCTTCATAAGAATTGGATACTTGGCCTTGGGATACTAACTCCATGTAGCATGGACAAATTTTCTCCCACTGAATATGTGCATACTGAACACTTCAGTACAAATTGCCAATGTATGCTTTCTCTTTTCAGGTCAAGAGATTTCTCGAGAACTATCTCTATAGATCTCTTTTCCTATCACATAGGAAACATCTCTATCTTCCTTAAAGATAATTTCCACTTTTGGATTTCCATTCTAGAACATTTCCATTTCACATCAACATGTGAAATGTGAATACACTCCCACTAAATCATAGATCCCTTCTTTATCTTTGACATATCAGTCAAACCCTTTGACTATATCATCAAAGTAAAGATCCAATTATGAGTTGCTTGTACTCAATCAATCACATTGATTAGTCCATTGTAACTTATAGACTTCATTTGCATTATTGGATTCATAAACCTTATAGGTTGTGTCACATACACATCCTTGTTTTATTCCTCATAGGAATGCAGTTTTAGTATCCATATGCCAAATGTCTTAGTCATTAAGTTGCAATCAACAAGCATCATCCTTCTCAAAATGTTATCCATGTATCTTAACACTTAAGATTCATTTGCACTTATGGATTTCATCCAATGAGTGCTATCATCAAGATCACACCTTATGGTTGACATGGATGTCATTTAGGATGTAATGGTCATAAACCATAACTCAAAATTTGGTTCCTCATATTTATCTAGATAGTTGACTCATCACATGAACAACTCATCACATAGATAATTGAGGTGTATCTGTCAAGGATATAAGAACTCACAACTCCTTGTGATTCTCAATGTCCTTTATTAGTGTGGGGTATTCTATTATTAAGAAGAATTCAGTTATTTGATAATCATTCTCTAACTCCTTAGAGTATGATTCCTTCTTGATTTAGACATCACCATGCCTTAATCATGAGTTCATTATGATACACTATCATAACCACTCATAAGGATCTCAAACATTTGGTCCATTCATTGATCTCATTAAGAATTAACACTTTACCAAATTTGCACTTCATCTATGATAATCTTGAACACTTCAAGATATTCATATTGGTATTTCTCTAAACACCATTTGAAGTATTAGCATTTGTTCCAATAGGTATGTAAATACATCACATGTATTATACCTAATAGGACAATCATTCTCCCACTACCATTAGTGGAGATTGATTTATCATGTACAAGAGATTCATGTCTCTTACTGGTTCTCTAACCAAAAGAGTCTAGATTTATCCATCATATGGAAACTAGAAATGAATTTCTCATGATTGATGCTAATTTGATTGTTTGAGTTACCAAAAACTTTAGGTATCATTTTATCTTATGCATACCATGTATCACAAGATAAACAAGGCATTGCCACAAAGATCATATCTTTAAGATTGAAACATCAACTTTATTAATTGCCATCATTGTCATACAATATGAAAAAATAAAGTGTTTCTATCTATTGGCAATATATGAAATAGCAGTTCTTAACTCTATTTCGTGCCCTTTAGGCTGAAATAAACTGAAAGATACTCCTATCTATGGCAGCAACACTTGCTCCAATGATGGGTACTTCTTTCTTGGTCCTTTCACAAAGGCCATCACTTCCTTGCGGATATTGCATATCATATACGACATATCCATAACTTGGTATCATATACCTCAGATAAAGAAGCGATTCATTTCCTGATACCTTAGGTGGAGATCTCCATCCCCTCCTTCATCTTCTTTTGTTCTTCCAGATATAGAGGGCAGTTCCCTCATACACCCTTTTCCCATGTGCCTTGAGGCTGAAGATGGCTTGGATTGCTGGCTAGCATCATAACACTTCTTTGCTTTGCCCTTGCCCTTGCCCTTAAGACTTACCTTTTCTTTGATCATATCAAAGATTATGGTTTGTCTTTCTTCATCTTTGCCTCTACTATCTTCAACATGTCCAACAACTCTGTCTACGCTTGTCAAAGTTGTTCATGTTGTAGCTTATCATGAATTGTATGATTCTCGCAACATATGTAGTATCATACCAATAGCCAACTCTTGGCTAAGAGGGAATCCTTCTTAGTCAGGTTTTTCACATACCCAATCACATTGAGTGTGTGAATACCTTACTAGATCTCCTTCTGTCATGACATACTAGGACAGTGTCTTGGAGACATCATATGTCTCATGTTGTCTCTGCAACTCATAGTTCAGAGAACACAACATCAAGCACTCCTCATCAATGTCTTCCTCGGTATGCTTCCATAAGCATACTTTCAGCCATTGATGTGGTGGGATCGAGTTCATCTGGTTCTGGTATAACTAGGACTTAGAGATTTCTCTCTTTGATTGAGAACACTTCTCATCATCCTAACCAGTCGTGGAAATTTTCCCATTTAATTTGTTGGTCTCAAAGACCGATCGCAAATAAAGTGATTTGTTGATTAACCATTTATTTTAACAAAAGGAAATATATGCAATTTTAGTCCAAAACTCTTTTGACTTGTTTGATTGATTTGAAAAGTTGACGATAAAATTAGGCCTTTAATTAATTATCGCTCCCACTATTTTACTTCAAATTGATAGCCCTCACCATCAATTTGGAAGATTGCAGCGTACAACCTTCTAGTGGGCAAGATCCTGAAATCCTCTATGTCATGAGTCAGTTTTGGCTGATCGCCCACAACTTAGATCTCTCAGGTAGGCAACCCTTGCCAATTGCATCATATGCAACTCTTGTTAAATGAACATGCACAACACCTTGCAATGAACATTCCTTTCCTCTAGGCTTAGACGCTCTAAGAATCACCAGTTAAGTCTATCCCAAAAGCTGACACGGTAAACATGCACCCTTCTTTGGCAGAACCTACATGTCTACCCTTCACACTTCCACAAGATAGATGGCGCACCACGCTTTGGCGTAACCTACGCTTGGTCGATCGAGCTTTTCATGTGTGCCGCTAATGGAAGGCATATAAGACTTAATATTTTAATGAGGGATTTGTTTTTATATACATATACATATCCAATCACCACAATATATAGTACGTATCATATACATGCTATATCCCACAGAAAACATGCACAAACGATAAAAATCGATGATTATGGCCAACCTAATGTGATTCCTCGAGCCAAGAGGAATCACGGTCATCTAGGTCTACATCACATGCAACCTGTACAAGGTGAACATCTGTGCCTTGCCATCCGAGTTGATCAACTCATCTGATGAATGATCTATACTCTCCAGCCGGTCGTCTGGGTGCCACCAGCTGATCGGTTGGCTCCTCCAACCGATCGGTTCTCCTGGTCGGCGTGCATCTCGCCATGTCCGCCACCCGCTCGTCTCGCTCCTCGAACCGGTCATCAACCGATCAGTTCACTCCTTGAACCGACCGTCTGGAACATCAACCGATCGGTTCACGCCTTGAACCGATCGTTTCAGCTGTCGTCTTGATGTCCGCCAGTCTTCGACATAATAGGAAATAAAAATCTATCCTATTTATAAAATTGCTTAAAAGGGAAACCCCGAGTTACATTCGGGGGGGAACAAAGGTAGGAAAGAATCTCGAATTATTTCGAGTTACATCAGGAATAAGAGAAGGAAGATCGGTGCGCAGACCGAGATGCAAGCAACCACAAACAACCACACACAGATAGGGGTTTATAGGCCATAATCATGCTACACACATCCACCACAAAACTTGTTTAAGGGCAACGCGTATCGAGTGCATTAATAATACATATCATATATGTAATTTGGGATTTGTGGATTTAGTATTGGACATGCATAAAGCCGATATTATTCGCATCGTATGCAATAAATAAAGGCGACAAACCAAAATCGATCATATCGATATTCCTAAAATATAGAGCAGTTGACATGGCTCTGATACCACTATTGGGTTTTAGGGGAGGCAGAGAAGGCAGTGGAAACAAAAAAAAATTCTCCCCCAAACCCAGCACGAGGAAACACGTCAATGTCTATATAATAGGAAAGGATGGTTTGTGGAATCATACCTTGTCCCGAGGCTTGCTCGGCGACAATACCTCACGGCTTGCGCGGTCTTCACCTCCGGTCTTAGACGGTGTCTGTGCAGCTCCTGGTCACACTGGGATTGATGACTCCTCCTCTCACCGGACTGTCGGATGACAATTGTCCTCCTAAGCGACAGAAACCTCCCACCTCTGAAGTAGTCCACACGGACCACCTGGAACTCCACACTCCTTATCCCACAAGGAAGTGGAAGGAGTCACACCCTCCTGTTGATGTACTAGTTGCCAACACACTCTCCTGCCTCCAGTTGCAACTGTAGTTGTGTTTCCCTTGCTGCACCTCCCTTTTGCGGGAAGCACTTGCTCGGGCTCTCTCTCAGTTACCAAAACCAGAGAGAACAACAACTTTGCAGAGCAACTGGTTGCACTGAGTTGTACTTTGAGAAGCCCCCAATACCCCTATATATATAAGAGGGCCATGGGACAGGGTTCTCCATCTCGGGCAATGCGAGACTAAAAGCAGGAGTAGAAGGGTTCGAGATTTTCCACAAAAGCAACCAACTCGCAACCTGAATCGATCGGTTCACAAGTGAACCGGTCTGTTGGGGACCTGAACCGGTCGGTTGGAGCACCAACCGATCAGTTGGGACCCATGAGCCGATCAGTTCACTTCTGAACCGGTCGGTTCGTGGTCCTGGTCAGTTCCCGATTGACTTTCCTTCTTTCGTTTCTAATTGGTATCGAATACCAATCCTTGTTCCAATCGAATTGGGCAAGTGAAACGCAAGGAAAATTCTCACCGACCTGACTTTCCCAACTTGCTCGGTTGCACCAGTTGAACCGATCGTTTCAACACTTGAACCGATCGTTTCACTCTGACCATGAGCCGATTGACTCAACACTTGAGCCGACCGGTTCAGCAACCTCAGCCGACCAGTTCAACACTTGAGCCGATCGGTTGGGAGTGCAGGTTGTGCAGAGTCAGTCAATCCGATACTCCAATCAATGCATCCAACACCTTGAACCAAATGATATTGAGCTATCGATTGATTGAGTGTTTAATTGAACTACTAAACTCCTTTAGTAATCAATCTAAACGTTGCTTGTGGACAAAACTCCTCTTCCAGGTTAAATCCTATGTGTGTGACCCTGCAGGTCCATTTCACGTTGGCAGTGAAAGTCCATAACACTTATGACTTCACAAGCAAAGAGCGGTGCCTAGTCACACATCAGTGCTACCCAAGTGGAAGTAGAAAGTTGGAGAACAACTTTCAATCCTACAATCCGTGAATGGTGTTACAGTGAATGTATAATTCCTTTATCACTGATATCCCAAATGAACTCGAGGCATGGAACAGTCATCCTGTCAACGTTCATTCACTTTCTTGATCTCAGAGTAGATTGAACGAGATATGTATGACATCAATATCACATATTGATTCACACATGCGTGCGCATGCCTATCTCAATCCTACTCATCAAGTGGCCTTGGATATCAAACTCCCTCAGGAGGGACAAATCCCATATCTATCACTCACCCCTCAAAAGCCCCATGTGTCAAAGCCACCCAATCATCACCTTTATAACAACCCATGTTTCAGGACTGCGTTTGATGATGTCAAAGTGTGCCCAACGACATGTGTTGAGTGTAGTGATTTCAGGTCTAAGAATCACACTCACCACCATCACTGTGAGTATTGACTGTGACTACCATGTCATGGTTCCATGTGTCAAACTCAAGGTGGGTCTGTCCGGTACACTTGTTCTCTAACAAGTACCTATGTGTTTGGTTTGATATCTCTATATCATGACTAATGAGATTCTGTCATCAACCAACACCACAATCTAGTCTTGTGTGTCATTGCTGTCTATCTACCTTCCACAATGACATCCGACTAGGGACATAACAAGAATGTACAAACTCTTAGCATTCGTATGATCTCATCATTCAGGTCCTCAACCTGAAAGCATATGTCATTGAGTACTGTCATTCTCTAGACATTCAATCTGTTCTATCACTATCTCATATGACTGAACCAGAAAGAATTGGAAGCTTGCCTTTGTTGTTTATCGAATCAATCATAATGTATCCCACCAATCATCCCATGATTGGCTCTTAGGGCATACATACCAACACGAAGGAGCATCATGTCCGTGTTAGGGCATTAGGAGCTGGCATATGATTCAAATCTTATTTTGGTCATTCACAACCTAGAAGAGGTCGTGTAGTTAGACATGAAGAGGTTGAAGCATTAGTAGATAAGAAATTAAGTGCAACAAATAATATCTTCACTTCATCGTACTCAACCTTCTCAACCTCCTCAAACTGTGCGTCTCTCAAATGATGAGGTACAAACCCATGCTCCAGTTCTAGAAGGTCGTGGGAGCACTCACAATGACCCACCACAACAATCTGTAGTAAGTTTGTTCTATATGTTGTGTTATTGGTATGATATATAGTAGGTATCTGGTTTACCACTTCGTATATAACTTATATTATTTCAATTATAGGTTGGTATGAACTGTAAACTTACAGTGGAGATTCCAGAGTATAATGTTGTGGCAGTGGGTAAGGTATACAACATCGATGGTGCATTGCATTGCCAACAAATTTCTGATAACATTTGTCATGTGTCCATCCATCTTGTGTATGACGGAATGGGGGAGAAACCACTACCCATATATAATTCTGAATATAGTATCGTTGAAGAAGCAGAGGGTGCTATGGTGGGTTGGCCTAAACACTTGGTTATCAATGAAAAGGTATATATCTGAAATCTACCATGTCTTTCATATTTGATTACATATATGAACTTGTGTAATATAAGTATGTAATTTAATTAACAGGTAATTTGTAAACTGAAAAGTAAAAATTCTACTAATCATCCTCCTCTGCCCAAGCCTTCTTTTATTCCTGAAGCTACATTCAACGAATTAGGAAGCAAATGTAAATGTTTGTGTCGATACTTAGTGAACCAAAGCTCGAGATTACATATGTTGGTCAATTTATCAAAAGATGCAGCTGGGAGGGAATTTGATAGTTTTATTGTTCTTGATGATATTAAAGATTTGTTCTGATATGATTGGATAAATACTTCGATATTAGAAGTATGGATAAGGTAAAGATTCGTCAATATAGAAAACTCCAATATACACTTTTAGCTTATTTCTAATATATGAAATGATTACAAATGTTTACAACCATTTATATACCAAGACGATAAACTTTGATATACAGAATGTTGGATTCTTAGTTCCTTCAATCACTAGTCAAGTGGAGACACACATTGCAGATGTGAATGAGTACTTCTGTACTGCATTCAAATATTTTGCTAGTGTGGGAAAGAAAATTATCCTAATTCCTTTTAACGTCAAGTAAGTATTATTATTCAATATCTTTTAATATTGACTAAATTTATAATTCTAATATTTATTTTCAATATGCATTTTACTCAGATCTAGACATTGGGAACTAGTGGTGGTTGTCCCAAAATTGATGACTTTCTATTATCTTGACCCAATGGGAATAACAACAAGGAGTCACAAACTAAGATTGCCAATTATGGAGTAAGAATAAATTTAGTTTCTACCACATCAATTGTTATGCTTCAACATCATATTTCTACTTCGAATTTCTATTTTGACAACTATCATAATCAATTAATTGATAGGGGTGTTTAGGCTTTTCGTGAAGGTGGAGGAATAATAGCCACCAAACTAAAGACATTGAGTTTGAAAAATATCAAGGTAACTATTTTGATGGCTTAGTCTTATATATGTACAACTCTTAAAGTAATGTATATGTCAACTCTTATATGTCAACCCTTATAGTCTTATCTCAACTCTATTTATAGTAGTTTACTAACATTAAGTATAATTCTTTATTTGTAGTGTCATATACAAAATAATGATTGGGCTTGTGGCTACTATGTAATGAAATATATGCAAGCTATTGTCAAAGAATCATCAAATGACATTCAGAGTACTATAGATCAGGTAATAAAGAATAACATCATAAATTTACAAGTGAGATGTACTCATTTTATAAAATATTGGCATGTGCATTTTCTGTTGTAGATCTTTACAAGTCAGGAGCCTTACACACTTGATGAGTTAAATGAATTCCGAGAAGAGTGGTCAGAGGCTTTTCTTAATGAAGTGACTATAGCATTGGATTGAAAGCATAGCTTCATTTGTGTATGTAGTTTTAAAACTTATCACTTTTGTATCAGACATAATTTATAATATCATCTTAGACTTGTAATATATCATTGTTGTTAGTATGTGCTATGTGTATGAATGTTAGTATGTGCTATGTCTCAACTGAATGAATCTATCTTAGACTTGCATGAATGTTAGTATGTGCTATGTGTATGAGTATGTCTCAACTAAATATGTGAATTATTGTTGTTATGAATGTGTGTGGTTTGGAGATTGATACATCAATTCAAAAAGGATTGGACATAAAAGCTAGCAAATGGCTTTGGAATGCATTTTTGGCTTGCATCATTGCATTTGCAAGCCTATTTCTATTGTAGGTTTTGAACTGTGTAAAGTATATTTCTGTTCTGCAGGTTTCTATTCTGAAGAATTCTATTTTGCAGAATTTTTCTTTAAACAAAATGTGACTTAAAGGGTCGGTTGTTTAAAAAAACCAACCTTAGAGACAAGCTGCATCGGTTTTAAAAAAAACTGACCAAGAAGCTTCAACGCAAATTTATCAAATACTTATGTACCCTATTGGGTCGGTTTTCCTCAAATAACTGAACTTAGAGATCTCTAGGGTCGATTTTTTTAAATAACCTACCTAAGAGCTTCGCAAATAAAATCTCTAGGTGCCCTTTTGGGTCTGTTTTCTACATATAACTGACCTTAGAGTTCTTTAGGGTCGGTTTTTTGACATAACCTTCCTAAAAAGTTCACAAATTAAAATCTCCAGGTACCCTGTTGGATCGGTTTTATTCAAATAACCGACCTTATAGGTCTCTAGGGTCGGTTTTTTGAAATAACTGACCTTAGAGATGTCAGGATTCTCATTTTTGTAGACCTCTAGGGTCAGTTTTTGTACCCCTCTAGGGTCAGTTTTTGTACCCCTCTAGGGTTGGTTTTTGTACCTCTTTAGGGTTAGATTGTGTGCCTCTATTGGGTTGGTTATTGTACCTCTCTAAGGTCAGTTTTCTTTTGATTTATAAACCGACCCTAAAGAGAAAATTCTCTAGCGACGGCCACCTAGGCGTCAGCCAAAAAGTGACGCTACATGCTTAAAATAACCAACAATATAGGTCAATCATGTACTAGTAAGAGCACCATTCTACAAGTTAGCTCATTCATACTAGTTGGATCTTACAAAAATTACACCTCAACATATGCTCATAAGCCATCAACCCCAATCTATTTCTAAAAAACATGAAACAAGTAAGTCAACTCACATGGTGTATAGTACAGGGAAAAAAGATGCATATACATAAGCTTTGAATAATTTGAAATGATTTACATAAGTAAATGAATAAGAATGAAGGAGTTAATTACTAGCAAAGTGATAACCCATCTTATTGTCAATTTACACCAATTATACTAGCAATATCATATATCATAAGGCCTTCGACCCAGTTCCCATAAGAAGGGTCGGTGAGGATCTCAGTATTAGCTAACCCTATTTGTAAGGGACCTCAAGGACATTTCCTGGAGCTAACCCTTGTATCAATGTGGTCTGCCCTACCTTGACAACTGACATAAGATACCCAACCTTGTGTCCTTACATCGAGATTACATGTAGGTGCACAAGGTTTGTATAATGGAGATATATGTGTTCAAGTTATAAAACACCGATAGTGAGACATACATCCAGTACAACACTAGAATACTACATGACAATACTTAAGAAAGTAATGTATCATACATATGTATCACATTTCAAGCAAGAGAGCCATAGTAATAAAAAATATTACAGCCCGTACTTGAGTTCAAAGATTCATAACTAACCCTTAACCATCTATATCATAAGCCTAAATTGATTAAGCATAAGATTACATAGAAGCATTAGTTTCTCATCATTAATCCTAACTAGCCCGATTTAGATGTTTGGCAAAGTTAAGTTCAAGGTTGTTTTTCTTTAAGGTATAGGTTCAAGTTTGGTTAATTACATGTTTAATGATCATTTTATGATTTTGGTCTTCAAAGAGTTTTGGTTCAAGTTTCAAGACATTTTTAGGTTCCATTCATTTTATATCACTATTTCATGGCATGTCACTTAAGCACATTTTAGTATCAAAGACTCGTAGTGGATAACCTAAGGGAAATATTCATCAAAAAATGACGACCAAAAATAAAACATGAGTTGGATTAGTATAATTTGGGCATAAGAAACATATTCATGACTAGGTGGGTGTCCCCAAGGTCGATGCACCATGGTCCAACATATCAACTTACATTCAATATCCAACATATATGACTTTTCTCATTAGGATCCAACATATGACATATGTGGGGCATCCACATCAAATGGATCAAGAAGAAAAGAATCAACACTGATTTAAGAGGGGAGGGCATAATAATAGGACCCATTTTGAGATTAGGGGAAAAGTAAGGTGGATAAGTCATATACGGGCATAAGTGATCAAAACTAGGGATATTTATTCATGTATATCATAATGCCACAAAAAAATGGGTTGGTCTTAGCCCCTAAGGTCACAAATCATCACAATATTATTGTCTTCAAGGATAAGAGAGCTTGATGAATAAAAGAGGTCAAAGTCATTTATTTATCATGGTGAAACAAAGTCAAGTTTGTAATTTTAGTAAAATTGGAGAACTAGAAGATGTTTTAGGGTATGAAAGTATGCTCATTTTATAGATCTTCTCGAGAGATCGATTTGATGTATAATATTGTAGGTTGTCCAAGGGATGAGGGAGTTACTGATTTTTTTATCATTTTGATTAAGAATTATAATGAATAGGGGTGACATACTCACATAATTTATTGACAACTTGTAGCCATCAGATCGTGGGACCTTTGTGGTCTGCCTTCCATTGAATGGTTGATCTATAGCACCGGATTTGGGCCTTCGGTCTTGGGTCAAGTTGCTTGTTGAGATGCTCACCCACGTGCTTCTAGCCCAAGCCTTCCTTGGCTTGTATCTCTCCCTGGTCGATGTCGTGCATCCTCTATTTCTTGTGCGGGAACATGTTGAGAACTAGGGGATGATGCCCAAGCTTCTACAACGGCCATGACGCCCATGGAAGGCTGAGGAAATGCAGGTCGAGGGGCCAACGTGTGTCGACTATGACCCTACTACATTGAGGACTCTTCGTTGTCCTTCTCATCCTCTTTAGGGTGGCATTGGGCTTCACGTGCTGGGATGTAAAGCAACAAAGGTATCTCAAGATGGAACTAGAAGCCATGGGAAGATGAGAAGGGAGTGAGGAAGCATGTAGGAGTGCAAAAGATTTAGGGACTCAGGGGAAAGACAAAGTGGGGTGAAATAGGGGGAGAAAGGATGCTTGCCAAAAGATCCATGTATTTTCTTCATGTTGGGTCAACCACTGGTTCTACCTAGAATAAGATAAAGGAATAGAAGAATGGGCAAACTACACTTCTTTCTGAAAGTGTTGCTTCACTTCCCAAAGTGAGGGGTTGTTGTAGGGGTCCATGCTTCTATGGATCCAAAAGTCCAACTAGGAGCATTCTTGGAGGTCTTCTTACCTCTCCCTCTCATCAAGGTAGGAGGAGGGAAAGAACTGCAACTGAAATCAACTTGTGTGACACATAGACTTGTTGGTTGTAACACATCAAACTCATATCCATCAAGTCAAAAGAAGTATTCAACCAAAGTTCTCTTGTATCATTTTGAAAAAGAATCTTACATTTAATTGCCTATAACTTTAAGTACTAAATTCCAATTCAAATGAAATTTGAATTATGGTCCCATCGTCCCACTATGCCTCTTACAACCAAGTTTGAGACCATAATTCGAAATTTGGTCATCTAATTAAGTTATTCAAAAACCTGATAAATAAGGTGCATAAACCCTGAACTAAATGTGCTTAATCATCAAACCTTGAACAAATAAGTCTAAAACACTTCTTGTGATCCTAATGTACTCCATGGTTCATCATTAAGAATATTTGATCCTTTTATACCTCAATTGAAAATTTAACTTCATAAAATAAAAAATTTGGGTCATCACATCCACCCAACTTATGTGCGAATTTTGTCCTCAAAATTCAACAAATACCATACTCAAAAGACATTATATAGTTATACATGTTTAGGCCACCACTTCTAGGTGTCAAGGCATCCATAATTATGGTACACACTCCTAGGTTGTCATCATAGGATATAAAAGAATCTAGAGTGTAGCCATCTCATTTCATAAAGATTGGAGCATCACTTGGTGTCAAAATAAGAACATTTTTTTTACATTATGGTGTACATCCCTTATTCCCATAACATTAGGGTTTTTTTTTCATGCACACATATAAATTCGAGGTGTGGTATCAACATTCATGTCATGAATTACTCAAATAACACATTCATTATTGTCATTGTTAATTTAGATAACCACTACATTTATATATCATCATTACAACGAAAATTACTTGCATAGTTTAGTTTCACCCCAAAGTTCTATATATTGTCACAAATTATGCAAAAAATGCATTCAACCTAGGTTTAAACAAGTATACATTATGATTATTCAAACTAAGATCTCAATGACATTATCATATCAAGATCATAATTTCAAATGTTTATCTCTCCTGTAAGTCATGGATTCATATTAGGTTAAGCTTATAAGAGTGACGTATCATGTCTATGTCAAATTTTAACACAAATGATATTTCTTCATATATCATGCTTTATTTGAGGAACAACAATATTATAAACATTGACATTTTGTAAGCATCTCATTTTGTATCTAAAAATATTTTCATGAGCTCGTGCCACTCAAGCTAAGACGTACATATGTCAAGGAAAGACATGCCAACCACATAAGTCTACCCATATCAAACTTTGAACCATTCTCTCATAAACAAAGGAAAACACCAGATTCCTTCACTTGGAACCACTAACCTAAGCATGAGGCTCATCATGGAGATCACATAGCATATACATCATCTATGATTTAGGGATGTCTCCCTCACCTACATGGAAAACATACAAATATTCAAATGCCTCTTTCTCTAGGGTTCAATCTTTTCATAGGAAATCTAGGTTTCACCATCATCAAAGGAACTAGACACTAGGTGACTCAACTCATATACTTAGAAGTAGTCTATATAGGGACTCATCATCATGCATAACATCATGTGTATAAATCAATATTTCACATATTTTGGAGGTTAGGTACTCTAACCTTCTCCCATGTCAAGTTTATCCACATCAAGAATTCACCCTTATTGTTTGTCCCAAACTCGAGTTCCTTCTTTGAATAGAGATTGAGGTCTATGTTGGCCCCAAACTATTTGTCAATAACCATATCTCATCATATAAAAGATGAGGGACATGCAAGCATGGAACCCAAATAGTTATCTGTAGCACATCAAACAAGCTACATATAGTGTACATGGTGCTAGACTAGCTAGGGTTGTGTGTCAAAAGACATTTGACCCTTCCAAAAACAAACTTAGGTCATATTTAAGAAATCTCATATCATAACAAATGCCATCATTATCATCAACATCATCATCATCATCATCGTCGTCGTTGTGATCATCATCTTATCTTATCTAGGCTACTCACTAGTGATGAATGCATATTCTCTATCTTTTTGCATGTTTTTCATAATCCTTTTCATTAGAAGTTATCTCTTTTTCAGTAATTTCTAGGGGAAATTGCAATCTACCCACCTTTTGATTTATTTTGCAAGTACATCTCTTTTCTCACTTTTTGTAGGTTTTTTTCTCCAAAGATAAATTGTTGACCTACTAATCTCACGAGACGGCCGTCTCGTAGCTCCAAACGGTTGTTTCACATACATGAAGTCCAAACCCTAGAGCCAGATGACCACTTGGTCCTCAACTCAACATTCTACTTCAACACTCCAGACGGGTGTCTTGCTTCATCGATACAGCCATCTCATTATCCCAACTGATCATCCAGACTAGCCCAGACGACCATCGCATGACCCTACTAAGTCACACGTTCAAGTCCCCACATAACTAGGGTTTCAATCCTTTATTCAAGCACAAGGTGGCACTAGACCGACATCCCATATCCTCATATGACCATTTTATACGATTCTTCAAGCTCAAGTAACAGAGCCAAATGATTCTACCACCCTCTCATTATAGTTTCAATCGGATGCTTCTAGAGACCACACCACGTCATCCTTGATGACTATCTCAGATAAAGAGACAGCCATTTTGTGGCTCACAAGTGGCATATCCATCACTCGCCACTCCTTCCCCCCCCCATTTTAGGGTTTCCACCCCTCCTTCCCCTATAAAAGGAGGGGGGCTCCTCAAAGAAAGGGGTCCTCAATTTTTTACTAACATTTTTTTAACTGGAATTTACTTTCTGTTCCTTATTCAAAAATACCAAAAAGAAATAATTTCAAAAATCAATCTGGATAAAAGAAAATAGTCTTATTAATGTTGTCCTATAGGATCGACCATTCTATACTAGCGTTAACTGGGAAGTAAACAAGTATTAAACTCTAGGATAATAATCTTAGTGAATTGGTTTGCTCTTTGACCATATCAATTTTGGAACTATTGCCATGGACAACATATCATTTTATCGAACCCCAAAAATTTTTGAAAAAAACTTTTTTTCATTTTTTTTGCTTTTTGAGTAACATTCAGGAAGTTATATCTCCTCTTTCTACTAAGTTTCCATTCCATCTGTATGCTTTTTTACACTCGAATATTATCTGTGAATTACGACTATGCATGTGCCACCCGCCAAATGTTGATTTCACACCACTTGTTTTTTTATCCTAGACCGAAGAGTACATTCCATTATTTGAATAGACAAAACTGAGTTAGGATGGATGAGGAGGTGGTTACCCGTGGATTGAGTAGGCACTTGCTTCTCAAAGAGAGGGAATGATGGCTGAACATGTGGCTCAAGAAGCCAATCTACGCGCATCTTATGTAGCTGAGAAGGAGGTCCTTGAATCCACTCAAAGGGAGGCCGAGAGACAAAAACAACTAAAAGATTGCTCGAATCCAAAAACTAGATATGCACAACACCCCATTGTGGAACCAGAGATTACATCCCCCCAATTCGATATCCACACTCAATGGATCACCATGCTCTAGGACAACCCATTTTCTGGGAATAAGGATGACATTTCAAGATCACCTCCAACACTTCACCAACCTTTTCTTCCTACATAAGATCCCAGATGTAAGGACCCTAACCTCCGTTTAGGGCTTATCCTATTTGCTTTGCTTAACCCTGATGTTTAGTTGCTTGCTAATCACCTTTAGCGGTGATTAGGGTTTGTTTGTGTTTGTTGTGTGTTGGAGGTGCTACTTGCAATTAACCCAAGTCTAGGGTTGTTGAGCAAGTTTGTCACCTTGAGAAGTGTTCTTCTCTCTCTTTGCTTCCTCTAGTGTTGAGAGGAAGGGTTGGGCTCGTTGCTGGAGTTGCTTTGGGCTTGGATGAGCCTTGGTGGGCCTTGTTGTTCCTTGCTTGACCTTGTTGGACCTTGTGTCGACCATGAGTGTGTCGACCATGGTTGTGTTGTCCATAGTGTGTCGCCAAGGGAGGTGTGTCGGGCATGGAGTTGAGGTGTGTCGTCCATACCCCCCCCTTTAACCCTTTGACCTCGTTTGTGTCACCACTAGTGGACACTTGGTGCTTGATGCTTGCATGTGGCAATGACCTTGGACATGTGTTTAAGGCAAGTTAGAAAGGTGGCATTGCCCATGGACAAGTGTCCCTAGGTGGGCGACACCTTGCCTTGTCTTACCTTGGTTTCTCCTCCATCCTCTCCTATATATGTGTTCCCTTTCTCTTGCTAAGGATCCCTTTATTTCCTTAGTTCCACTCTCCTTTGGTTGCGCGACACCTCTTCCTTTGCAAAGCTTGGTGGCGGATCCTTATCTTGGAGTCTTCTTCTTCTTCCTCTTGAGGTGGCCGAAGGTGTGCTTGGTGCTAGGAGCTTGGAGCTTGCTTAAGGCGGGATACATAACTCCTAACCCTAATCATATTACCTTCTTCTATATTCTTGTATGTTTTCTTGTGATCATAATCGACCATGTATGTTGCTAGATATGGTTCTTGCTTAGTTGCACCTTTAATCTTGTGGTTATGGTGATCTTGTTGATATGGTTGAGGTTTTGTACCTTTTTACCCTAGTTGGCTGAACCATGTTTTAGAGTTTCCTTGTTGAACAACACTCCTTTACCTCCTTGTTCAAGAGAAGTGAGCTTGAGCTCTAGTGATATGAGCAACACCCCTCTCTCATTTAAGTTGAGAGGTGAGCTTGTGTTCTAGTGCTTGAGCAACATCCTCCTCTCACCATGGATTTGAGAGGTGAGCTTTTTGGTAGATGTAGACCTATGTTAAGGTTGATCCTAGTGGTTTCCCAAATTGTGATAAAGGTTGTGCAAGACCCCTCTCTCTTGGTGGTTGAGAGGTGATCCAATCTTCTTGATCAATCTAGGGTTTGGTACCCTTGCGCTTGAGGTTGATGACGATCTTGTTGGGTTGTATCTTGCACGATATGGCTTTGGGATGGTGCTGCCCAATACCCTCTCTTGGACTAGAGTTCTGGGTCGATATGCTGAGGTTGTGTTGGGCAATACACCTTGGTCTTTGCCTCGTGTGTTGGCCAAGACGATGAGGCTATCGTGGTTGGACGATAGGCTTTCCTTTGCTGCCCGTTTTACCCTTGGTCGTTGTGCCTAGATGAGTATGGTTGTACCTTTGGTCGATACCCTGGTGTGTTGGGCGATATACCTTGATGAGTGCCCTGCACGATACACCTAGCTTAGGTAGTGGCTTGGTGCCCGTTGTACCTTGGACGTTATGGAGCCCAGTGGGCTAACCTTGTGTCGGGCGTCATGGTTTGGTGGTGATTCCTGATATAGTGGCTTATGGTAACCCTAGATGCTGCTATAATGAAGGCCGTTTTGGTGAGCTACCCTTGACCGATAGACTTCTTGGAACATTTTTGGTGTCACCTAAGTTGCAAGTATGTCGGGAGATACCATGCTGTGTTTGGGAGTTGTGTCCTGGCAAGTGGGCGCCTTGGGCATGTGAGTGGTGTGGCTGCCCGATAGGCACCATAACCCTGGATGGGTGATAGGGTTCAGTCGTCATGGATAGATAGCTCTTCCGTGCCTAGCCCTTACACGATACACTCCTCCGACCTAGCTGCATGTTATGTCTTGAGCATCAGTGTTGCACGACATGCCTGGATTCCTAGTTGCACGACACCCTTGGGTGGTGGTCGTTACCTGTTGTGGTTGGCTGATCTATGTATTGGCCGATAGGCTTTTGGTAAGGGATGCTAACCTACCCATGACAAGTTGTGGTGAGGGACACGCTACCCTCCAGCTCTTTTAGTGAGGGTTGTGAGAGTTTTTAGTAAGGGTTTTGATAATCTGGGTTGTATATAGATGATGGTTTCATGTTAATAACGATGTTACATATGTTATGATCACTTTGAATCCTGTGTATATATCTGATGATGAGTAATGTTAAGCTTGGTAGCACATGAGCTACTTCACATGAAGATGTGACCCATGTCTATGATCACAAGTTTGAGGCATGAATGATAAAGCATATAATCATCAATGTTGCCCTATGTTTGATAACATGATCCTTATGTAAATCCATGATGGTTTCAGTTATCTCTATGAATGTTTACACTAACCATGCATGTGTTTCATGCGGATGCATAGCCAGGTAAAGGGCTATGAGGTATATATGTTTGAATGATACTACATTGATGGTCACTCTTGATTGATGAGATAGCATGCATCATCTGTATAATGTGTTTAGGTCTAAGGACCTGAGTTTGGGCTAAAGTGCCTAGTTGAGGTGTTATCCTCTGATGATGAGATCTGGGATTGTGATCCTATGTAATGATGATAGATGACAAGAATGCCTTATGAGGCAATGGTTTCTTGTGATGAGGGATTGATATCCCAGGATAATGTGATGGTGGTAATAATAATATAACTTAATGTTATGTATGTGTTACAACCTGTTTGCCTCAACAGTCCACTTAAAATATACTAACCAATTATAGTGGAACATATCATGTAGTTTTCCCTGGCCATAGATCCATCATCGTCAGTATCTGGTGATGATGAAATAGGTTCTCCTGTGGGTTTACCTGGAAGCGCATATTATTGAATATGTATGGTTTCTCCTAGCTGAAAATGAGGAGGTAAGAGTGCAACGTCGGTTATAGACTCCAGAGTGCGGTTTCAGGCCCATAGCTTGATATGTTAAGAGCATGGTGAACAGGCCCATGGCTCAGGATGTGTGATATGGGAGCATGAATGCGTTCATGGCTCAGAGCACGGTGACCATGCCCATGGCTCAGTTTCACTAGCATCGATACATGTACCAAGGCAGGCTAGGTAGAGGGTAGCCTGACCCTGTGGTTGAGGCCTCTTGAGCATGAGACTGTGGTCCTGCTTGTGTTGCACTCGTGCACTGACCACGAGGTGGGAGGTCATGGAGTCTGGTTCTTCCATTGACCTTGTATAGCACTGGCTTGGGTTTCGTAACCGAAGGTTGGATTTGAGCGGTACGACTCACTTCCTTAAGGCATAATAATATGTAATCCAGCTGAATAGTATTTATTGCTTAAGGCAAAAAATGGAACATTGGTTGAGGCCTTGCTTGAGTAGTTGATCTTGTTGTACCTTGCAGTTGCTTATATGATCCTTATGTTAAGTGGTAAGATCTTATAAATCTTATCTTGTCAATCATGTTCCATTAAGAAATACTTGGTTATATGCATTCCGTACATCTTGGTAAGCTCGATGGTAATAACAACCTTACTCTATAGACTGCTCTTATCCTACATTTTATCAGTTATCTGTTGTTGTTGCTTTAATCTTTCTGATGTTTTATGGTTTCGGTGGGGAGTTATGTTTCTCGTTGGGACTATGTGTCTCACGCCATTGGTTTACAACCTTTTCAGGTGTTCGCACTAGACGTGGTGGTGGTCGCGGGTTTGCGGTCGAGCAGCAAGACGAGCAGTAGAAGGCAAGAGATGGATATGTTGTTGTTCTGGTTTTTTTGTAGTAGAGTCTTAGAGTCATCCCTGTACTATCAAGTCCTTGGAGGCGTTTTGATGTAGTTTTTCGATGTATAGCTGATGAAGCTTTGTATATCCTGCTGTTGGCCGGATGTGGCCTGTTATGTATATATAAATAGGTGATGAACTTTTATGATGACAAGACAGCTGATCTGTTAAGCTGTGAACATGTATCTAGACTTGTAGATGTTTATATAACCTGTCTTCTTGCACGATGAGGATTTGAATGTAATAGTTTCTTGGTTTACCTGCTTTCCGCAATCGGTTTTATTTACCCCGTGTTTTTGGTAAGAGGTGGTTTATGGTGTTTTCCGCAAATTTTTGTGTGGCACCTCGTTGTCTGTGTGATAGTGGGATGTGTCGCCACAAGCTTGGTATCAGAGCTCTAGGTTCACTGAGTCTATAAGGATCTAGGACTAGGTTGTGTCTGTTCTTGTGAGTTTTCCATATTTTCTTACACTCATCTTTTTCCCTCAGTGGAAGAAAAAGCCAAGATGTCTGGAAACCTGAAGAATATGTTGCCGAGAGCAACGATGCTGCATCAGTTGATGGAGCTGAAGGACAGGCAAATGGAGATCGGGTGCCTGAGGTTCCCCAACTTGACCCAGCCATTATCGAAAACCCTGCCTACCAACAACTTATGGGGCAAATGATGGCTACGATGAATCTCATGGTAGAGAGATTGCCAGTGCCTCTGCCGAGAGCACAGGCTCCCCATGGTGAAACATTGGGTATTGGGAAGACCTTTGAGCAGCATCTCCGAGTCAGAGCTTCAGACTATGCTGGGACGGCTGATCCAGCAGATGCAGATATGTGGCTGATAGGTCTTGAGAAGGCTTTCCGGATCCTCGACATCCCCAAAGTAGACAAAGTCAAGCACGTTGTCTACCTTCTGAAGGGTAATGTTGGCCACTGGTGGGAGATCGAGGAGGAGAAGCGACCCGATGAGGTGATCGGTTGGGTGGTTTTCTGGTGTGATTTTGTCAGTAGATACTTTCCGAAGACGTATCTGGACGAGAAGATCAACCAGTTCGAGCATCTACGCCAAGGAGCGATGAACATCACCGAGTATGAAGCCATGTTCATGGACATGTTAAGGTTTTGTCCTCACATGGCAGCGACTGATGACGAGCGGATTAGACGTTTTGAGAAAGGCCTGAGTGCTGAGCTAACAACACCTGCTTCTGCATTGGAGAATCGAAAGTGGTTTGCCACGTTTGTGGAATATGTACAGAGGATTGAACGGTCAGTTAGGGAAAAGAGAGAGTCCATGACCAAGAAGAGGCATGCTCAGTTCTCAAGACAGAGGTTCGATGGCTTTAAGAAGCCGAGGTTTTTAGCACCTTTTGGGTTAAGAGGTTCCAGTACACCATCGCAGTGGTCTCTGAGTAAGGGAAGAGGATATGGTTCTTCACCATCAAAGGCACATAGTACAACTTCTATAGCAGTGATAGGGCTGTCTAGGCCACAATAGTGAGACTAGTCATGATATCTTTGTGGTCAGATCGTGCATTGGAGATCAAACTGCCCAAGGAAAGATGTTGAAGTGACACAGAAACTGAGGCAAAATCAGTAAGGGTCATACCGACAGCAACCCAGTTGTAGCAGAGGGTGAGGACGTGGTCAAGCGTCACAAGAAGGATCTTCTGCTCAAGGAAGCAGGGGACGTGGACAGTAAGCAACGACTCGATTCTATGCTATGAGTCAGTCAGAGGCGATAGTCAACCCGCGAGTGGTGACAGGTCAAATGGAGTTATTTCATTCTGATTTGTCTTCTTCTTGCTTTATATTTGTTCTGGTTGACCCAGGTGCTACATACTCTTTTATCGCACGTTCTATGCTTGATAACTGTCTGTTACCTATTAGCTGTAAGAAAGATAGCTTGTTGTTAGAAACTCCTCTTGATGGTTCCTCGATGCTTCGAGAGGAGTGCCCATCTTGTGTTCTATATTTTTTGGGGCACAAGATACAAGTGGACCTTATACCACTTGATATACATGGATTTGATGTGATCCTTGGGATGGATACCTTAGAGAAGTATAAGGTTGTGTTGGACTGTGGTTCCAAGTAGGCAGTGTTTGAGGTTTGTGGAGAGAAGTGGATCTTCCAAGGAGATAGGAAGATTCTTCCAATGTGTCTAGTGTCAGCGATGGTGGCAGAAAAGTTGCTACGGCAAGGATGTAAGGCGTTCCAAGCTCACGTTGTGGATACCAAGGCAAGGGGTCCTAGCCTTGAGGAGGTGACAATTGTCTAAGAGTTTGCGGATGTGTTTCCTGATGAGTTCCCTGGTGTTCCTCCACCCCGAGAGATTGATTTTGAGATCAATCTGGTTCTAGGAACACAACCAGTTGCACAGACACTGTACATGATGGCTCCAGTAGAGATGGCAGAGCTAAAGAAGCAATTACAGGAATTGTTGGAGAAAGGTGTAGACTACCGATAGTTGAACAAAGTCACGATCAAGAACAAGTACATGTTGCCAAGGATAGACGATCTGTTCGATCAGTTGTGTGGTGCAATAGTGTTTTCAAAGATCGATCTACGGTCTGGATATCATCAGTTGAGGATTAAGGCAGATGACATACCAAAGTCAGCTTTTAGGATGAGGTATGGTCACTATGAGTTTGTGGTTATGCCGTTTGGGCTAACCAATGCACCTGTTGCTTTCATGGATTTGATGAACATGGTGTTCCATTTGTTTCTAGATCAGTTTGTTGTAGTCTTTATATATGACATTTTTGATCTATAGTTAGGATAGTCAGAAGCATGATCGGCATCTTCAACAAGCGTTAACTCTCCTTTGCTAGCACCGTTTGTATGCTAAGTTTAGTAAGTGTGAGTTCTAGTTGAAAGAAGTAACTTTCTTGGGTCGTGTGATATCTGTAGAAGCAGTTAAAGTGGACCTGAAGAAGGAGGAGTCAATTGCAGAATGGGAATATTCGAAGACGCCGACTAAAGTTCGCAGTTTCCTGGGTTTAGTAGGATAGTACCGGAGGTTTATAAAGGACTTCAGTGTGATTGCATTGCGAATGATGAAGTTGACCTGGAAAGACGTACCTTTTGTCTGGAATGATCGTTGCCAGCCAGCTTTCCAAAGTTTGAAAGACAAGCTGACTAGTGCTCCAGTGTTAGTCCTGCCAGAGCCTGCAAAAAGGCTATGTTGTTTTCTGTGATGCTTCCAAGAAAGGCTTAGGTTGCGTGCCGATGCAAGAAGACCATGTGGTTTCTTTTGCTTCGCGACAGCTTAAGAAACATGAAGAGAACTGTCCAACTCATGATTTGGAGTTGGCAGCGGTGGTTTGTGCATTAAAGATTTGGAGACACTATCTTTACGGGGAAGTGTGTCAGATCTTTACAGATCATAAGAACTTGAAGTACATCTTCTCGCAGAGTGAGATAAACATGCGACAGCGTCAATGGATGGAGATGATCAATGATTATGACTGCACCATCGAGTATCACCCTGGTAAGGCGAACATGGTAGTTGATGCCCTTAGCCAAATGTCTTCTTCTTTTCCTACAAAGAAGGCACAGTTGAGCTCCTTGGTATGCCATAGACGGGATATGTTTGTTTCCTTGCGGCAGATGAATGTGCAGATGGAAGTTTCCTTGTTAGCAGGACTTTTGGCACAGATGCAAGTCAATCCTATGCTAAGACAGCAGATCAAAGATGCACAACAAACAGATGATACAGTGCAGTTGATTAGGGCAAAGCTCGGTAGCGAAAAGCATGATGGGTTCCATGAGTCTGAGGATGGACTAGTTTGCTATCATGATAGGATGGTGGTCCCCAATGCTGATGATCTGAGGAAGCTAGTGCTCGAGGAAGCACACACATCGATGTATGCTATGCATTCAGGAGTCACCAAGATGTATCATAATCTGAAGGACCTTTATTGGTGGTCTGGCTTGAAGAGAGATGTAGCTGAGTTTGTGGCTAGGTGTGCGGTATGCCAGCAAGTCAAGGCTGAGCATCAAAAGTTGGCAGGTACGTTGCAACCCCTTCCAATACCGCAGTGGAAATGAGATCATATAACCATGGATTTCGTGGTTGGACTGCCAAGAACAACTAAGAATCATGATTCCATTTGGGTGATAGTGGACAGATTGACGAAGTCTGCTCATTTCATACCTGTGAAGACAATGTATACAACCAAGAAGCTCACTCAGGTATATGTAGATGAGATAGTATGTTTACACGGCATACCAGCAACGATAGTTTCTGACAGAGGTCCTCAGTTCACGAGTCATTTCTAGGAACATTTGCACAAAGCATTGGGAACACAGTTGAGATTCAGAACCACTTTCCACCCGCAGATAGATAAACAATCTGAAAGGACTATTCAGACTTTGGAGGATCTTCTTCAGGCTTGTATTTTGTAGTTCCTAGGCAGTTGGGATGTACATCTTAGTTTGATAGAGTTTGCATACAACTAGTTACCAACGGAGCATTGACAAGGCTCCTTCTGAGGCCCTATATGGAAAAAAGTGCAGATCTCCCCTATGTTGGTATGAATCTGGTGAGTATCAGCTTTTGGGTCTAGAGTTAGTAAAGCAGACAATAGAAAAGACCAAAGTGATACAGCAACAGCTGAAAGCGACACAGGATAGGCAGAAGTCTTATGTAGACTATCGCCGACGACCATTAGAGTTCCAAGTGGGAGATAAAGTGTACCTCAAGGTCTCACCTTGGAAAGGCGTGCTAAGGTTTGGCCAAAAAGGTAAGCTGGCACCCAGGTATATGGGGCCATATCCAGTAATAGCACGTGTTGGCAAGGTAGCTTAAAAGTTAGAGCTGCCGCCAGAATTGCACAGGTTACATCCATTGTTCCACGTCAGCATGCTGAAGAAAAGTCACCCAGGTACAGGGACTGTGGTACAACCAGTCGAGGTTGAGCTTGATGAAGATGTGACCTATGAGGAAGGTCCTGTGATGATCCTTGACAGAAGAGTAAAGAAGCTGAAGAAGACAGACCTGGTTCTGGTAAAGGTTCTTTGGCATCATCGTGGTGTTGAGGAAGCCACGTGGGAGCTTGAGGAAGAGATGAGGAGGAAGTATCCCTCACTTTTCTCTTCATATTTTGAGGATGAAATCCCTTTGTAGAGGGTTATAGCTTTTAAGGACCCTGACCTCCGTTTAGGGCTTATCCTGTTTTCTTTACTTAACCCTGATGTTTAGTTGCTTGCTAATCACCTTTAGTGGTGATTAGGGTTTATTTGTGCTTGTTGTGTGTTGGAGGTGCTACTTGCAATTAACCCAAGTCTAGGGTTGTTGAGCAAGTTTGTCACATTGAGAAGTGTTCTTCTCTCTCTTTGCTTCCTCTAGTGTTGAGAGGAAGGGTTGGGCTCATTGCTGGAGTTGCTTTGGGCTTGGATGAGCCTTGGTGGGCCTTGTTGTGTCTTGCTTGCCCTTGTTGGACCTTGTATCGGCCATGGGTGTGCCGGCCATGGTTGTGTCGGCCAGGGAGGTGTGTCGGGCATGGAGTTGAGGTGTGTCATCCATGGACCCCCCCTTGACCCTTTGACCTCCTTTGTGTCACCACTAGTGGACACTTGGTGCTTCATGCCTGCATGTGGCAATGGCCTTGGACATGTGTTTAAGGCAAGTTAGAGAGGTGGCATTGCCCATGGAAAAGTGTCCCTAGGTGGGTGACACCTTGCCTTGTCTTACCTTGGTTTCTCCTCCATCGTCTCCTATATATGTGTTCCCTTTCTCTTGCTAAGGATCCCTTTAGTTCCTTAGTTCCCCTCTCTTTTGGTTGCACGACACCTCTTCCTTTGCAAAGCTTGGTGGCCGATCCTTATCTTGGAGTCTTCTTCTTCTTCCTCTTGAGGTGGCCGAAGTTTTGCTTGGTGCTAGGAGCTTGGAGCTTGCTTAAGGCGGGTTACATAACTCCTAACCCTAATCATATTACCTTCTTATATATTCTTGTATGTTTTCTTGTGATCATAATTGGCCATGTATGTTGCTAGATATGGTTCTTCCTTAGTTGCACCTTTAATCTTGTGGTTATGGTGATCTTGTTGATATGGTTGAGGTTTGGTACCTTTGTACCCTAGTTGGCCGAACCATGTTTTAGAGTTTCCTTGTTGAGCAACACTCCTTTCACTCCTTGGTCTAGAGAAGTGAGCTTGATCTCTAGTGATATGAGAAACACCCCTCTCTCGTTTAAGTTGAGAGATGAGCTTGTGTTCTAGTGCTTGAGCAACATCCTCCTCTCACCATGGATTTGAGAGTTGAGCTTTTTGGTAGATGTAGACCTATGTTAAGGTTGATCTTAGTGGTTTCTCGAATTGTGATAGAGGTTGTGCAAGACCCCTCTCTATTGGTTGTTGAGAGGTGAGGCAATCTTCTTGATCAATCTAGGGTTTGGTACCCTTGCGCTTGAGGTTGATGATGATCTTGTTGGGTTGTATCTTGCATGATATGGCTTTGGGATGGTGCTACCCGATACCCTCTCTTGGACTTGAGTTCTGGGTCGATATGCTGAGGTTGTATTGGGTGATACACCTTGGTCTTTGCCTCGTGTGTTGTCTGAGAGGATGAGGCTAGCTTGGTTGGACGATAGGCTTTCCTTTGCTGCCCGTTTTACCCTTGGCTGTTGTGCCTAGATGAGTATGGATGTACCTTTGGCCGATACCCTGGTGTGTTGGGCGATATGCCTTGTTGAGTGCCCTGCACGTTACACCTAGCATAGGTAGTGGCTTGGTGCCCGTTGTACCTTGGACGTTATGGAGCCCAGTGGGCTAGCCTTGTGTCGGGCATCATGGTTTGGTGGTGATGCCTGATATAGTGGCTTATGGTAACCCTAGATGCTGCTATAATGAAGGCCGTTTTGGTGAGCTACCCTTGACTGATAGACTTCTTGGAACCTTTTTGGTGTCATCTAAGTTGCAAGCATGTCAGGCGATACCATGCTGTGTTTGGGCGTTGTGTCCTGGCAAGTCAGCGCCTTGGGCGTGTGAGTGGTGTGGCTACCTGATAGGCACCATAACCATGAATGGGTGATAGGGTCCAGTCGTCATGGATAGATATCTGTGTCGTGCCTAGCCCTTGCACGATACACTCCTCCGACCTAGCTGCACATTATGCCTTGAGCGTCAGCGTTGCATGACACGCCTTGATTCCTAGCTACGCGACACCCTTGGGTGGTGGTCGTTACCTGCTGTGGTTGGCTGATCTGTGTATTGGCCAATAGGCTTTTGTTAAGGGATGCTACCCTACCCGTCACAAGTTGTGGTGAGGGACACGCTACCCTCCACCTCTTTTAGTGAGGGTTTTGAGAGTTTTTAGTAAGGGTTTTGATAATCCGGGTTGTATATAGACGATGGTTTCATGTTAATAACGATGTTACATGTGTTATGATCACTTTGAATCCTATGTATATATCTGATGATGAGTAATGTTAAGCTTGGTAGCACATGAGCTGGTTCACATGAAGATGTGACCCATGTCTATGATCACAATTTTGAGGCATGAATGATAAAGTATATAATCATCAATGTTGCCCTATGTTTGATAACATGATCCTTATGTTAATCCATGATGGTTTCAGTTATCTCTATGAATATGTACACTAACCATGCAGGTGTTTCATGCGGATGCATAGCCAGGTAAAGGGATATGAGGTATATATGTTTGAATGACACTACATTGATGGTCACTCTTGATTGATGAGATAACATGCATCATCTGTACAATGTGTTTAGGTCTAAGGACCTAAGTTTGGGCTAAAGTGCCTAGTTGAGGTGTTATCCTATGATGATGAGATCTGGGATTGTGATCCTATGTAATGATGATAGATGATGAGAATGCCTTATTAGGCAGTGGTTTCTTGTGATGAGGGATTGAGATCCTGAGATAATGTGATGGTGGTAATAATAATATAACTTAATGTTATGTATGTGTTACAACCTTTTTGCCTCAACAGTCCACT
The DNA here is from genome assembly GCA_963693085.1 of Alisma plantago-aquatica. NCBI lineage: Eukaryota > Viridiplantae > Streptophyta > Magnoliopsida > Alismatales > Alismataceae > Alisma > Alisma plantago-aquatica. Next base: position 759,332,767 of record OY856410.1, read on the forward strand.
TAAAATATACTAACCAGTTACAGTGGAACATATCATGTAGTTTTCCTTGGCCATAGATCCATCATCGTCAGTAGCTGGTGATGGTGAAATAGGTTCTCCTGCAGGTTAACCTAGAAGCACATATTATACAATATGTGTAGTTTCTCCTAGCTGAAAATGAGGAGGTAAGAGTGCAACTTCTTGTAGACTCCAGAGTGTGGTTTCAGGCCCGTAGCTCGATATGTTAAGAGCACAGTGAACAGGCCCATGGCTCAAAATGTGTGATATGGGAGCATGAATGCGTTCATGTCTCAGAGCATGGTGACCATGCCCGTGGCTCAGTTTCACTAGCGTCGATACCTGTACCAAGGCAGGCTAGGCAGAGGGTAGCCTGACCCTGTGGCTGAGGCCAGTTAAGCATGAGACTGCAGTCCTACTTGTGTTGCACTCGTGCACTGACCACGAGGTGGGAGGTCGTGGAGTCCAGCTCTTCCATTCACCTTGTATGGCACTAGCTTGGGTTTTGCAACCGAAGGTTGGATTTGAGCAGTACGACTCACTTCCTCAGGGCATAATAATATGTAATCCAGTCGAATAGTATTTATTGCTTAAGGCAAAACATGGAACATTGGTTGAGGCCTTGCTTGAGTAGTTGATCTTGTTGTACCTTGCAGTTGCTTATATGATCCTTATGTTATGTGGTAAGATCTTATAAATCTTATCTTGTAAATCATGTTCCATAAATAAATACTTGGTTATATGCATTCCATACATCTTGGTAACCTCGATGGTAATAACAACCTTGCTCTATAGACTGCTCTTATCCTACATTTTATCAGTTATATGTTGTTGTTGCTTTAATCTTTATGAGGTTTTATGTTTTCTGAGGGGAGTTATGTTTCTCACTAGGACTGTGTGTCTCACCCCATTGGTTTACAACCTTTTTAGGTGTTCATGCTAGACGTTGTGGTGGTCGCGGGTTTGCGGCCGAACAGTAAGACGAGTAGTAGAAGGCAAGAGATGGATATGCTGTTGTTCTGGTTGTTTTGTAGTAGAGTCTTAGAGTCATCCCTATACTCTCAGGTCCTCAGAGGAGTTTTGACGTTGTTTTTCGATGTATAGCTGATGAAGCTTTGTATATCCTATTGATGGCCAGATGTGGCATGTTATGTATATATAAATAGGTGATGAAATTTTATGATGACAAGACAGCTGATCTGGTAAGTTGTGAACATGTATCTAGACTTGTAGATGTTTATATAACCTGTCTTCTTGCAGGATGAGGATCTGAATGTAATAGTTTCTTGGTTTATCTGCTTTCCGCAATCAGTTTTATTTACCCCGTGTTTTTGGTAAGAGGTGGTTTATGGTGTTTTCCACACATTTTCACATCGCACCTCGTTCTTTGTGTGATAGCGGGATGTGTCGCCACACCAGCCATATCTGAAGATGCAATTAGACTTAGATTGTTCAAATATTCTCTTTAAGGCAAGCCAGCAGTTGGTATAATTACATGAAGAGTGAAGAATCGATAACCACCTATGAGTCCTTACAAACCAAGTTCTTAGATAAATATTTCCCCCCTTCCCTCACCTACAAAATCATGGGACAAACCAATCTCTTTTCAATGGTTCCAGGAGAAGCTCGAGAGAGATTTAGAGAACTCCTTCGATGTTACCCTCATCGTGACATTTCACAATCTCAACTCATCAAGATATTTTATCGTGGTGTTGATGATGACACCAAGAAATTCCTTGATTCCTCATTTGGAGGAAATTTTCATGTTTCATAACCTGAGAATCACATGGGAGGTTGTCAAACGAGCCTCCAAGACCCAAGAGAGATGAGGAACTGATGGGGTCCCCAAAGTTGGTAAGGCTGAGGTAAATCCAGATATCCATACCATTGTTGAAGACCTTAAAATGATCTCCTTCAAATAGGATTGCTTAGAGTCCTCATTCAATGCTTATGAGAGGCAAACCCAACAACTCATAGCCGTAGAATCTCTATGTAAAATTTGCCAAGGGTATGATCATGTTACCCTCTAATGTCAGTACCTCTACAACAATAATATGTAGCCTAATGTTGTTTAGCAAGTAGAGGACCTAAACTCCATTCATAGTATCTTGGACTAGGCTTACTACAATCCAAACCTAGCTAGAAACCACCATGGATTCCAATATGGAAATCATGTAGGAGCTGAAAACTCATCTCAACTTCCACCCCTACAAAGACCCCCACACCCCCAAGCCAACTACCATCCACCACCAGGCTTCCCATACAATAACAACCAAAGGAATTTTGGGAACCAAGGGAATTATAGGGGAAATTTATAGAATCGTGGGACTTACCAAGGGCAACAATTTCAAAATCTAAATCAACCACCACCTCAACCTCAAGTACAATAGAATGCCCCCACACCCTCAACTGATGATAGGTTGTCTACCTTAGAACAAATCATTCTTTCACAACAGGCTCATCAAAAGGCAAATAATGCTCAGCTGGCTCACCTTATTGCCCAATAGAAACCCCCTATCGGTACCTTTGTTGGACAACTTGAGAACAACCCAAAACATCATGAACAACATCAAGTTGTCTCCACCCGTTCGACGAAGAATCATGCTCCTACCCCTGAGAAACCCATAGTTGTACCTTTGGAATTTGAGGATGATGATACCATGGTCATCGAAACTCCCCCTTCAACCACTCATGTTGTTCATGTCATTCCACCTATAGAAATTGATGAGCCATACCTCCCTCTATACAAACCACGCCCTCCATACCAAGCCTGCCTAAAGAAAACAAGGCTCGATGCCTGTAATATGAAATTTAGGGATGCCATGAAAAATTTGCATCTGGATATTATTTTTCTTGATGCTATATGTGATATGCCTACCTGGTCCAAGTAAATGAAAACCTTATTGACCAAGAAGTACCACACTGACAAGCATGAGACAGTAATGCTTGCTAGAACCACTTCCGACATCATTCAAAGAAAAATGCCTAAGAAAAGGAAAGATCTTTGTTCCTTTGGAATTAGATGTTACTTAGGTGATAATGCTTGCAGAAAAGGCCTTGAATATTAGGGTGCAAATATTTCTATCATGCCCTATAGTCTTTGCAGGAGGTTTGGAGTGTGTTGATATGCTTCCTACCACCATGACAATCCAATTGGTTGACCCATCCTTGACAAAACCTACATTGAAGAAAAACCTATAAGGGCTGGGAAAGATGCTTATGTCCCATGTGACTTTGTCATCATGGACATAAAGGAAGACTTACAATACCCCATCATCTTTGGTCATCCCTTTTTGGCCACCGCTCATGCCTAGATTTATGTCGAGTCCGAAACAATCTTCTTACACCTAGGGAAACAAACCCTAAAGTTTAGGGTATTTTAAAGCAAGTGCGGTCCTAGCCTCTAGGAATAGGTTTATATCCTTGATTGTACTGAGAAGATACAACAATTGAGACAACAATGGGAACTAGTTGAGGATCCTCTTCAGAATGCCTTTGTGACCCCTATTGATTATGTCTTTGAAGATGAGCAACTGGAGAAATATAGACTTTATCTCGACATCTTTCTGAATATCCATGATGAAGAGTTTGAGGATCTCAAAATGATCTCTGTTGTAGATGAAAACCCTGAACCCCCAAGGCACCCGAGACGAAACCACTCCCTGAAGGTTTTAAGTATGTCTTCCTTGATGAGAAACAACTTTGTCATGTTATCATTAAATCCGATCTTACCTATTAACAGGAAACCAAGCTCACAAATGAGCTTAGGAAGAGTAAAGCTGCCTTAAGATACAAAATGTTTGATATGATAGGGGTCAATCAAGACATTTACATGCATAAAATTCCTATGGTGGAAGAGTACAAACCTTATAGAGACCCCCAAAGGAAAGTGAATCCAAACATGAAAGAGGATGTACGTCTAGAGGTTATCAAGCTTTTGATTTTAGGAATCATCTACCCCATCTCCAACTCCTCCTGGGTTAGTCCAGTCTAGGTCATCCCCAAGAAAGGGGATACTGCTATAGTAAAAATTACAATGATGAGCTTATTCCCACCCATACTATCACTGGGTGGAGGATGTGTATTGAATATAGGAAACTAAATAAGGCCACTAGGAAATATCACTTCCCCCTCCCCTTTCTGGATCAAGTACTAGAGCCTCGCTTATCAACAATATGTCTATTATATCAATGGCTATTTAAGTTTTTATCATATTCCCATTCATCCGGACGACTAGGAGAAAATGACCTTCATTTGCCTATTTGGCAGTTATGCATTCAGGTGAATGCCCTTCGGGTTGTGCAATGTCCCAACCACTTTCCAATGGTGCATGTCTGATATCTTTACTGGATTGGTCGAGACCGATATGGAGATGTTTATGGATGATTTCTCTATCTATGGAGAAATTTTTGACTCTTTCCTAAAACATTTATCTCTTGTTTTGGAAAAATGTGAGGAAGCACACTTGATTTTAAATTAGGAGAAATGTCACTTTATGGTGATAAAAGGGATTGTCTAAGGCCATAGGGTGAGAAACCGTGGCATTGAAGTTGATAGAGACAAGATTGAGGTCATCTCCAAACTCCCACCCCCTTCTTCTATCAAAGACGTTCATTCCTTCCTTGGGCATGCAGGATTTTACCATCGCATCATCTGTGATTTCTCAAAGATCACCAAACCCCTAACCAACCTTCTCCAAAAAGACACCCCTTTATGTTTGACAAAGATTCCATGAGTTTCCTATGTTTGAAAGATTCTCTCACTTATACCCCTATCATTAGGGTCCTTAATTTGTCATTACCTTTTAAATTAATGTGTGATGTAAGTGATTATGCGATTGGTGCTATTCTTGGATAGTGTGTTGACAAAAAGCACCATGTCATTTACTATGCATCCAAAACCCTAGATGATGCCCATCAGAATTACACCACCACTGAGAAAGAGATGCTAGCCATAGTCTAGGAATTCGCCATGTTTTGCTCTTACTTCGTAGGGTCCAAGGTTATTGTCTATACGGGCCATGTGGCCATTAGAAACTTGATGACCAAAAAGGATGCCAAACCATATCTTCTTCATTGGGTCCTTTTGCTTCAAGAGTTTGATGTAGAAATCCTTGACAAGAAATGTTGCAAGAATGTTGTTACTCGCCATCTTATAATTCTTGAGCAGTGCCATTCTGGCCCCACTAGAGGGCACATGAGCTCTCAAAAAACTGCTAGGAAAGTCTTACAATCTATTTTTTCTGGCCCACTCTATTCAAGGACTCCTACCAATTTGTCCTTGCTTGTAGTGAATGTCAAAGGACCGAAAATATATCTAAGAGAGACCAAATTCCCATGACTTTTAGGAAGGACATAGGAATCTTCAATATGTGGAAAGTAGATTATATGGGCCCATTTACTTCTTCTTGCAGGTACAAATATATCATGGTATCTGTTGACTATGTTTTCAAATGGGTTAAAGCCATCCCCACCAAAACTTTTGACTCCAAACCTATGAAGAAACTTTTCAAAGACATTATTTTTTCTATATTTGGGGTACCACATACTGTGGTTTTGATCGAGGTCCCATTTTTTAGAGAAAAGTTTTGAATCCTTTCTGAAACAATATGGAGTCCATTACAAGGTTGCCACCCCTTACCACCCTCAGACTAGTGGTCAAGGTGAGGTGTCAAATAGGCAAATCAAGTCCATCCTAGAGAAAATGGTCAACCACACTAGGACAAATTGGGCCTTGAAACTTAATGATGCCTTGTAAGCATATAGAACTATCTACAAGACCCCAATAAGCACCACTCCATTCAAATTGATTTATGCAAAATTGTGTCATCTGCCAATAGAATTAGAACATAAGGCCAATTGGGCCATCAAAACTCTAAATTTTGACCTATCTACTGTAGGTGAAAACTAGTTTCTACAAATGAAAGAGCTAGATGAGCTCAAGATAACAGCCTATGACAATGCTAGAATTTATAGACACAAAACCAAATTATGGCATGATGGCCATATTAGGCGAGAAGACATGCAGGAGGACAAATAAGTTTTAATGTACAATTCCAAGTTGAGACTTTTTCCTAGAAAACTTAAGTCCAGATGGCATGGACCCTACCTTGTCAAGTGTGCCTACCCTCATGGCACTTTTCTTCTTTGGGATAAGGTGTTACGTAAGTGTAAGGTTAATGGACATAGGCTTAAATGGTACATCAATGTTGAGGACTTTCTATCTTCTGAGGCACATCAATTCTCCTTACTCAATGACCTTGACCTGTGAGAACCTACACCCCCTCCGAGCCAAAAATGGCTCCATGATCCAGCTTTGTTGGGCTTTGACATTAAACTAGGCGTTTATTGGGAGGTAACCCAATCATTTACATTTTTGTAATTTTCTTCTATAATTGTTTTATATAACCTTTGTTATTTCAATTTTAGATTCAAATTTCAGTTCAATTATGTTACTAAAAAATAGAGAAGTTGGCTACCCAACCTAATGTTCATTTGATGAAGGCAAGCTACCCAACAAGGCTAGACACTCATTTGAGGATGGAAAGACGAAATCTCATCCATCAAGGGATCTTTTCAAAAGTTGTGGTAGTTTGAAAAATATGAAAGGGTGTCATAATCACATCATATGGTTGTTTGGCTCATCTGAGGCGGTCGTCCCAACCACCAGGAGACACTTTCAAGGAGAATTCAAACATTCATCTATGTTTAAATTTGAAATGTTCACCCCCATTTGTTGTATTTGAAATACTCGTCTCTCTTCTCCACTTAGCTTATAAAATGAACAACTCAGGGTGGACATACCCCCAACCTCCAAGCATTTTTCTTCACCCCCTGGTGAGTGCAAGTTCTATCAACCCAGTCAGCCATCTTTGCCATCGAGACGCCCCTCTCTGTAGTTGCCAATGTGCCTACTACCCATCTTGCCAATGCAATCGGAAGTTTCATTACTGAGATGCCCTGATGAGCATCTCCAAGAACCCTTCTACTACTATTTCTCCCTTTTCATATTCACCATCTCGTTGGCTCGTGCACTTCCTCACAGTGCCACACATGGCCTAGACTACCGTCTTACTACGTGAGAGGTCCACCTAGCGGCTCCTGACTGGTGAGTCTATGCTTGGCTTCTGACAGCAGATGGTTGTTCCACTCTCGAGGTGCCCATCCAGCTTTCATCTCACATCCACTTCTTCTTCCTCTCACTCTTCTTCCTAATTAGTTTTGCATTCACACCTACAGCTGATACAATTGTATGGGTATCCAAATGAGCACCTCAATCACTGTGGACATAAACTTCTAGCACACTAGACACCCATCTCAATGATTCAAATGATCGTATTGCTTCATCCAGATGACCATCTCACATCTCCAGATGCCCGTCTCAACATCTCAACTACTTGTCATCATGTTTTGACAGTTTTGTAAGAACAAGGGAAAATCCCCCACATCCTCCTCCTCCCCTGAGCCACCTTGTCATTCCACTACAAGATAGGGAATTCACATCGAATATCCTACAAGAGAGCCCTCCCTAGATATCCATGAGGAGATGACATGTGAACTCGATGAACTAGATGAGCAAGTTCATCAAGAAAAAGTGGGGCAATTCTGACGTGATCCTAATTTAGTCTCTCCGCACTCACCTTGAACAACACCAATTTTGGGGAAATATGCTCAGTTTGTCAACGAATGCCATTTAGAAAGATTCATAGAAACATATGAGATTGGTGTTGGTGTTCCACATTGGGCCTGAAACATCACCCTAAATGTACTTGGGATCAAAGAAGTTGTTGAAAACATTATGCGTAAGAATCACATTCTTTTCTTCCCATATCGTGTCACTTCAATGTATAGTGACCTCACTTTGGATCTCATCACCACCTACCACCAATGTAGCATCCAACTCACAAAATGAGATTAATAAATGCAGAAGCGTATTATTAGCAACGAGATTACTGAAAATCACTAAAAATTAAAACTTTTTGCAAAGAGATCCATACATAGGAAAACTCTTTCAACTAGAACAAATGTATTACATTTAAGTCCTGGTTCATAAGTACATAACTTGTACCATCTCTTCTCGAAGGTTAAAACGTCCACTGCCTTGTTAAAAACTAAACACAAACATCTTAAGAATTTCTAGGCATTAAGCTAAAATCTCAAATGATTCATTAAAAACACTAACTATAAACTCCGAGGACTTGAGAGTACAGAGACAACACATAGGACTTCTATCTACAAGACTCGACAGACAGTACACTCAACCTGAGCTTTCACTGTTATCCCTACTTCTGTTGAAACTCTTCCTTTGCAAGATGTTCTCAAACTCCTCCGTGCTCGTCCACCTAAAAATGTTGGATCCGACGGGGGTGAGACAATTGAAAATTGCCCCAACGAGATATATAACTCTCCGCCAGAAACATTATTATTACAGTTTAATGATATCAAAATTGGGAAGAGGATAAGAAGTTTAAAGCATTCTCATCTTAAAGCATTGTAACTTTTTAAGATAGAACAATAGATCATCTATTCTCTTATCAAAGAATAGGGAGAACATGTATATCATTTATTCATCATATTATACCATCATGTCAAACTTTTCTTGTGACATTCATCATCTTGATATGTCACCCATGAAACAATCTTATTTCAATCCGTTGGCCCTAGCCAATTTGCTAAATAGGTAAGGAATTATATCCACTATGTACTCATATATCATCAATACAGGCATTGGGTTATTACTAATCCGGTATCATCAACACAAGTATTGGGTTAGTAACAATACTGTGTCATCATTATAGGCATTGGGTTAGTACCAATCCTGTGTCATTGTTTCAAGTATTGAACTATGCCAATCTTATATAACCATTCCAAGTATTGGACTATGCCAATCATGTGCCACTATTCCAGGTATTGAACTATGTCAATCCTGTCCAACTATTTCAGGTATTGAACTATGTCAATCTTGTGCAGTTATTCTAGGTATTGGCTTGTTACCAATCCTCTGCAGTTATTCTAGGTATTGAACTATGTCAATCATGTGCAACTATTCCAGGTATTGAACTATGTGAATCATGTGTAGCCATTCCAGGTATTGGGATTTGACCAACCCTGTGTTATTATTCCAGGTAGTGGATTGTGCCAAACCTTTGCATACATACCAGGTATTGATCTATGTCAATCCTGTGACATTATTCCAAGTATTGGGATTTAACCAATCCTGTGTTATTATTCCAGGTATTGGGATTTCACCAACCCTGTGTTATTATTCCAGGTAGTGGACTGTTCCAAACATGTGCATACATTCAAGGTATTGATCTATGTCAATGTTGTGACATTATTCTAGGTATTGGGATTTAACCAACCATGTGCATGTATTGGTTCATTATGAACTTTATCATCCCTTACAAGGGACTTTCATACTCATCTCGATACCTCTCACTAGGTATCAACTTACTCATGCGATTCACAAGCCCATTAAAACATCTTGTTACCTCTCACTAGGCAACAACCTTTCTCGTGGCTCACAAGGCCGATAAAGTGTCTTGTCACCTCTTTCCAGGCAACAGTTTATTCATATGACTCATAAGGTCCATGCACATTTGTTACTTTTACTAAGAAACAACAACATTTAGGCACATAAGGTCAATCAACCATTTGTTATATAATTGTCATAGCTCAAGACTAGCTATGTTCATCATCTCATAATATATGCATGTATTTTTAGTCATGATAACAGTCATACAAATCATTTATCACATCATGTGATACAATAGTAACACCACTGTTTCTTTATCAGAATTAGGGTTTACTATCAAATAGGGATTTTCATTCCCTATACCCAAAATTTGGGTTAGGGTTTCCCATTTCTCATTAATTAGGGTTTCATGATTATATTACCTATCCAACCCTTAATTCATTATTCCATACCTCTGGGGCATTCAACGATATCATAAGTAAGTACTCAAGATTATTACTCTCATCATATAGAATTAATGATCATCAATTCAAGGTATGAGTTCATTTCTCATCCTCATCGTGGTATGATTACATCATATTCATTAATTTGGCTTAACCCCATTCTCAAGGTATATTAGTCAATACTTATCAGAGTGCATCATACTCATTACATTTCATTGTAATGGTTGCATAAGACACTTCATATGTTTCTTACCCAAATAGATGGTATTTGAAGTGCATCAAGGTATATCAACCCTGAAATGCTAAAAGTGATATCTATCACATCTTGATATATCACTTCCCTCATCACCTCCAACTTTCTTGAGTTATCAGCTTATCTTGTATTAAGGTATTTCCCATCTTAATACTTTCATCCATTAACCTATTACTTTCACCATGAAGTGCATAGGTCACACACAAGAATGGTCCAACTACATTTAATGGTATGAACTCATTTTAGGTTAAGGCATTGCCTACAATAAGGTTGCCTATAATCAATCATTTAAGATATTTCACCTTTATAAGGTTTCACTCACTACTTTATTATCAGGGTTCTGGTTTGCCATCATATTGCACAAGATTAGGGCATTATATATTATAATTCCAATTAGAGTTTCACATACCTTTAAGCTATATTAGGACTTTGGGGTTTCACTTAAAATCATACTTCATTAGGGTTAGGATTGGATATAGCATTAACCTTCATTAGGCTTTCACATCATATTGCCTAAACTCCAGATTTTACTATTCATACCAATTAGGGTTTCTCATAGCATCACCCCCAATTAGGGTTTCTCATAGAATCACCCCCAATTAGGGTTTTCTCAGGGAATCGACCTCAATTATGGTTTCACATGGAATCACCCTCAATTAGGGTTTCACATGGAATCACCCTCGATTAGGGTTTCACATGGAATCACCCTCAATTAGTGTTTAACATGGAATCTCAATTAGAGATACTCATCCCAATTAGAGTTTCACTCTCCATTACCATGATTAGGGTTTACTGTTCAATTATCTCTAATTAGGTTCACACGTATCATCACCCTAGATTAGGGTTACATCGTTACCCTGGATTAGGGTTTTCAATTAGAATTTCCCTGAATTAGGGTTAGGGTTCAATAACCTTGCCAATTAGGGTTTGTGCTCATGATTAGGGTTTCATGATATATTTGCTAAGGATCGTACCCTTAATCACCACATGAATCATACTCATGTATAAATTCCATTCTATCATCCTCTCAACTTGATTAGGTTACATCAACCCTTCCCTCAAGTACATACAACTATGATTGACATAGTGTACTAAATTATTATGCTTATACGCAATTAGGGTTTATCCCTTTAATGGTATTAATCATTGAGGTGTTTTTAGGGTTTCAACCTTTGTACCTTTATTGATTATCATCACTATCAATCATTGGATCATTGGAACAATCATCAATTCAGTTTCCAAATGATTGAATCACATTTGACCTCCATTCAGTTTTGAGGTTTCATCACCAAACAGTTTTGAAATTGTTTGCCTCCAAACGGTTTTGAAACTATTTGACCCCAAATGGTTTCAAGACCGTTTGGACTCAAACGGTCTCAAGACCGTTTGGGCCAAATCAGTCCCAAAACTGCAAGGGTTCATGAGGTACATCCATTAATCAATTGGTCATGATTTGCAACATTGAAACCCTCAACAATTGAACTATTAAGGTTCATAAATTATGGGCTCTTGGATCTCCAACTCTCAAATCTCAACCCTTGGGTCACCAAACGGTTTTGAAACTGTTTGATCCCAAATGGTTTCAAGACCGTTTGGGCTCAAACGGTCTCAAGACCGTTTGACCCAAAAAGCCTTGAAATCGAATGGATAACTTAATGGAACCATCAACAAATCAATTAGGGTTGTAATTGAGGGAATGTCCATACATTTAATCAATGAATTGAATCCATTGGATCATAATCCAACATGTATTGGGGTTCATACCTTAAACAGTCAACTAAACCAAATGGTCAACCCTCTCATGCGGTTTGGAGTCCAAATCACCAAACAGTTTGCAAACTGTTTGGTCTCAAACGGTTTGGTGAAATCGTTTGGACCAAAGGTCCAAGGCCGTTTGCTCTTGTTCTTGGTTGAGGTGTGTGCTTATGATCATGTTATCATCTTCAACCTTTGGACTCTAAAAAACTACTGCCATTTCCATGGCAACTCCATCAATCAAACAAAGGAATAGTAAAAAGAACAATTGAACAGAAAAGGTTGAGAAATCAGATTCAATAATAATGAAAAAGGGTTCAAGTTATAAAACCCACCTTCTAATCTGATCCCAAGCTCCAAGATTTATGGCGCCAATGGTGGATGAAGCTCTAGAAACTGCCCAAGATCCGTTCTCAAGCTTTTGGAGTGAAAGGATCGGCTAGGGTTGAAGATGGAGTGAAGAAATGAAGAAATCAATTATTTATTTTTGATTTCCACCATGGAATCAAGGTGAAAAGGGGCCAAGAAGCTTACCAACAGGTTGATGGACGTGCTCTTGATCCTCCCAAGCTCCCTAGGTCGTTTTCCAAGCAAAGGGGAGAAGTGGAATCGAAAAAGCCTTTGGTTGGGCTTGAAAATGGTCTTTTTATAAGAAATTCAATGAGAGAGAATATGCTTTATAAAAATCTTTTTATTCCAAATTTGTTTCCACCACTCCACCCTTGGTTTCTTGCATGAAAAGCCAAATCTATCCCCACAGAGCTCCCTTCCATTATCCATTAATTAAGGGAAATAAATTAAGCACCTTAATTCCTTATAATAGTATTATCCATTTTTTAGTGGAAATTCTTTTTCTTATAATAAGGCGAGTGGAGTTTTCACCTCCTTGGGATATTTTGTGGTACTTGCAAAGCTCAAGGACGTCCACACACTTATGAAACCAACCATTTTAATTTTGTTTGAAGGTCCTTCAATTATTTCATTTATTTTTGCATTAATTTGAACTAATGTTTCCATTATGCTTAAATCTTGATTATTTTAATATCAAGATTCTCTCTCCTTCAAAGAGATACAAATGAGATGCCCCTCTCATTTTCTTTACTCCACTTGATGCCAAGAAACGTTAGGGACCTTATTGAAGTGGTAATGTGCATATTGCACCCTAGGTTTTGGGTAAATTGCACATTACACCAAAACTGGGTTTTCATGCATAAACATTGCTTTATCAGCTCTTTCTTGGTATTCAGGCTATCACAAGCCATACCTCTACATCATATTCACTGTCATGATGCTTCAACACCTGAGGAACATATTACTATGTAACATTTGCAATTTAACCCCTCAACTTGGGTAATTTGCACTTTAGTCCAAAACAAGAAAAACAATGTTTCAACATTATTTGAAAAGCACTAAAATTGAAACATAAGTTCCTCTTAATCCTTAATTATTTTTCAAGAAATAAGGGCAAGCTTATAATTAACTTTATTAAGCAAAATACCCAGGGTTAAGGCATAACCCAGGTCAGGGATGTTAGAAATCATAAACCCCTAACAAGGATTTCGTCCTCGAAATCCCAGATAAAAGGAGACTGATATTATTCATGTGTTATATCATCAAGTCTCCACATAACATCTCATTGCTATGGAGGAACCATAGAACTTTGATCAATACAAATTCCTTTTACACAAAATTCCCATGGAATCATACACATGGAAAACATATTCCACCGTCCTTCCATTATTGACTGTGTAGTTAATTTTGGGTCAAGTAACACTTTTCTCACTTAGATAGAGGTTGTTTGTTAATATAATTTGACAAACTTTTATTGTAGTATTTTTACAATTATTCCTTCAAGTAGATCATTCTCATAAATGTTATGTTTATGCAAAGCATAAACCCCTAACATATGATGTCCATACTACATTGGGTAACTGGACTGATTCCACAGTTAACCATTCCATGTAACTATCATAAGATAGCCTGATGTTTCTCAAATACCATAATCTCTTACCTTGGTATCTACACATGTGTTGATAACACACTACATCCTCATTTTCCTTTATAAGTTGATTTATGATTAAATCAAATTCCTTCATATATCGATTAGAATGTGGTAGAAATATCCATGCCACATCTCCTTCTTTAAACTCTTAGGATTGTTTCAGAATGATTACTTGATCAGAGTAATCAAAAAGATAACAATCTAAATATGTCATACTTACCTTGCCTTCAATAAATGAATACCTGGCCAGGGTATTCAAGAACTAAAATTAGGCAGTATGTATTTGTTTTATATTATGTTCCATGTTCTTAACATCTCTTTAAATTTCACTACTTAGTATCTCAGGTTTTCTCTGAGTGTTTCTTTTACATCTTTTCCCTTTCTACATGTAAAGAGAAATTTTCAAACATGTAAGAGAATATTAAACTGAACATAACTTTTCATCCTTCTTATCTTTTCCTCATATCCTTAAAGGATTATACAAATGAACTAAACAACAACTACTTTTCCTATAGTAGGAAACAAAAGGTAACTCAAAATAGAAAGTTCTATCTTGACAAGTCTACCTTTTACAAGATAACTAGCATCTTATCTGACCCAAAACATGGACTTAGTTGTTATTTGTTATTGCCTTTGTCCTCTACTACCAGAAGTAGATGGACCAAACTGTGACATTTGTTTTCATCCTCCACCGTTTGCTCCACTGGACTGAGGTCCTTGTGGGTTTTATAGATTATGCCTTGACTGTTGGGTCACCTCACTATTTCTCCTTGGACATTGTTGTCTCAAATGTCCTACCTGTGCACATTTATGACAAGCTCGACCCCAACTTGATGACCCCTACATAGGTGCACTATATTGAGGTTGAACTGATGGAGATTTTGGTTGTTTGCTGCCACTACTCCACTGTTCCCGTGACTGTGTAGTCTTCCTTTTAAGGTCTGACTATATTGTAGACCTTTCTATCCTCCATATAGACTCCACAATTGTGGCATACCTCTCCCTACTTTCTAGAGCAGATGTCGGAATGGACATCTCAACATTCAATCCTTTCTCAAAATGTCAAATCTTTTCCTCCTAATAGCAACCATCTGAGGACAAAATCGTAAAAGTTCCATGAACTTAACCTCATATTCACTTATTGACATGGCTCCCTATTGTATCTTCTCAAAATGTGAGATCTTTTTGTCTAAATAAGTCTTTGGAAAATACTTATTGACGAATTCTTGACGGAATTCCTCCCATCCAACCTCTTCATCATTCATTTTTATTTCTTCTATAGACCACCAATGTCCAACACTACCCTTCAAAAGGTACACAGCATGTTTAACTTTGTCAGCATCCAGGATACTAAGGATCTTAAAAGCCTTTTCTAATTTAGTGAGCCAGAGATCAACATCTGTTGGATCAGATGTTCCAGCATATTCTATGGCTCCTACACGACGTAGTCGCTCAAAGGTCTTACCAGACCCATATCCCTCATTGGGAACTGGTGCCCTGGATGGTGGTACCGACATCTGGTCTATTATATGTGTTGCTGCATTCATGAATTGCCCATACAGGGTAGAAAAATCTAGGTTTCTCATCATGATCTCATCAACAGGGGGATTCACAGGCACTAGTTCCCCCCCTTGCCTGATCCCTTGCACCTTCCACTGGTGCAGCAACAGTGCTCTCAGCAACGTGTTCCAAGTGTTCTCCAGCCATCTTGGAGTTATATATCTTCTTCTGCATAAGCAGAAGGCACTATAAGATACACTAAAGTACACTTAGAACAGACTCGATACCTTAGTCCTATGTCATCGTAGACTCAGCGAAACTAGAGCTCTGATACCACTAAATTGTAGCATCCAATTCACAAAACTAGATTAACTAATGCGGAAGCGTATTATTAGCAGCGGGATTACTAAAAATCACTAAAAATTAAAACTTTTTGCAAAGAGATCCATACATAGGAAAACTCTTTCAATAAGAACCAATGTATTACATTTACATCCTGGTTCATAAGTACAAAACTTGTACCATCTCTTCTCGAAGGTTCAACGTCCACTGCCTTGTTAAAAACTAAACACAGATAGCTTAAGAATTTCGAGGCATTAAGCTAAAATCTCAAATGATTCATTAAAAACACTAACTATCAACTCCGAGGACTTGAGAGTACAGAGACGACACATAGGACTTCTATCTACAAGACTCGACAGACAGTACACTCAACCTAAGTTGTCATTGCTATCCCTCATGCTGCTGAAGTTCTTCCTCTGCAAGATGTTCTCAAACTCCTCCGTGCTCGTCCACCTAAAAAAGTTGGATCCCACGGGAGTGTGACAATTGAAAATTGCCCCAACAAGAGATATAACTCTCCGCCAGAAACATTATTATTACAGTTTAATGATATAAAACTGGGCAGAGGATAAGAAATTTAAAGCATTATCATCTTAAAGCATTGTAACTTTTTAAGATAGAATAATAAATCATTTATTTTCTTATCAAAGAATAGGGAGAACATGTATATCATTTATTCATCATATTATACCATCATGTCAAACTTTTCTTGTGACATTCATCATCTTGATATGTCACCCATGAAACATTCTTATTTCAATCTGTTGGCCCTAGCCAATCTACTAAACAGGTAAGGAATTATATCCACTATGTACTCATATATCATCAATACATGCATTGGGTTATTACTAATCCGTTATCATCAACACAAGTATTGGGTTAGTAACAATATTGTGTCATCATTATTGGCATTGGGTTAGTACCAATCTTGTGTCATTGGTTCAAGTATTGGACTATGCCAATCTTATATAACCATTCCAGGTATTGGACTATGTCAATCTTGTACCACTATTTCAGGTATTGAATTATGTCAATCCTATGCAACTATTCCATGTATTGAACTATGTCAATCTGGTGCAGTTATTCCAGGTATTGGCTTGTTACCAATCTTGTGCAGTTATTCCAGGTATTGAACTATGTCAATCCTGTGTAGCCATTCCAGATATTGGGATTTGACCAACCCTGTGTTATTATTCTAGGTAGTGGACCGTGCCAAACCTGTGCATACATTCCAAGTATTGATTTATGTCAATCCTATGACATTATTCCAGGTATTGGGATTTAACCAATCTTGTGTTATTATTCTAGGTATTGGGATTTAACCAACCCTGTGTTATTATTTCGGGTAGTGGACTGTGCCAAACCTGTGCATACATTCTAGGTATTGATCTAGCAAGTATTGGGATTTAACCAAGCCGGTGCATCTATTGGTTCATTATCAACTTTATCATCCCTTACAAGGGACTTTCATACTCATCTCGATACCTCTCACTAGGTATCAACTTACTCATGTGATTATCAAGCCCATTAAAACATCTTGTTACCTCTCACTACACAACAACCTTTCTCATGGCTCACAAGGCCCATAAAGTGTCTTATCACCTCTTTCCAGGCAACAGTATATTCATATGACTCATAAGGTCCATGCACATTTGTTACTTTTACTAAGAAACAACAACATTTAGGAACATAAGGTCAATCAACCATTTGTTATATAATTGTCATAGCTCGAGACTAGCTATGTTTATCATCTCATAATATCTGCATGTATTTTTAGTCATGATAATAGTCATACAAATCACTTATCACATCGTGTGATACAATAGTAACACCACTGTTTCTTTATCATAATTAGGGTTTACTATCAAATAAGGCTTTTCATTCCCTATACCCAAAATTAGGGTTATGGTTTCCCATTTCTCATTAATTAGGGTTTCATGATTATATACTTGTCCAACCCTTAATTCATTATTCGATTCCTCTGGGGCATTCAAAGATATCATAAGTAATTACTCAAGATTATTACTCTCATCATATAGCATTAATGATCATCAATTCAAGGTATGAGTTCATTTCTCATCCTCATCATGGTATGATTACATCATACTCATTAATTTGGCTTTACCTCATTCTCAAGGTATATTAGTCAATACTTATCAGAGTGCATCAAACTCATTACATTTCATTGTAATGGTTGCATAAGACACTTCATATGTTTCTTACCAAAATAGATGGGATTTGAAGTGCATCAAGGTATATCAACCTTGAAATGCTAAAAGTGATATCTATCACATCTTGATATATAACTTCCCTCGTCACCTCCAACTTTCTTGAGTTATCATATTATCTTGTATTAAGGTATTTCCCATCTTAATACTTTCATCCATTAATCTATTACTTTCACCATGAAGTGCATAGGTCACACACAAGAATGGTCCAACTACCTTTAATGGTATGAACTCATTTCAGGTTAAGGCATTGCCTACAATAAGGTTGCCTATAATCAATAATTTAAGATATTTCACCTTTATAAGGTTTCACTCACTACTTTATTATTAGGGTTCTGGTTTGTCATCATATTGCACAAGATCAGGGCTTTATGTATTATAATTCCAATTAGTTTTTCACATACCTTTATGCTTATTAGGACTTTGGGGTTTCACTTAAAATCATACTTCGTTAGGGTTAGGATTACATATAGCATTAACCTTCATTAGGCTTTCACATCATATTGCCTAAACTCCAAAGTTTACTATTCATCCCAATTAGGGTTTCTCATAGCATCACCCCCAATTAGGTTTTCTCATAGAATCACCCCCAATTAGGGTTTTCTCAGGGAAACAACCTCAATTATGGTTTCACATGGAATCACCCTCAATTAGGGTTTCACATGGAATCACCCACAATTAGGGTTTCACATGGAATCTCAATTAGAGATACTCATCCCAATTAGAGTTTCACTCTCCATTCCCACGATTAGGGTTTACTGTTGAATTATCACTAATTAGGTTCACACGTATCAACACCCTAGATTAGGGTTACACCCTTACCCTGGAGTAGGGTTTTCAATTAGAATTGCCCTGAATTAGGGTTAGGGTTCAATAACCTTGCCAATTAGGGTTTGTGCTCATGATTAGGGTTTCATGATCTCTTTGCTAAGGATCATACCCGTAATCACCACATGAATCATACTCATGTATAAATTCCATTCTATCATCCTCTCAACTTGATTAGGTTACATCAACCCTTCACTCAAGTACATACAACTATGATTGACATAATGTACTAAATTATTATGCTTATATGCAATTAGGGTTTACCCCTTTAATGGTATTAATCATTGAGGTGTTTTTAGGGTTTCAACCTTTGTACCTTTATTGATTATCATCACTATCAATCATCGGATCATTGGAACAATCATCACCTTCAATTTCCAAATGATTGAATCACATTTGACCTCCATTCGGTTTTGAGGTTTCATCACCAAACGGTTTTGAAACCGTTTGCCTCCAAATAGTCTTGAAACCGTTTGACCCCAAACGGTTTCAAGACCGTTTGGACTCAAACAGTCTCAAGACCGTTTCGGACAAATCAGTCCCAAAACCGCAAGGGTTCATGAGGTACATCCATCAATCAATTGGTCATGATTTGCAACATTGAAACCCTCAACAATTGAACTATTAAGGTTCATCAATTATTGTCTCTTGGATCTCCAACTCTCAAATATCAACCCTTGGGTCACCAAAAGGTTTTGAAACCGTTTGATCCCAAATGGTTTCAAGATTGTTTGGGCTCAAAATGTCTCAAGAGCGTTTGACCCAAAAAGTCTTGAAATCGAATGGATAACTTAATGGAACCTTCAACAAATCGATTAGGGTTGTAATTGATGGAATGTCCATACATTTAATAAATGAATTGAATCCATTAGATCATAATCCAACATGTATTGGGGTTCAGACCTCAAACAGTCAACTAAACCCAACAGTCAACCCTCTCATGCGGTTTGGAGTCCAAATCACCAAACGGTTTGCAAATTGTTTAGTCTCAAATAGTTTGGTGAAACCGTTTGCTATTGTTCTTGGTTGAGGTGTGTGCTTATGATCAGGTTATCATCTTAAACCTTTAGAATCTCGAAAACTACTACCATTTCCATGGTAACTCCATCAATGAAATGAAGGAATAGTAAAAAGAACAATTGAACATAAAAGGTTGAGAAATTGGATTCAATAATAATGAAAAATGGTTCAAGTTATAAAACCCACCTTCTAATCTTATACCAAGATCCAAGATTCACGGATCTAATGGTGGATGATGCTCTAGCAACTACTCAAGGTCCGTTCTCAAGCTTTTGGAGTGAAAGGATTGGCTAGGGTTGAAGATGGAGTGAAGAAATGAAGAAATATCAATGATTAATTTTCGATTTCCACCATGTAATCAAGGTGACAAGGGGTCAAGAATCTTACCAACAGGTTGAGGGCCGTGCTCTTGATCCTCCCAAGCTCCCTTTGTTGTTTTCCAAGCAAAGGGAAGAAGTGAAATCGAAAAAGCCTTTGGTTGGGCTTGAAAATGGTCTTTTTATAAGAAATTCAATGAGAGAGAATATGCTTTATAAAAATCTTTTTATTCCAAAATTGTTGCCAACACTCCCCCCTTGGTTTCTTGCATGCAAATAAAACTCTATCCTCACCGATCTCCCTTCCATTGTCCATGAATTAAGGCAAAAGAAATTAAGCACCTTAATTCCTTATAATAGTATTATCCATTTTTGAGTGGAAATTCTTTTTCTTATAATAAGGTGAATGGAGTTTTCACCTCCTTGGAATATTTCGTGGTCCTTGCAAAGCTCAAGGACGTCCACACACATCTAAAACCAACCATTTTAATTTTGTTTGAAGGTCCTTCAATTATTTTATTTATTTTTGCATTAATTTGAACTAATGTTTCCATTATGCTTAAATCTTGATTATTTTAATATCAAGATTCTCTCTCCTTCAAAGAGATACATATGAGACGCAACTATCATTTTATTTACTCCACTTGATGCCAAGAAAAATTAGGGACCTTATTGAAGTGGTAATTGTCATATTTCACCCTAGGTTTTTGGTAAATTGCACATTACACCAAAACTAGGTTTTCATGCACCAACATTGCTTTATCAGCTCTTTCTTGGTATTCAGGCTATCACAAGCCATACCTCTGCATCATCTTCACTCTCATGATTCTTCAACACCTGAGTAACATATTACTATGTAAAATTTGCAATTTAACCCCTCAACTTGGGTAATTTGCACTTTAGTCCAAAACAAGCAAAATAATGTTTCAACATTATTTGAAAAGGGCTAATATTTAAACATAAGTTCCTCTTAATCCTTAATTACTTTTCAAGAAATAAGGGAAAGCTTATTATTAACTTTATTAAGCAAAATACCTAGGGTTAAGGCATAACCCAGGTCAGGGATGTTACGACCATCTCCATGATTAGTGGGGAAACTCCAACTGCAAAGCCCGAGTCATTGATGAAAATTTTGAGATCTCCACTCGCCAGCTCACATATATCATTCTTCACGAGGGAGAGTTTGACTGGATCTCCCATTGTATGGCTCGGCATCATGATGTCCACTCTGATAATTACAAAAGGAAACATTCTGAGCCAACATCACTGGACTTCCATCCATGCTACCCATCAACCTCAAAGCATCTAGTATCAACAACCTGGTGGTCCGCTATCTTCACTGAATACTAGCTCGCACCTTCTTCGGTAGGGAAAGTAATCAGGGCATTGTGACTCTTTCTTACCTCTACATCTTGTGGTGTCTTCTCTACGATGAGCCATATAATTTTGGGAAGTGCTATGATCGATCGTTAAAACTATCAGGCCACTGGCATCACTTCTTCCTCTAATTGCATTGGCCATATAGTCACCTATATCGTACTTTTTCTAGGCTACACTCATATCTCATTCATGTCATGAACAATGAAGAATCACCTAATTGACCTTGCATACTTGAAGGGGTGTAATTTCCTCTGTCCTGGTTCCAATGGAGTCTACTACTTGCTCTTTAAAGACTCCCAAGCCATCCTCAAGCTTCCACCCCATGCTAGGTTTGCTGCCACCAACCTAGATTTTGATTTGACTGATTCATCGACACATATTGCACAATTCCTTTTAGAGTATCCCAACCCAGAAGATGACCCCGATCCCATGACCCATAGGAGGAGTGTATCCTTGGAGGCACATGACGATACGACTAGACCATCGCCTCTACCATCACAATGTTGCACCAGATGATGTTGAGGCACTGAGGACGGCCCCGAGGAGCCTTATGGCTTTTACGAGATCCAAGATCAGTTGGAGGAAATCCAATGTTAGCAGAAACACCAAGGTCACTAGCCCAATCACATGCACCTCACTCAGTGCTCCCATGAGTCCTGGAATGTGCACCAGGGCCACTACTACATCAGAAGACCCTAGTATGAGGAGTATGGGGCCCATCAGGCCTACCCTGACCCCAACTCCCCCTATTGGGGGAACTACTACTACAATCCTCCATCCTCCTCACATTTTCCACCACTGGAGTAATCTTCTTCCCTCCATCTCTGATTTCGGTTTTTCTCAGGATGTTCAAAAATCTAAGTACACGGTGGAGGTGGGTGGTATGATTCTATACCACCCCTATCTTTTACCATATTTGCATTATTTTGCCTTTTTATCATTTTTGCATGTAGTTACTTTGTTCATAGTCTTTATCTAGTCGTTCATGCCTTTTTGTTTCCTTAGTTGTAAAAAGGCTATTATCTAGTCGACCCATTGAGTAGACATCTTTATTGTACCCCAAATCGAATTTAGTAAAACTTTTTGCAAAAATATTTTACAAATTTCCATGTCTGAAACCACTGTGTCACCTAGGACCCCTAAATAACATCACTCCTTGAAATAGTTGGCAAGTCATATGGAATCAATCAGAATCAAGCATAATTTTTCTCTATATTTAAACAATGGATTTTCTTGTTATAAAAATTGTATGATGTGATTTATAGGAATACTTGAATAAGAGCAGTGACACTCTCTAAAAAAAGAAAAAAAATGTTGAAGTTATAAGAACAAGGACACCTCTTCCTTCCCTCTATATTTCTTCTAAAAATGAGAAGCAAATAATCGACACCGGACAAAAATCAAGTCTGGGGTGGCATGCTTCGCAAAATAAAAATTACATACCCTACAAAGGGGTGTACATCAAAAGATGCCAAAAGTGCATGTGAAAAAAATTGTGACCAATGTAACCACAACTCCACAAAATTATATCTCGAGTCAAATAGAGGAGGGATCACCAATTTTCTTACACCCCCTTCATCTTGTTCTTGTGCAATGACTTACAAAAAAAATAAAAATTGAGAGTGTCAAAGAAAAAGTAAGATGAATCATATCTTTCTACAAAATATTCATTTAGAACCAAGATATGATAATTTTTTTGATAGGGAATACATAACTTTGTGCTATGTGGTTCTAGGAGACTGGGTCACTTGACCAAAATTTTGAGGTGAGGATTATAGTGATGTTACAAGGGTGAGGAATGACATGTTGTGAGTATAATTGGACTTTATTTGTATATTTTATTTTTCTCGGGAGAAGCAAAGATTCAAGTCTGTGGTATTTTTTTGAATGCATGTTCATCTATCTTTTTGCATATTTTTCACAATCCTTTTCATTAGAACTTATTTTTTTTAAAATAATTTTGAGACAAATTGCAATTTACCCACCTTTTGATTTATTTTGCAAATACTTACCTCTTTTCTCACATTTTTTAGGTTTTTCCTCCAAAGATAAACTTTTGACCTACTGAGCTCACGAAAAAACTATCTCAGAGCTCTAGATGGTCATTTCACTTCCATTAGGCCTAAACCCTAGAGCGAGATGACCACTTGGTCCTCGACTCAACTTGCTACTTAAACACTCCAGTCGGGCATCTCGCTTCATTAAGACAACCGTCTCAATGTCCCAACTGAGCATCCAGACTAGCCCAAACGGACATCTCATGACCCTACTAAGTCAAACAATCAAGCTGCAACACAACTAGGGTTGCAATCCTTTGTTCAAGTGTAACACAGCGCGAGACGAGTGTCCTATACCCTTAAATGACTGTTTTGAACGATGCTTTGAGCCTAAGAAATAGAGCCAAATGGCACCACCACCCTCTCATTAGGGTTTCGATCTGATGCTTCTAGAGACCACACCATGTCATCCCAGACAATTGTATCGGATAGCAAGACGACCATTTCATGACTCGCGAGTAGCATATCCAACAACCGCCACTCCTTTTGTTCATGGCCACCATTTTAGAGTTTCCACCCCTAATTCCCCTATAAAAGTAGGGGGACTCCTCTAAGAAAGGGGTCCTCATCTTTTTTACTCAAATTTTATTTTGAATCTCTATCAATTTAATTCTTAGTTGTAATCTTTACATCAGCAATATCCAGTTCTTTGTTCTAGATCTAGATCTTGTCTTTTGATCTTATTTTTGTTCTAGTTCTTTCTTTTAGAGAGAGTAATCAAGAGAGAAAGACATTTAATTGTCACCAACTTTGGTCTCCTCAAATATTCTAGTCCTTATGGTCTATGGCTTCTTACCTTCTTTCCATGGTTTCTCCATTCCTTGCCAAGACTAGTTGGTAGTTCCCTTATCAAGGTGAGGGGATTAGTCCCTTAGCCATGTGTCGATCGGATCAGGTTTTACACGACTATTTTAGATGGATAGTTTTTGGTTTTGAAATTTCCAATGTAAATGAAGTAATTAATCATTTTTATCGTAGATTAATCCTGGTGAATGTGACTGTGGAAATTGGGTTTTAGAATGCCTAAACCACTTACACGAGGATTTGGACGTGACCGTAGAAAAATTCACTTTAGGATAAATGACTAGGTTACATGGACGCCAAGACCAATGGGTTCATGTGGAGTTCATCTCTTGTGCTTTATTTATGAATAATTCATATACTTGCTTCTATCTTTCTTGTCATGTATCTCTTGATCTTGTTTTCACTTTGGCTAAGGTGGTGAAACCCCTAAGCCTCGATACTTTCCCTTCTGATTCAATCATTCTTCTAATGCTTGTTTTCCATTACTTCTCTTTATTTCTATCACTTTACTTCTTATTTTAGATAATATTGTTTGCTAACAATCTTCTTTCTTTACTTTCTTGTCTGAGAATAATCTTTTCCTTTCATTATTTTAGTGTAATCTTTTATTTCTTTTGCATTTGATTCTTGTTCTAGTGTAATCAATCAATCCCCAAACTGGAATATACTTTATGTTCCTTATTCAAAAATACCAAAAAGAAATAATTTTGAAAAATGAATTGGGATAAAAGGTAACAATATTAATAACATTGTCATATTGGATTGACCCTTCTATACTAGCCTTAATTGGGAAGTTAAAAAGTATTAAGCTCTAGGATAATCATCTTACTAAATTATTGTGCTCTTTGATGCGTATCAACTAGCCTAACATTTATCATGGATCTAGACAACTTTATAGACTACAACTAGCATATAAACACTCTCATCTAGACTTGATTTTACATCTCTTTCTCTTAGGTTGCATAGGTACTCACTGCCTTTCTACGTGTGGTTCATATATACATATACTAATAATTGATATAGGTTTTATTCAACATTGAAATGGGTGATGGAAACCACCATACTCCATTCAACAAAAGCCAAAACAAAAAGCGAATGACCACACTAATTAGATAGTCTAGTACAATGACACCTAGATAACTAGTAAGAACAAGGGGCACACTTGTGTATCTACCCTAAGCACATGCAACGAACATATGTGTAGGGTTGTAATAAGATCTTTCTTTTCTCACCCTCTTAAACCTATAACCCATACTACAGGACAGAAAGATGAGAAAAGAAAGAGTATGGGGATTACACATGCCTACACATAGTTCTAGAACATCAAGGTTCTAACCTAGAGGCTAAGTAAACTTAGTCTACAAAGGACAACTTATTAAGTTTCTAGGTTGAGAGGTAAGGTTGAATATAGTTTGTGTTTCATGTGAGCAATGTTTTGTGTAGTTATTGTTCATTCTCTGATACCATCTATCATGGAACCGTTTATTTCCCAAATCCTAACTCCAAATGACTAGAAATTCAATGGAAATAGGACCTAGGTGTCTGTCCCTAGCATGGTATTATCAAGGATCAAATGTGGAAGCCTAAAAGCTTAGCATAAATGAGCATATAATAAGATGGAAACACCAATATGAACTTGACATTCAACACGTATATTAATAACATCATTCTTTATTACAAGATTTGAAATACAAATTGAGAATACCATTCTACAAGTTAGGTCATGTACACTAGTTGGATTCTACAACAAGTACACCTGAACATATTCTCACAAGCCATAAACTCCCAAGCTATCATTGAACCTAAAAAAACATGAAACAAGCGAGCCAACATACATGGTGTTGAGTACAAAATAGAAAGATACATATGCATAAGATTTGCATAATTTCAAAGCATTTGCATAAGTAACGAATGAGAATAAAAGAGTTAATTACATAGCAAAGATAGAACCCCTATTTTAGTGAATATACTATGATGATACCAAAAATATCATATATCATAAGTCCTTTGACCAGCTTCCCATCAGAATGGTCTGTGAGGGTGTTCAATATTATCTAACCCTATTTGTAAGGGACCTCAAGGCTATCTCCTAGAGCTAACCCTTGTATCAATGCGGTTCGCCTTGTCTTGTCAAGTCCAGTAAGATGCCCAACCTTTTATCATTACCCCAATAATATAATTAGGTGCACAAGGTTTTTATAATGGATATATATATATATTATGTGCTCAAGTTATGAAACAATGATAATGAGACAAACATCGAGTACAATATTAGAATACTACATGACAATATTTGAGCAAGTAAATAAGCATACATATGTATCACATTTCAAGTAATAAAACCATAGTCATATAGCTATTAAAGACCGTACCTTAGTTTAGAGATTCATAACCTATCCTAACCATCTATATCACAAGAAAAACCTTATTAAGCATAAGATTACATACAAGCATTAGTTTCTCATCATTAATCCTAACTAGCTCCATTTTAGGGTTTTGGCCAAGTTAGGTTCAAAGTTGGTTAATTATGTATTTAATGATCTTTTTATGATTTAGAGGTCATTAAAGAGGTATGGTTCATGATTCAATACACTTTGAGGATCCATTCATTTTATATTACTATTTCATGATTCATGTCACTTATGCATATTTTAGTATCAAAGACTCATAATGGAGACTAAGTGAAAGATTCATCAAGAAATGAGGACCAAAAAAAATATGACTTGGATTAGTAAAATTTGGACGTAGTAAACATATTCATGACTAGGTGGATGTCCCAAGGTCAATGCACCATGGTCCAACATATCAACTTACATTGAATATCCAACATATATGACTTTTATCATTAAGATCCCACATATGACATATGTGGGACATCCACATCAAATGGGTCAAGAAGAACATAAACAAGAATGACTTGAGAGGGAGAATAGCAATAGGACCCATTTTGAGATTAGGGAAAAAGTAAGGTGAACAAGTCATATATGGCCATAAGCAATCAAAACTAGGGGTTCTTAGTCACATATATCATCTTGCCACAAAAAATGGGTTGGTCTTAGCCCCTATGGTTACAAAGCCTCATAATATTATTTTCCTCGAGGATAAGAGAACTTGATGAATAAAAGAGGTCAAAGTTAAACATTTATCATGGTCAAACAAAGTCGAGTTCATATTGTTAGTTAAAAAAGAGAACTAGAAGTTGTTTTAGGGTCAGGAACTATTCTCAGGTCATAGATCTTCTCGAGATGATTGATTTGATGTTTAATATTGCATTGTTTGTCCAAGGGATGATAGATTTATTGATTTTTGCTCATTTTAATTAAGAACTATAATGATAAGGTGTGACATACGCACATAATTATTGACAACTCATGGCTATCATATTGTGGGATCTTATTGATCCACCTTCCATTCAATGGACAATCTATTGCACTCGATCTGGGTCTCTGGTCTTGGGCTGAGTTGCATGTTGAGCCACTCACTCACGCACTCCCAGCTCAAGCCGGCCTTGGATTGTTTTTCTCCCGGATCGTGGTCGCACATCCCCTATTTCACACACACGAATAGGGGAGAAATAGGGGACGGTGCCTCAGCTTCTCCAACAGCCACGACACCCATGGAAGCCTGACGCAAAGTAGGTTGAGGGGCAGTAGGTCTCTAGTGCATGTCGATCGTGACCCTACTGTGTAGAGGACTCGTCGTCGTCCTCTGCAACCTCTCCATGGTGGCACTGGTCTTTGCATGTTGGGATGTGAAGAAGCAAAGGTAGATTAGGATGGAACTAGAGGACATGGGAAGATGAGAAGGGATTGAGGAAGGGCATGGGGTGTAGAAGAGAGAGAGAGAGAGACCCAGGAGAAAGAGAAAGTCAGGTGAAGAGGGGGATAAAGGATGCTTGCCAAAAGACCCTCTATATCTTATTTGTCTTGGGTCAGCTTTTGTCTCTACCTATAAGAAGCTAAAAGAATGAAAGAAGGGTCAAACTCCACTTATTTCCTAAAGTGTCTCTTCACTTCCCAAAGCGAGGGTTGTTGAGGGGGTCCATGCTTCTATCGATCCAAAAGTCTAACTAGGAGCATGCTTGGAGGACTTGTCGCCTCTCCCTCTCATCAGGGTAATAGGATGGAAATAACAATAACTAAATCAACTTGTGTGACCCATAGACTTGTTGGTCATGACACATCAAACTCATAGCCATAAAGTCAAAATAAGGATTCAACCAAAGTTTTCTCGTGTCATTTTTAAAAAAAAATCATACATTCAATTTCCTATAACTTCAGGTACTAAATTCCAATTCAAATGAAATTTGAATCATGGGCCCCTTGTCCCACTATTCCTCTTACAACCAAGTTTGAGACCACAATTCGAACATTTGGTCATCTAATTAAATTATTCAAAAACCTTATAAATAAGGTGCATAAAACTTGAACTAAATGTGCTTAATTTTCAAATCTTGAATAAATAAGTCTAAAACACTTCTTGTAATCCTAATGTATTCCATGGTTCATCATTAAGAAGATTTGAACCTTTTATACCTCAATTGAAAATTTAACTTCATAAAATCCAAAATCTAGGTTGTCACTGGTGCTTTTTCTCCTCTACCTCATCCTTACTCTCTAATAGTCATAACACATTTGGAACAAAGTAGAACTCACACTCCCCGTAACTAGATTTAAAGTGATCTATTTTTCAAGATTAGATACCATACGTTGGATGTGGATGACTTAGTCTTAGTTGTGTCTATTGCATAGGGTCGATGAACTGACAATATGGTTAATGCGTTGATGTGGAGGTTTGTCTGAATCTTCAATATACTTCAATGCAACTACTAGTTTTATTGACACATCAACCCAGCTTGGAACTTAACTCGGATCTTTAACAATTGAGGACAAATTTGGGGTCGATTCTACCAGATGTTTCATCAATACATCGACCTAGGTTTTTTTTTGGAGAAGTCAGGGGGTATTCTTATTCATCCCACCCCCCTCTTGTGGGCCAAATCATCAAAGAAATTACATCTCCTGCTTATAAAAGCACAAGTGTGTTACCCATCCTTTACAAAAAAGCCTCAACCAAACAAGAAACGAAGAGAAGGAAAAAAACCCTATGAGAAAAAGACTACGCAGCGCGACTCTGACGATGAATGTAAGGAACGCCTTTACTCTCCATGATAGAAAGCCCTCTAATCCTCATCGGAAGAAGAGTAGGTTCACAACATATATAAGTGTCTTCCATCGTACTTCCCCATCTACCCAGTTCTCTGGGAATGGTGTTTATCAGCCTAGGTACATAACTCCCAATGATTCCATACTCCTCAAGGTAGTCTTGAATTTCTCTAGTTAAGGAGATTGCCCTCCAGGGCCTATTTTCCAATTTCCATAGAATGTCATGTATGTATTGGTTATCAACTTCGATGATGGATATGGAAAGATTCTTGTCATCCTCAAGCTTGAGAGCGATCACACAGGCTAAGAGGTATGCAATAGTGAAATCCTTCTCTTTTAACCAAACTCTAAAGGCCAAGCGGATTTGACATCTCAAATTTCTAACGACTTCAGCTGCCCATCTTCTATTATTCCCTGTCGTGTCTCTATCCCTTCCTATAGTGACATTTAACTTTAGATTAGATAGATCAGGAGGATGCCATCTGACCAACGAGACGTGCTGAAGGGCGATGATAGGATCATCAATATGATGTTCTTTCAGATTATCATAAAAATCGGCAGTTTTGACCATTATATTCATTCTCAATCATCGACCTAGGTTGATTCTCATCTTTGCATGAATGTCACTTGGATGGTGCATCAACTTATAGAAATCAACTCTCCATTTCCCACAACCAATGTGCATCAATTAGTACTCCAGATGATTATGTCAAAATAATTTCCCACAACCAATGTGCATGAATTAGTACTCCAAATGTTTATGTCAAAATAAATGCATCCATACCCCAAAATTGTTGCAACTGACACACAAATGATTTTTCTCTATGGAGAGATATATGACTGGTAAGTTATGCAAATAATATCAAATCGTCCATAAAATCTCAATAAACTAATAAAGTAAATGCAATAAATGTACGTGCATCAAAGGTCACCATCTCCTTCCACTTTGCCATCCCAAAGGAGTAGCAATATTGCTTCACTCCCCTTAAAGCCCCTATAGAAGACTTATTCACATGGGAAGGAGATTAGAAGAAGGAAATCCACATTAAAGCACACTAGGATTTTACTAATGAGATCCTCTAAAAGATAGTAAATATTTTATCAATATAGAAGCTCTATTGAGCTTGTTGTGAGTTACTAAGGCACACTTTGACTACACTCTTTTATGAAATGAACTCATTGTGTAGTAATGTAACATACCAAAATCTATATTTACCTATCCTTGAAACCATGGAAGCATAGTTGGAACTAAATTAAGTCCACTGAATAATTTTGACCAAGAGGTCAGAGCCGTTATCCCAATTTCTAGATCAAAGGTTCAATAAATAATCAATAATAATTATCAAATTCTACTAAACTAAACTAAAAGGCTGTAAAAAAAAATAACTTTACATACCTTTTTTAATAACTTGGATACCTATCCACATCTTGAGTCTATTCTAACTAATCCTCCTTGCATAGTTGGTCACACTAAGAAAATTGCATACTATCATATGACATAGTTACAATAAGGAGCATTTATGTAACCATCTGTTGGAACAATCATGGGCATGGTCCCTATGTAATGTTAATATAATGAATGAATTTAAGAGTCCAAAAACTTGACATTATTAAAATTATGGAATTTTTTTGTAGTGGATTCAATGCTTCTCATTTTTAAGAAAGTTGGATCCAGGTTTTCTCATCGGGTTGAAGCAATCACATTATCTAGAGGCATATGGAACCTCTAAAACAAATCCGTCCGGAAGATGAATGTGCTACTATGAGATTGGAAATTTGTCCACTACAAAATAAACAACATTTCATAATCTCCTCACTCATCACAACCCAAATATAGGAAACTAATATTTTTTTATGAAAATGGCTCACTTCAATTAGACAAACAACTATTATTGCATAGGTAGTCCTTGAAGATTTCAACACTTTATTGAGCATCTTTGAGAGATAAGATAGAAAATGATTTGATAAAATGTCTAGTAGAATATTCAATGACTTTCTTCATGATACTTGTCTAATCAAAACCATATCACAAGTTCAGTTCTTTATCTTTAAAATTTATAAATAAAAATATTGCAAAAGAAATTTAGTGAAGTATTGTTTCAAGAAGAGGTAGATTGGAAATAGAAGTCGCACATATACCAGATATGTAGGGGGAATGGTAATAAAAATTTACCTATTATATGTAAAGTATACATGGAACCACAATACAGTTTCATAACTGAAGAATGACAATGGCCATAGCCACATGAAGTACCGGAAAGCCATAACCTTGACACCATCTAACATCACATTTTCTACAAATAGGGGACAAAACAAACCTCTACTATTTTTGTGCATATTGTTATTATGTTCTATGAATGTCTTGCACAACTTCCTCAATCATAATCATGCCATCCCAACAGATTCATCAATTAACCAGTTTATAGAAGGTGTGGGGGTAGTTCAAAGGCAAGACATGCATGGAAACAAACACACCCAACATGACAGATGTAGATCATAGAAAGTCGAATACAACATTGTACATACCAGTAATAGCAATTGAGGGAAATGAAAAATGCATATAGGTCTTCCATTGAGAACAACGAAATGTAGTTACAATTACAAAATAACCCAAATAGTAACTAGCATGTAAGTTTGTAATTAATTGCAATGAAAAAAATAAATGTAGTTTGCATAATAGGTTCAAACTTGTTTCCCATTGTTATATTTTTATATTATAACTAGAATTTAATCAAACACTTATAGTTTTCGAGTGTGATTTTGCACAGATTTGACAAAAACACAGTGAGAGCTTACATTGAAGTGTGACAGACACGCCTACCACTATCCATTCATGACCAAATATGTTTTGGTAATGTGAAGGGTGATATATGTAGAAGGATGCTTTGCTCTTTACTGGAGGAAAGTTACCACAATGTAGTCCACTATTGCAGGTTGTACTCTTGTTTCCATCTTAATTGATCTTTTCATTTAGAAATGTTTCACTTTGACGTTGTCAATTTGAAGTTAAATCACCTTAACTGATAGTTAATTTGGAAATAATGAAAATTGGCATTCCTGTGCTGGAAACATTTCTTATCAGAAATGACATTGTCATTTAAGCATTTAAATTGACTTTGCCCATAACAACATTTGATGTAGTCAACAAGTCATGTGTGCCTAGTCTAGATGCCAACTTTCCCAGGAAAGTATTTACAAATAAGTAATCTTGGGTCACAGGGTAGTTGAGCAGGCTGCAATTTGGAAGGCAGCCCCACATACAAAAATGAATGACTGGAAGAGGAGTGGGTGAATAAGAAGTCAAATAGGAAAAATAAGAAGTTTCAAATGCTCCCAACTTTGGTAAACAGGAAAACCATATGATAGAAGTCAAACATTGAGAGAGGCGTGGGTGAATAAGAAGCAATGCTACAAGGAAAGGTGCACAAGGGAAAGACTGTAATGTGGGAAATGCCCACCCCTATCATTTACCTAGTCAAGCCCATTGATTTTTTTGCCTAATTCAAGCTATCATAATCAGTTGTGAAAGATGAAAGAAAAATCCAAATATGACGTATCCAGAAAAGAAATCCACTCTATGTCTTTGATCTAAACCTCTCACCAAGTAATGAAGACCTTTTCAAAGTGAAACGAGAAAGGGAAATCATTATGCCTATGTGCAGATCTTGAGGAACATCACCGTATGAGTCTCTGACAAATGAACTCAATACCTTAAAGAAGAAACACCAAGAATTTCAACTTGTCTAGTTCTTGTGTAATCTCCATGAATCATTTCTTTTTTGGTTGTTCAAACATTGTTGAGTGATCCCCTTCCAACTTTTGATGAGGTTGTTGATGAGGGTCTCAAACATATGCAACATCTTATTACTACCTTCTCAATTGTTGCAACTCCATCCAACTCTAATTCTTCTTACTAATGGTGGATGTGGTTCTTCTTGAGGTCATGATCATTCTAATGGAGGTCACAGGCATGGCAGAGGCTAACTCGATAGGTCCTCGTTACTCTCCCCACTGAAGATATACCAATCATGTGCAGGAAAAATGTCCACTTAAACATGGCACAGACAAGCCTACTTGTGAAACCATGATCTAAGGCTAATGTGGATAGACTTCTACAGCTGCCACTACTTCTACCCCAACAGAGTTCGCTCTCTTATCTAATCCATCAACCTATGTACAAGTACAACCAATGGAAATCCTCTCCCATTGTGTAAAAGTCATGTTATCATGGGTGGAGGATGGATGATGAGTGGAGGGGAAAGTGGAGACAGAAATACCTTGAATGAAGATCTAGGGCCAATCATCGTAGGCACTGGTGCTCCTCTCCCAGTCGCTGGTGCACTCTCCAAGCTGCTACCCAGTCACTGGTCTGCACAGTCATCGACACTGATCGTCCTAGGTGGGATCGCAGAATCAGGGTCTCCTCCTCGTCCACATGCAAAATCAGGGAGACAGCTGAGATCACGCGGTTGAGATTGCGTTGGGGGGGGGGAATCACAGGGGGGAGAGAATATCATGAAGTCAATTTCAAGCAAGCAGACTACCCACTATCGAACTGACATTTTTAATTGCCACAAATCATATATATAAATGCCTTTAAATTTACTATTTTTGAGAAACTAAATAGTCGGGGGATTAGAGGCATTTTATATAAAAATGCCTAGAAATTAAATAAATAGTGGCCTTTTTTTATAAAAGCCACTAGAATAAATTCCACTAATGGGCATTTTTGTTGTAGTGATCTCGTGCCCAGCCATTCACAAAGGGAAACCTAAGTTAGAGTAAGTGGCATTGAATTTCAAATAAGATAAACATGAATGTTATATAATTGAACATTGAATGGATACATGAAACTTGTAACCTTATACTGAATCAATGTGTCTTTTATTTACATCTTTTATCTTCTTGTGACCACCATTATATGATAAGTCCTCCTAAATTGGCGTACCTACCCAATGAAGTGGTACCGAAGTACCCTAAATTGGCACTACATATCTCTGATTTCTGAATCTGAACTTATCTTATACTGAAATTGAATATTGATAACTGAACATGTACTAAATTTTGAATCAAGATCTAGTCTGAATATCTCAGAAAGTTTATGTTACTTAACTGATGCATTAAGATTATTCTATTAGAAATTGAAATCTTAGTGAATTGAATTCTTGATCTGAATATCTTCTCTTAAGTTCTGAATTAAATCTAAATCTGAATCTAAGATCTAATAAACTTATAAATTGAATGAATCTTGTTTAGAAGTTCTCATTACACTAAAATCTCAAAATGTGACTTAATATGATCTTTCATTCAAATATGAGTTATCTAAAATCTAAGTCTAAAGGCTTGAGAAAAATAGACTGAGTTGAATGTAGGAATACTACCTGAAGGAAGCCTAAGTATCAAAAATCTAAGATATGATAACCTCCCAATATATTTAATCTGAATAAAGTCTTATTTCTCAAAGTGTCATTGAACATGAAATACTGAATGTTGAATAGTAACTTAATCTCTAAGTTACTATGTAGAAAGGTGTAGGTTGGAACATAATAATAATGAAATTCAATCGGCATGGCCCACTTACCTTTTATGATGACAATGTCCTTAACTTAATCTTTATTCCTTGTTCCATATCCCTAATCACCTGGATATCATAAAATTTCTATAAGTCCATTTGTATGTCTTTTTTCATCTTTAAATCTCAAACCCGCATCACCTAACCTTGTAGCCCAAAATTAGGATTCTTATTTAGACTAAGCATACTTTTAACCTAAACTCACCATAAAATCTTGGTGTTGAAATTAAATCAAAACTCTTCTTATATTATAATAATAATCTTTATACTCAAGTAAGACATAAATCATCTTATGAACTAATACAAAACATATACATCATATAATGAGAATAAATCTTAAACATAGTCACATATGGTAATCATATTGACTCAATTATGAAACTGAAGGAGAATACTATTATATTAATAATATCCAACCTAATTAGCAATATATCTCTTATTATCTCAATATAATCATATATTATTCTACGTAATGGCCACTTAGGTCCAAAATTACATACTAATATAATAACACAAGAAACTCCATCAAATATTCAGAAAAGTAATCATACAATGTAGTAAGGTCCTGAATAAAATACCAGGTCATTTCATAATCAGGTCATGGATGAAATACCCAAAATAACCTTATTAGGGTTTATATCATAACCACATTAACACTTCATATAAAAAAGATCAGGCTTTGCAATCATGTTAAACATATCAAAATACATTTTTGGTAAACTTTGTATGAATTTCTATTTTTTTATATTTTCAATTGACAAAACATCGAAATCATATAGTTTTGAATACCCATCATAAAGTAAATATCAGACATCAAAATAATATTCTAGAAGTATTTTTAAGAGATAGTACACTCGAAGTGCTTTGCATAGGTATCATGTTTGTTCCAAAAAGAACCCTATATCTCAAGATAATGTTTTTTACAAGGTTGCCTCTTCCAGGAAAATAACGGCCGTCAAAAACCGATCCAAGGACTGAGATTGGCCATACTACTTGCTTGCCCAGGAGATCAAGGCTGGATTTTCATACATCCTCCATTTGATCAAGCTTCTATTTCACTCAATAATCCAGAATATCTGGTCTTCTTTGTTCCTGTGGTTGTGCCTTCCAGGATGTCACGAGAGCACCTCCTATAAGCAATGTTGGTTCCTCCAACCACGAGGACCATGACTGAATCTCTACCTTGTGTCTGGCTTGACACCCCTAACACACTTGGAACTTCACTTATGTGTCATGCCATCAGGCTTGTGAATCCCCAAAGAAAATGCCCCTCGCACTGTAATGACTCAAAACTAGTTAGTCTTCTCTATATCCTTCTCGGTTTTAAGATAAACCCTAGAACAAAGATTGCTAGCCAACATTTTCAATAAATGAGACTTTTATAGCCCTCTTATCCATGAATCACGGGTGAGGTCTCCCCCTTCATCGAACTCTCTATCCGGACTCAGTAAATAGGCCTGACGTTCTCCCATCCACGTTGGACTAGAGTCGCCCCCCTTTATTTTCTTTTGCACAAAAGTCCGAATAAAAGAAATATTTACATAGCCTGGCTCATAGCTCCATATGATTCCAAATTTTGGTGGAAGCACTACATTATCAACATATTTACATGAGAAAAAATTTACATCAAAAATAAGTGTATAAACACTCAAAACATGCCTTTTAAATAATAATAGGATAATTACTAACTTAATTACCTAGTCCACTAAATATATCACAATCATCTGAAATTTCTCCCACCAACTTATATTCTTATTATTATTCTATTAAAAATACTTTGAACGTTTATTATGGGAACTAAATACTCTATATCCAATTTGTACTACTAGGACCTATTTGTAAGAACCTAATTGGTCCAATGGGCTAGAATTGGGATCTAGGCAACATGGCCCATTCCTTGGTCTTTCAAAGGGTCAACGAGCTTAATCGTATTCTAAATCATGAAACTAAAGCTTGAAACAATATAATTTATCAATTAGAGCTCCTCCATGACACATGTGATCAATATTGTTTTAGTTACATAACATGATGATCTAAGCTGGGTCTAGGGCTCAAAACATGGACTAGATTCATTATATTTCCTAAAATATTCTATTTTAGTTGTCATCTGCACCATCAAGTTAAATATCCTAGTCCCAAACCTCAAGGAGATTACAAAATAGACTTAATTACACAAAATATCATCTCTACATTCTTTTTCCATAAATTGCAAACATCATCAAATTGGATGAAACTT
Organism: Alisma plantago-aquatica; assembly: GCA_963693085.1. Lineage (NCBI taxonomy): Eukaryota > Viridiplantae > Streptophyta > Magnoliopsida > Alismatales > Alismataceae > Alisma > Alisma plantago-aquatica. The sequence goes on from OY856410.1 coordinate 759,370,140, forward strand.
TATTGTAAACATAAATATATTCCATATTGGTGTCATCAATAGCTTAATAATTTACTTTCTAGGTTCCAAATATCAGGGTGTGACTAGATGAGTGGTTTTTACTAATAATTTACTTGAGATCCATGTTTGGCTACTTGTGCATGCCAAAAATGTAATCCATAAAGTTATACATCATTGTCAACTTTTCTATTTGTTTGCTTGGTATAATAGGGCTTTGCAAAGTGTAGATAATGTAAACTTGCATTGCATATTCACACAATGTAGTCTTATGATACCCAACTGATGTGTGTTTACCACACGTATTATCTGAAAGTGCACATATTGAAGTAGTATAGACTGAAAGAGGTAGGGATATCAAACTTGGGGAAACATGAATATAAAGACTACTACAAGCTATGAATCAATCATCTAGACCTATTTAAAAAGGTGATTTATTAATTAATTGACTAATTGCAAGAATTAAACTAAATTACTGTGGTTGTGATCACAATTGGAATGGATTATGTAAGAATACAATTTTTCCATGGTTTATACTGCAATTAACATTACTTATTAATATTTATTTCTCATAATCCTAGACCAAGGGACATGTAGCAAGAATTACTCACTCTGGCAATGTAACTCACCATATAATCTAATATAAACCCTACTCTCATATAGGTTTAATTACTAGTTAGGAACTTTAATGAATCCTCTTGGTTATACCCTTCACAACATTAAGCCCTCTCTCGAGGCGCAATCTAGGCTATGTAAATCTATGACATATACAACCCTTAATCCCTCTCTCGAAGAAATTAACATTCTAAGGAATCAACTATGGTGATAATAAATAGATAATTCATGAAGTAATCATAGAATTATCTCTAGAAATTAGAAAAAACATACATAATAACTCATAATGTCAAGTACATGACATAACCAACCTACTCCCATATCCTAAGGAATCAGGGAGTAGCACTACGTGATATTAGTTGCCATACACATAGATGGAGAAGGGAAAGATGAGGAAAACATTAAAGTATCAATGAAAACCTCTAGAGAAGACGATCCAGTTGACTCCCTCTGACAAACATGGCAATTTGGTATCTTTTGGCTATAAATTTTGTCCATAGGATGGGCTCAAATCGTCTAGAACATAGCTTTCTCCTCTCCTTTCTCTTCCCACAACACTCCCTTATTGTGCAATGACCTCTAGTGTGATTCCTAGGTCTGGTCAAAATCCTCCCTTGTCATGAGATCGATTTAGGGCTTCACTTATTAGTGGCCATTGGATTAATCAGAATCTTTGATCTCGCCTGATTACGACAAGTTCTTACCATCGAAAGGATGTCAGTGACATCGAGTCCTCTTTTGGGTCACAACTCCCTATGAGTGTCGGTAGTATTGATTGAGTTTTTGATAGCACTGAGTTGTTTTTTGGCATCTCATAATGATTTTCTCAGGTACATGTCGATACCACTGACTGGATGTCAGTGGAACCAAACCTCTTTGGTTGTGTTACTGTTGATCAAGTCAGTAGTACATATTCCTCTGTCAGTACCGTTGAGCCTCTTTGAGTCATGCATGTTCTTCTTTTTCAATTGGCGGTACCACTAACAAAGCTATCAGTAGCACCAAGATGATACATGACTTGTCAATTTACCTAAAAATCAAAACAAAGAACATAAGTCCCATAAGTTATGATAAATCAATATGAAATGATAGAAATAGCAAATATTTGATGCAAAAGTATGTCACATGATAATAATGATAAACCATGCATAAATAATGTCAAACTAAGAAAGCATGAAATACATGATAAACTAGCCTATGAAAAATGAATAATGTTCAATGCATCAAAATACCCTAAGCTTAAATGTTGCCTGCCCTCAAGCAACACTACCCTCAGAATTGTTTGAGACAAGTCAGTGAAAGGACAATTAACATGAACTTCCATTCTCAACTATCCCCAATTGGCAGTCCCAAACCGGCCCTTACCGACCGCTAAAAAAATAACTACTCTCAAGTGACCAAAAATGTTCATTAAAGATGTCCACCCATAGATCAGTGACACACTATCAATAGAGAAGTTAATTACATAGTCAATAAGGAATTTTCTCTGTGTATCATATGATTCCCTATCTACATTACTCTTTTTCCTAATTACCAAACTAATGGAAGTAGTTCTCCTTATAAGAGTGCATGAAGAGATCAATCATATTTGTGGACTACAAATAAGAGTAGTGGGTGGAATAATGTCATTGTCCTATGAAGAATCACAAGTAACATCCAAATCATTTATGCAAAAATAAAACATGATGAACCTACAAAATGAAGGAAGTAAGAAATGCATGAATCCTAATGCCTACTATTTTTGGGTGGAATGATGCATGCACTTAAAGTCTCATCTTATTGATGAGAGTGGTTTAAGAAAATACATCATGTAGCTATTCTCATCTCTTCTTGAAGAAAAATTTAGGAGTGAGGTCAAGGCATCCTTTTCTTCCTCTTTATTTCATAATATATTTTTCTCACTGGCCCAATAATTTAGCATGGTTGAAAAGTATGCTTGGGCTTCACTATAACAACTCAATTTGCTTTTTCATTTGGAGAGGTATGTGTGTATATCCTTTCGCTTTATCTCTACAGGAAGATAACGTGGGTACATGATGAAAGAAAGAATCATGCATATGATATGCAATCTACATGAATTATGTTGTTATGCTAATAGTTGATATGCACACATTTTTATTCATTTTGTAACTCATGGAATAAAAATAAACTAACTATCATGTCACATATCATGCTATGAAATGCACTCAAAAGGAGACAATTCAGGTTACTTGATCATCTTAAGGTGGTGGATCAAATGTATGAAAAGTGGATGGAATCACAAGATTAGAGACAATGCCTTTCTTAAACTGTGATATGTCCCTCTACTATCAACATGTGTGCAGAGTAACCTTAGGATTTCTTTTTATAAATTACATTTAAGGTATCATTAATTGTTTGGTTGGTTTGGTCTCAAACCTCATCATCATTCTCATTTCATAGATAACTAAGATTTTTCATTCAAATCAAATGTCCTGAAGCTGGCTAACCCATACACTTCATCTAGGTGATACTCCCTTCTGAATTTGCAACTAAGCTTTCAAAGATATGACACTTTAGGTTTAATTTCTAGATTACAAATTTCATTGTACAAGCACACAAGAACACACTTGTATGATGAAGGTACAAATCATGATAATAATGATCCACAATTACACTAGATAATTGCAGATCCTACAAACTCAGAAAAATAAAACTAAAAAGAAAAGTAAATATAGAGCTATTCCAACACCCCCTAATCTTGAACTTGATTATCTCCTCGTAGTCAAAATCCAATCAAAGAGGTGGAACAATGGTACCCAATCAGAATGGTGGTGGTGGCATATATGGATTTGGCGGGTAGAAAGTGCCAGTGAAGGTAGGTGGTTGTTGTGGCATCTCTATGATGGGTATTTTCCAAACTTCTCCTAGCTTGAGTAATGATCATACAATGACTGGTGATAGTTCTCAATGTTAGTATGTATGTCCAGAGAACCAATCATATGGAGATTGTAATGGCATAACTTGGAAATTATTTTATTATTAATAAAGGAAAGCTTCTGATTTATTTAGTTATATTTAGTTATGACATAATGGACTAACATTATAAATGTCTAGAGAATGATATTACTCAATGACATATGTATTCAAGTATGTGACTTGAACAATGAGATCATATAGATGTTAAGATTATACATTCTCATTATATCCATTATTTGATGTTGTTATGGAAGGCTAATAGACAACAATAGCACATAAGACTAGAGTGTGCGTTGCTTTATGACAAAATCTCATTAGTCATGATATGGTATATCAAACCAAGCACAAAATCTCATTAGTCATGATATGGTTGATGACAAATATTACACATATATTAGTATGCATAAAGCATAAAGGGTAACGAAATACCATTTCTAGACCTTTTGAGGAAACCTAAAATTTAGGACTCACGACTAGGACCAAAAGATCACTTAGGTTCCACTAATTAGGAAAACACCTTTTATTTTACAAATTGGAGTTAAAATGCATTAATTACATATTTTAGAACATTTAACATACTCAAAATGGAATTCAAAGAAAAATTCCAAAAATGATTTAGAATTAGGACTCAAAAACTAGAAATTCAGATTCTATGTGAAAAATCCTTTCCAATGACTATTTGTTCACATTTTTCTGATGAAGCATCGATTTATTATGAATTAAATAAAACCAACCAATTAGGAGGTGAGAAAATGCCATCTGGGCTGAGTGGCTTATGCGAGTGAGTGGGCCATGTGGCTAGGCCTGCACTGGTGTGAACCAATGGTGTGTGGCCCATTCACAGTCCGCCTCCATGTGGCCTTGGTTAAAGGTGCATAAACAAAATTTACAAAAGACTGAAATGCTCTTAACGTCAAAATAGAGAAGAGGGTGCCCGTGAGGGAAAATTGTAAAAAACCAACTGGTCATCTTCCACCTCCAGCGCCAGCCATGGGCACAATGGGGCAGCTTTTCCTAAATGGCTGTTTACTCGATTCTGGACCATAAGACAAGTTCAAGTATTTGAAACAAAGAGTATGATGAGGCACACTCACCAGACCTCTCTATTTCACTGCTTCTACCTCCCAGACCCTGGAAAAAGTGTTGCAATGTTAGGGAACAACTGGAGGTATTGGTGGCTAGTGGTGTGAGTTTTGAACAAATTGAAGGATGAGGAAGACCACAAGAGGTCTGAGTGTGCTAGATTAGGATTTATATAGGATGGAGGAGGGTTCTAGTCCCCTCTATAACCTCACCGCAGAGAGGCAGAGACTGCCGACTTTGGGTGTTTCACACACACCGAGTGGGAGATGAAGAGTCAGGGTTCAAAATGATCAGTTTGAGGAGATGAAGCCAACACAAATAAAATCGTGTGAATTGATCGAGGAGGGAGGGAGAAAGATGTCGAGGGAGATCGGGGGTCAGACTCGCTCGGCTGCTGGAGGTAGGAGAAGGCCTGTTGGCCGTTGGATCTATTTTTAGTTAGATGAGGACCGTCAAATGCTGGTCCATTGTGGACCAAGGGCGTGTGACAGGGAAATCAAGGGACTTTGGCATAATGAATGAAATCAATGATATAAATAAAAATCGATTGGTATACTATAGTTATACTTTATTAAAACTTGTGAAATCCATTTGGAGGGTCATATAAAGTTCAAAAGCCACCAAATTTTAACCATAGGTTAATGACGACTCCTAGATCAATGCTATACATTTAGTTTCTCATTTATACACACTTTGGCCCTTAAATGCTATATTGACTATTAATGCATATATTATGTGTAAAATGAGTGATTAATATGAAGATACTCTTTTAATGCAATATTAGGGTGACATTTGAGATTGAAATCACATCTTAATATTAAAAGTTATATCCCACCATATTATCCTCTCATTAAAGTATTATGGTCCATTTAGAGGAGAGAGAAAATAAAGGGGTTAACTGTTCTCCTAACTTAATTCAAATACACATTATTATTTGTATCTTTATCCAAAAAGATATAAAGGCTCCATATTAACATTATCCACTAGTTATCTCTCATAAATGGCCATATTGCATTATTATTCCCCAAGTATCACACTAATTGGAATATATGTGCAAAAACCCATTCATTTCCATGAATGTGGGTAATTGTGAATTACACCCTCAAGTAAGGCTCAAATTCCACATTGAGGCCAAAAAGCATACGAAAGATGGGAAAATTTAGGAAAATGGTCCAAAGGATTTGAAAGCAAATAAAACCTTTGAAATGGGTAAATTGTAAGAAGGACCCTGAAATTCAATCTGTTACATCACTCCACCCCTTAAAGAGGATTACGTCCCTGAAATCACAACAAGAGGGAAGAGAGGGTGACTTTGTAACATCCCAACATTTGGTAACTAGATGTTACTTCAAATCTATGGTACTTCACAAGCTCTATACATAAGCCATGTCTCACTAAGGTTTCCACCTTATATGTTACCTTTTATCAAACATAACATAATTAACACTTTGGCTTATAAGCATAATCTCCATCATGAAAAAGCATCATCTTTATTATACCATTACTTGTACCATATTTTACTCTCAGTGTTGCAACAAGGATTACACCTCACCATTAAGTACCAAAACATATGTATTTCTCTTATAAGGTTTTAAGCACAATTAGGGTTTACTAAGGAAATCTTAACATTCATTAATGTATTTGCAAACAAAACTTAATAACATGAATTCATTCTCCATTATCCTTATATTACCATCTGATAGGATTATCATAGATTATTATGTAAGAATAGATAATATTATCAACAAGTTATTAATCCAACCATAAATACAAATAATATCACATTAGTTTCTTACAACTATAGTACACATTGTCACAACCTCTTTCATACTCATATCTAGACATCATTAACCATTTTCTCCTATGACACTTCATGATATGAATTATACATATTTAGCATTACATTAAGCACTTATGTATATTCATGTGAATCCAATTACTCATTATCATATTTGAGTCATTATATGAATTTTAGTGGATAAGATGAACATATTAAACACTAATGAATTGACTCATAAACCAGGTTATGATAAGATGATTAATGAGGTTTGTATTAGAGAACAAGGTGATATTTCTTACATATATTGATAACTTGATCACAATTATGATTAAGTGACTATAATCCATTTATATGTATCAAGGTGCATTAACTGATGATGACACCTAATGTCACTAATGTATCGTGAAAGGCATTAAGGATATATATATATATATATATATATATATATGTATATATATATATATATATTATTAAGGCTATATGATCACATCTTAGGGTTTGACTCAACATGACCATTACAAGCTATACATCCTCAACATGCATTAATTAGTTATCCTACTCTCCATACCATTAGGGTGATAAGGTAACCATTATGTGTATTCACAATTAGTGATGACTAACTCACTATTATGTGCATTAAGAGTATGTTAAGGTTCAAGCATATGAACTATTATCTTTAGATGACTTATTATATAATAATTTGTATATAAACAAACAAGATGAATTATAATTATAGTTTGTTTGCTCAACACTAAACATATAAGAACACTAATAACATGTCTATGGAGTTAGGGTTTCCAAATTTTAGAGTAGCTATATTTCAAATGTATTGTAGGTCCCCATCCCCATAAGGAGATTTCATCCTTGAAATTAGAAACTCTATCAAGGTATAAAAAGCACTACTACTAAAGCCCATTTTTTCAAAGGGTTGAGGTAAAACTGTGTATGAGATCCAACACTTAGTTGTTTTACTAAACACCAAACTTCAAAGTCTAGCATAGGGTAGGCTATTCCCAAACATGGAAATCTAAGGCTCACATAAGGAACTTATGGAATATAAGATGTTTTTATTTGGCTAACCAAAACATCATATACTAGATTTAAAAGGTTACTAAAAAATAAGATAATTTGCCCAAAAGTGTGCTATTTTGGACAATCGGTATCAGCTTAGGCCACACAGTAGTCATATGGATCTGGGAGTCCTCGTAAACCAAGCTAGTGGCACAGATGAAAATATTGCTAGCCCCCAGACTCTGACCCATTCTAGACACCTTTTCTTTCAACTTATGTCGTAGTAGAAACCTAATAGACCAATCACCAATAAGTTGATCAAATTATACTTCTAATATGAAATTATTATGATCCTAAATCAATCTTTCATCATTGGTCAACTCTAAGGTGTACAACTTGCTAAAGGGAACTATATAAGGTAAGTATTTCAAACTAGGAGACAAATTGAATTAGTCAAGACTCTGACTACCTTGATGCTCTGACACCATGTTATAAAGATCTTGAATGATAACCAACTCTCTACTAAAAGTATGATAAACAAAAACACCAATGTGTGGTAGCAAAATTTTAGAACTTTGACTATATTCAATTGTATAAAGAGAAATTTACGAAATTTCCCAAAAGAGTGTACAATCTTTATACATACAAGGATCGAGGTAGAGGATGAATAAAATCAGATCAATGGTGTCTCCAAACAAAGACAACTTCATATATATAGGCAGCCAAGTCTAAGATACAAGGTTGAAATCCTTGTCCTATCATTGGCCTTAGGCATGTTCACCAAGCTTCTAATGCACACTCTGATCCTATACTAGGTAGGGATCACCCAGTAAGAGAGAGATAAAAGTATGTGTCAATCAAAAGGATAAGGACAAATAATAAAGCACAACATTGCATAATAAAAGATTCACTGTACTAAGAAATTTCAAGAATATGAGGCAAACAAACAAATAAGAAATAGAAATCTTCCATAGTTCAATCAACCACAATAATCAACATAGCATGAATGATATTATGACTCAAAATTATACCAATGCAAGGTGAGGAACCTACCAGACCTACACCAAGAGGAGAGGGGAAATTCACATCCCAAACCTCAATAATGCGAGGGGAAATTCACATCCCTCAAAAATATGTAAAATGGGGAGAAAATCACATTCCCTTGGGCTCATGCCCACTATGGGTGGTTTGTACTCATGTACACTGCATTGTCATTTGGCCAAAAATACATCATGCTAAATAATTCACTTGGTAGTAGTGACAATATAAATGGCATTGCGTCATAGAAAATAGGGAATAAAACCGATGAAATATATCACATAAAGAGTGAGCCAACACTGGAAATAGCATTATTCAAGCATTTCATGCAAATGAGCCAACATGGGCAAAAGAAGAATCTAATTAAATAAGAGCCAAATAAGGTAGTAGAAAGATATCAAGGCTAGAACATTAGAAATGTGGGGTTGGATAGAATCCCAACTGAAGAGTGGGTTAATTGCACATTCACATTCACATTCATCATTCATAAATATAATAGGGCTCACATACATAAATCGATTTCACATACATAGGGTTCACATACCTTATTGAAGATTACTAATCATCACTTTCACTGATAAGATTGTTATCCAAGATTATTTTCCCTGATTGCAAATATTACACATATATTAGTATGCATAAAGCATAAAGGGTAAAGAAGTACCATTTTTAGACCTTCTGAGGAAACCTTCAATTTAGGACTCAAACTAGGACCAAAAGATCACTTAGGTTCCACTGATTAGGAAAACACCTTTTATTTTACAAATTGGAGTTAAAATGCATTAGTTACATATTTTAGAACATTTAACATACTCAAAATGGAATTCAAAGCAAACTTCAAAAAATGAATTAGAATTAGGACTCAAAACTAGAAATTTAGATTCTACGTGAAAAATCCTTTTCAACGACTATTTATTTGCATTTTTCGATAAAGCCTCGATTAATTATGAATTAAATAAAACCAACCAATCAGGAGGCAAGAATATGCCACGTGGGCTGAGTGGCTTGTGAGAGTGAGTGGGCCATGTGGTTGGGCCCACACTGGCGTGAACCAATGGTGTGAGGCCCAGCCATAGTCCGCGTTCGCATGGCCTTGGTCAAAGGCGCGTAAACAAGACTTACAAAAGATTGAAATGCCCTTAGCGTCAAAATAGAGAAGAGGTGCGTGTGAGGGCAAAACCATAAAAAACCAATTGGTCATCTTCCACCTCCGGCGCCAGCCATGGGCGCGACAGAGCACCTTTGCCCAAATGGGCGTTTACTTGATTCAGGACCAAAACACAAGTTCAAGTATTTGAAATGAAGAGTATGATGAGGCAAACTCACTAGACTTCTCTATTGCACTGCTTCTACCTCCAAGACCCTAGAAAAAGAACCGCAAGTTAAGGGAACAACTGGAGGTATCAGTGGCTAGTGGTGATAGTTTTGAACAAATGGAAGGATGAGGATGACCACAAGAGGTCTGAGGGTGCTAGACCCAGCTTTATATAGGCCAGAGGAGGGTTCTAGTCCCCTCTATAACCTCGCCACGGAGAGGCAGAGATGGTCGTCTTTGGGCATTTTGTGCACATCGAGTGGGAGACGATGAATCAGGGGTCAAAATGATCCAGTTCAAGGAGACGAAGCCAATGCAACTGGAATTTTGTGAATTGATCAAGGAGGGAGGCAGAAAGACATCGAGGGAGATACCCACCAGACTCATCCACACTCTCCAGAGAACTCCATCTTCTAACATGCCAAATGAACTGTCCTAGTGTGAACTAAATCCCATTAATACACTATGATATATATGTTATATATGGGATCAATAAATAAAAATATCCCTATGTATTTGTTTTTCATCAAAAACATCTAATACTATTAAATAGGTAGTATAAACAAACCAGTATGGCTTATACATATATAATTTAGGTGAAGCTGTGATAAATAAAATTGTGGTATAAGATAAAGGGAAATAATGTTTTACATGCATGATAAATATATACAAAATTTATCATAGTTGAAAATCTTAAAATAGACATACTTTTAAATTTGAGTTATAGAAATATAAACATAAATAATTAATAAAATATGAATACATGAGATAATGAAATATATTAGAACAAAATCTAGAGAAATACTTTTCTCTAGTTAATGTTTTAAAAATATTTAATAAATAAGAAAAATCTTGCTAACATGTCATAAAGGAAGAAATATGTTTTCACTCAACTATATATTTTTTTGGATACAAAATAAACATTTCCAAGTATGTATCATCAATCAATTAACCAAATACGAAATAATAATCATCTTGAGTAAATGTCTTCCTTACCTTGTAAAGTTGTTAATAACAAGAAAAAAACAAATTAGTTCGATAGATAATGTCTTCACACTTGCATTTCTAACCCTCATGTCTATAATAGTTAAATTTAGATATTATAAATTTATTACAACCTAAATCCTCAATAAATAATTGATGTAACATATATTTCAATTTGCATGATTTCCTCAAATTTGGAAACTTAGATTTAATTTAATATTAATTAAATAGATGCCTTTTCTTGAATAAAATTGTTATATATGTCTTAATGAATCTAGAGTGATAATAGAAACTTTGTGACAAAGTTATTGCATAATGGGATGAATAATTAAAGATAAATGGTTGATAAATGGAATGATAGACAAGGAAACTAAATAAATATGTACTACATATTTGTACATTAGATCATTATGCACATTTGTATTGAGTAAATAATTAAAGAAAGAGAATTTTAGAAATATCTTATTGTAAATGTAGTAGTGAATATTTCTTTTATCAAGATGTTAAAATAAAGGGAGATACATTGAAAAGATGTATAGGGAAGGGGGTGATTTTTTTCAATATTTATTCATTTATATTGTATGTGCTAATCTATCTTTAACTTTTCCAATCACCATTAAATAATTCTTATTTATATTCATTTTCTATGAATATTCTCTCCCCTTACTATAATCCTACCATTTTCAATTATCTACTAATGAATCAATGTAGGAAAAATATTTTCCCCCATCGACAACAAAATTATATATATTGTTGTTTTTATATCTTTTCTCATGTGATTCATAATTCCATATTTCTAGTTTGTTTTCCAAGATATTATGATTATTTATCAACTCAATTTTCTCTTCCTCTTTTCTATTTGGGTCTCCTCCACTGAGTCATACACTTCTCTATCTTTAAGTTCTAGTTATGTATACCTTTCTTAATATGTTTTCCTCCTCAATAGTCTACATTTTTTATTTTCCAAAGTAAACCAAAAATAAATAAATAAAACTCCTAACATCCAAGACTAATGGTTGTATATATACCCCTATCCATTATCTATACATACATAGAGGCACTGCATGTTCCATTATAAATTTTCTTGTTGTGCACCTTCATGACTCCTTTCTGTGTAGTTTCCACCACTTATTTGGACATCACTTCTAACCTCCTTCCTTATCCTTCCATTCCTCCTATTTGCATTCCTTAGAAGATCCATCAATGCCTTGTAGTCTCATGAAACTATATGATGAAAATCTTTGCTCAACTCTCGATAACTGTCCTTATCCCACTTTCCTCCCTATATGTCTTACAAAATAATACATGTATAAGATTTGTCCGGTGTTATATTCTTGTGGGTTGTGGTTGGTGGGTCTTGTTGCACTATTGTATGTTCACCTTCATTGAGGGAGCATTGTTCTTCACTATAATCTTTTCCTTCCTATGTACATGGGATATTGACTGTGCGAATCCATTACAAAAAATGAGATTACTCAAAACATAAAACACAATCAATCACCAATTAACCACATACCCAAAAATATGGGTAAATTAAAATTGATTTCAATGTCAGCACCCTCTCAAAAATATTTGCATAAGAGCCCAATATCTTTCTTATATCCATACAATGCCAAGAATTTATACAAATTGTTCTATCACCTTAGATACAACATATATACATAGGAGAACAATATTTGTTTATGCCACACAAAAAACATTAACATGCTAACAAAATTCCTATACGTTCGAAACACCATATACAAACTTTTCTTGCCCGTACCTGAGAGTATAGGGATGACTCTAGGACACACTAGACATCTAATCAACTTTCTCAAAGAAACATTACTATATATCCTCTTTACTTCCACGATTTTGTTTCCATCACTGTGGATTCCCTAAAAAAATGTGGCGAACCATAAGAGTGAGACCCATGTCCCAGCAAGATATATAATCTCCAACAAAGTTTATTGATTACAACATTTTTAAGTAATTAAAAGGTGTAGATATAGCAAATAATCTCAGCAGCACTGATGATTAACAAAATACATAAAGGAGAAGATAATAACTATCATCATTAGGCAGACTATCATCCTTTATCTTGTTGACAATATAAGCAGTTCAGTAGCATATGCATATCTAGCATCATGAGCAAGTCTAGTAACATAGAATCTCTATCATTATGAATAAGTCTAGCCACATAAGCATAGCTAACAACATTAGCATGTCTAACATGTTGAAAATATCAACATCATAAGAAGAGCTAACAACATGAGCACAACTATCTAGATAAGCATGATTAGTAGTATATGCATCTCTAGTTACTAAGGCATGGCTAGCATGATAAGCATAACTATCAACATGAGATATCTAGCATCATGATTATAGTTAGCAGTAGCAGTATAGTTATCAACATAAGCATGGCTATTGTATGTACGCATCTACAATATTAAGCATATCCACAACACAAGTATATCTACTATCTCTTAATTGCACTAAGAATCATCCTTATGTAAAGATAACAAACAAGGGTTATCATCCAATGTATAGTTACATTTTATTAAAACTTGTAAAATCCATTTGGAGGGTCAAATAAAGTTTAAAAGCCACCAAATTTTAATCATATATTAATGAAAACTCCTAGATCAATGTATGCATTTAGTTTCTCATTTTATACACACTTTGTCCCTTAAATGCTATATTCACTATTAATGTATAAAATGAGTGATTAATATGAATATATTCTTTTAATCTAATATTAGGGTGAAATTTGAGATAGGAATAACATCTTAATATTAAGAGTTATATCCCACCATATTATCCTCTCATTAAAGTATTATGGTCCATTTAGAGGAGAGAGAAAATAAAGGGGTTAACTATTCTCCTAACTTAATTCAAATACACATTATTACTCAAGTCTTTATCCAAAAAGATATAAAGGCTTCATATTAACATTATCCACTAATTATCTCTTATAAATGTACATATCGCATTATTAGTCCCCAAGTATCACATTAATTGGAATATTTGTGCAAAAACCCATTCATTGCAATGAATGTGGGTAAGTGTGAATTACACCCTCAAGTAAGGCTCAAATTCCACATTGAGGCCAAAAAGGATACAAAAGATGGGGAAATTTTGGAAAATGGTCTAAAAGGACTTGAAAGAAAATAAAAGCTTGGAAATGGGTAAATTGCAAGAAGGACCCAGAAATTCAGTCTGTTACACTTCATCTCCGGAAAAGACAGGGAGAGGAGGAGATCACCTAATGCCGCTAGCTTCTGTCCCTGATTACCTAGCAGCAGCATTATTATCAGGTATTTTCTTTTTTATGCCGCACCCATCCTTGCTCCAAATAATGTACATGATGTCACACAAAAAGTTATGCACTTGAACTTGGTTTTTTATTTTGTAATTATCAGTTCTTTTGATCTAAAAGACATCATTTAATCATCATTTATTTTCTCTATGCCTCTAAAATGTTAGTTTGACATATCTATTAACTATTTTAAAGAATAATGTAGCACATGCTATTATTTTAGTGATTTGATCTTTTCCTAATAGATATGTGATCACTTGTTATATATATGGAAATACCATTTGTTTATTTTAGGAGTAAATATATTTTTTCATCCATTCTTCTTTTTAATTAAAATGTTTCTATTATTAATAGTTGTACATGAATTGAGTTTAACCTCATAAAAAAACTAAGGTAATAACGATGAAGTGTTATAATTTTGCCATCATCCACTTTGAATATCTTCCTCCATCTCTTAGTTGTGGCATGTCTTATCTTAACCTGTATAAATAAATCAGTTGTTGAGAATTTTAGATGGGCCCATAGGCACGGTTTGAATGTTTCCTTTTTCTCAAACTTGTTACAGGTGTCTTTGTTTTTCATAATAATGGTAAGCTAATGATGGGCATGACCTCCCTCAAATATGATTTTGAGATGTAAACAAGATGTACAGGAAGCAGACACTCATTTTGAATGAATTTGATATTATGGTACTTATTATAAAAGCCAACGAGGTACATTCACTACTACAGAAACAACATTCAATGTCGCTTTTATGGGCATCGGTTATTTACAAAAACCACCGCCTATAACATTCCACATTGGCTATTTAGTAAATCTGACGTCTATATTCGAAGACCATCCAGACACGGGTACCGCTTTGTATTCTGCGTCGGCTAGGTAAACCAAACCGACGCCTAAAATCGCCCGTGAAATCCATATTTCGAGCGAAAAGAAAAAGTGTCACATACAGCGTCGGTTTGTTAGACACAAACCGACGCCTATGTATGATGAGAATTTGCGCGAAAAGTGTCACATATAGTGTTGGTTATCCTTTGATAACCAACGCTGATAATGGTTTCCACCAAATAATTTTAGGGCAAATATTGTTCAATTGGATGTCGGTTTTTACGATCAACCGACGTTGAAGATGTTTAGGTGTCGGTGTTATTGACAACTGACGCCTTTTATGAACTTAATACCCCCACGATCACCCAACTCTTCCCCTTTCTTCTGTTTCATTGTGAGAATTTCTCCCCCGTTGTTGCTGCCGCCCGACTGCAACCCCCACCCACCGTTGTTGCTGCTTGTGCGCCACCGCCGCTCCCTGCTCCTTCTGCGTTGCCATCTCCGGTCCTAGTCGCTGCGCCCTGTGGCTACCTACCTGCCCTGTGTCGGCGGTCCTGGAGCTCACCGTGCCTACCTGCCTGTTGGAGCTCGTCGCACCTGCCCTGCACCAGCGGTCCTTTGCTCGACCTCACCTCGTTGCCGACCTGTCAACCTCACCTCACTGCCGACCTGTCGACCTCACCTCGCCTCGACCTCGCCCTGCTCGCTTGCCCAGGTACCTGCCAACCTACCCAGGCAACACCCAAGCGCGCCTACGCGGCCAGGCATTCACCTAGGGTCCCAAACCCAGGCGCCCAACCTAGTTAGGCCTCTGGGATGCCTGGGCGATGCTTGGGCTACGCCAAGGCACAATGTTGTTGTGTATTTTTTTTAAATTAAGTTATTTACTAATTTGTGTTTATTTATGAACTAATTTGTATTTATTTATGTATTGTTTCAGGAATTAATTGATCATCTACTGCTTCCTACTCACCTACCCTCCGTCTCGCCCAAATAGAGGTAAACATGTTTTATTACACAGCTTGATCTTTAATCACATAGATTTAATCAACATTGCTACTTGTATGATCCTAGTGATTAAAAGCACTCTTTCCTGGTCCCTTCAGTAACTAATCTTCCCTTGAGATGAGTGTTAATTGATTTAGTTTGCTTACTTTCCTTGTAATGCCATCTTTTATGTGCTATGACCTAGTCACCTTTAGAGTATTAAAATGATGCAACTTGTACACTTGTTAAATTTGAATCTATAAATCCTATGAATTGATATCACCCCACAAAATCAGTAGTCACTATTATCTCTTGTACACTCTAGAATCAAGATCTAATACTCTTATGCTATTTTAACACCATGAAACATTTTTTGCTCATTCTAGTGGATTATTATGACCTATGATGACCTAACATGAAACCATGCTCTTAATGATATGATTTACATATCTATTATTGTGTTTGTTGGCCTAGAAACCCGTCCAAGATTTACTCATTAGGAGTAAATCTTGGATAGTCCCTGGTTTGGGACTATTCTTGAACACCTAATCTCACTTAGGATGTAAGTGTATAATGTGTATTGGGTTTTCGAGAAAATTTCAGCAGCATTTCCCCGTTTGTTCTCTAAGTACATATGTAGTTAGATAACAGCGGGGAAATGCTGTCGAAATTTTCTCAAAAACCCAATACACATTATACACTTACTAGTGAGATTAGGTGTTCAAGGATGGGATAGGTGGTACACATTTATTATATATCAGAATGACATCACACGTGTTTGTTGACCTAGAAAGTGAACAATCATTGTTCTTTATATTAATTGTACATTGGTATAAATTAGAATGAACAATCACTAAATTATATACTATTTGTATGGAGTATAAATTAGAATGAACAATCTTATGCTATTTTAACACCATGAGACATTTTTTTCTCATTCTAGTGGATTATTATGACCTATGATGACCTAACATGAAACCATGCTCTTAATGATATGATTTACATATCTATTATTGTGTTTGTTGGCCTAGAAAACCGTCCAAGATTTACTCATTAGGAGTAAATCTTAGATAGTCCCCGGTTTGGGACTGTTCTTGAACACCTAATCTCACTTAGGATGTAAGTGTATAATATGTATTGGGTTTTTGAGAAAATTTCAGCAGCATTTCCCCGTTTGTTCTCTAAGTACATATGTACTTAGAGAACAGTGGGGAAATGTTGTCGAAATTTTCTCAAAAACCCAATACACATTATACACTTACTAGTGAGATTAGGTGTTCAAGGATGGGATAGGTGGTACACATTTATTATATATCAGAATGACATCACATGTGTTTGGTGGCCTAGAAAGTGAACAATCATTGTTCTTTCTATTACTTGTACATTGGTATAAATTAGAATGAACAATCACTAAATTATATACTATTTGTATGGAGTATAAATTAGAATGAACAATCTTATTCTCCTATACATTGATAAAAGATCACAATTTTAGAGGCATGTATGTTTATATTTTTTTGTTGAAGCTAAATGTTTGCTCTTTTAATATCAATATCATTTTCAGATTTGATGTTTCATTATCTTCTAGTTAATACAAATGCTAAATGTTTGCCTTTTTAATGACATTTTCAGATGGCTGACCATGATGAGCATGATGTCCATGATGAGCATGAAGTCCATGATGAGCATGTTGTCCATGATGAGCATGGTGAGGATACCAATGTAAGTTCTAAAAACATATCATGTATTTCTATAAAATTCATTATCTTCTAGTTATGTCATATATCCCATATTTCTATATTGGGCTAATTCAGTGTGTTTATTTTTGTCAAATTTTAGGTTGATGATGCACATGTACCCATTGAAGCACTACAGGAACTTGATGTGCATCACCAAAAAGTTAACAAGAAAAGGGGCATCACTCTGTTGAACAAGTTAATAGAACTAAGTGGTAGTGGATCCAAATTGGTTGTGGAGTATGATAATGGAGGAAATGCAATTGGAGTGAACCGTAATAATTTTGTAAACTATCTTGGGGTTGTCACTCAAAGCCATTGTGGTGTTAAGTATGATAATTGGCATAAAGTTCCTTAGGCGAAGAAAGACTTGATATGGAAGGATTTACGCGTGAGTTATTATTACTTGCAATTCTATTTTGTAGATTGCAAATTCTATTATTTGCAATTTTGTTTTTGGATACTAGTTAATAACAATTCTATTTTACAGAATATGTTTGCATTGGATGAGAAGCTGGATCGTAAAAGCATGATGCAACACGCTGGAAAGATGCTTAAGAACTATAGGACAAATCTCAATAGAGAATACATAAAAGATGGTGATAAGAAGAAGAAGTCAGCCCTTGAACAGTGGAACTTCTTGGACAAAGAAGCTTGGGACAATTTTGTTGCTTCAAGAAAATATGAAGAATTCAAGGTATTAGGCGTCACTCCCAATTTAATTAATATATGTTGTATTCACCTATTCAAGATTAACATTTAGTGCTACTAACCAAATCATTAATGTGCATACTAACTAGGCCCTCAGTGAGGTGCAAAAAGCAAGGCGTGCACTGAATGTGTATGACCACACTATGGGTCCAAAGGGCTATGCAAACGTTCGCCAAAGACTAGAGGCGGAGTCTGCTGCTACTCAGGAGTCCTCTACTATAGGTATCACACCTCTGCCTCACCATGATGTTTGGATAGCTGGGAGGCAAAATAAGAAGGGAGCAATAAGGAAGCCCGTAACTGCTGAGGCAGCTACAAAAATGGTGAAATACAACTCTTAGAGCAATCGTTTGAATATTGATTATTTGTGGTGTTAACTTACCAATTTCTGTTGATGGTGATTAGAGGAAGTTGCACGAGTAGAGGAAATAAGGCGTGTTCATCCCTCAGGGCACAAGGGATGAATTAACAGTTGTTCTGGGTAACCCAGAGCATCCTGGACGTGTTAGGGGTGCAGGCGCTGGTGTGGGCATCAAAGCATTCTTTGGGCCATCCCAGCGCAAACCCAGAGCAGGACTTTCATAAGAAGAGGTAACCTATGCTTTTTTAGAATGTTACTGCAAAAGGAAATTCAATAATAATAAGCTAATGTTTCTTTTATCCATGTATAGGAGAATAAGAGAGTCGAGGATATAGTTGCTAAGAAGGTCAATGATATAGTTGCAGAGAAGGTCAAGGAAGAAATAGTGTGGTGGCAGGCATCTCAGGCTTCCAATCTTCCTATGGCGACCTACTCTTCTCCTGATGTACAGACTGAGAGTAATCCTGTAGACCCACCACCGCCTAACACATCTACTGTAAGTATTGTTTATGACATTGTAGCTAGTCTTTTCAAGATGATATGTTTTCAAGATGATATGTATATATGTATAATATTCTTTACGTAAATTTATAGGCATTGAAGCCATGCCGCATAAAAATGCAAGACTATGTTGTTGCAGAGGCGCAGGCTTACCCGTCCCTTCCTGGGGCAACGTTTCACGGGACTCCAATGCCACACGGCTATGTTCGTGTGAGCCCGATACGTGAATTACTTGATTGGAGGGAAGATACATTTCCATATCCCCACCCGGATATTGATACACTTGCTGAGGCAGAAGGCGGGGTGATATTGTGGCCCAAAGTAGATGTTGTCTACACTACTGAAATTGTAAGATAAATTTACATTACTTTATATTATTAATGTGTATATATGAGGTCAACTGATCTGAAATTATATATACAGGTTAAAAAGAAGACACACGGAGCACCTAGGCCTCCACCTCCACTTCCTGCATTACCAAGTTGGGTTCCAACTGACCTAACATACCCGTTAGGTCCTGCTTGTAGGGGAATGGCATGTTGACTATGGGCACATAGTATACATTGCCCTATAATTGTTTCTTTAGAAGCGGATTATGCAGGTCAATCATACGAAAGCTCTTTATTTATACAAGATATTATTGAGTTGTTTATGTATGATTGGATGAATACATCAATGATAGAGACATGGATAAGGTGAGATCTTGTTTATACATCCATATACCTTGTGTAAGATTCGGTGATCTGGTTTCTTATATATTAATGCATACGTAATACATGTTTTGCAGCTACTTAGTCGAAGATCAATGCAAACAATTTGCATTTGATCATGTGGGATTTTTGATTCCATCATTGATTAGTATGGTAGCTAAATATCCTGATAGTGTTCAACAAAACTGTATAGATGCTTTTACAATTTTCAGTCAGCAAAAGAAGACGATAATAATAGCTCCATTCAATGTCAGGTAAGTTTACTTTATTTTTAATTTGGACTTAAGAAAATTACATTTTATTGTGGATTTTGAGTTATTAATTTTTAACTTTTTTACCTCTAGCGGTAGGCATTGGGAGTTACTAGTTATTGTCCCCGGGACATTCACTGTTTATTATCTAGATCCTGTGGGGAGTACATTGAATACAAAAATTGGACACGTAATGAGAATGCCATTATTCTAGTGAGAAATATTTCATTTTTATATATGTTAACATCTATTATTACTATTTAATTACGCAATGTACTATGTTACATTAACATGTAGGGGTTTAGATGAGTTCAAAAAGACTGGAGGAACGGTCCCAAGGAGAAAGAACCAGCCAATAATTTGGGAGAACGTAAAAGTAAGTTCCCGACTCCAATGTATATATTATTGATGTGAACTGTGCTTAGTTGTATTTTTTAATATTTTGTATGTTTCAATATATAGTGCGCTACACAAGACAATGGTTGGGCATGCGCATACGATGTGATGCGATTTATGCAGATGATTATCAAACATGCCGCATAGGACATCAATACCATACATGAGGTATTATATATAGTCTCATTAGTTAGTATGAAATATATCAATCTTATTTTTATATTATTACTTATATATATACATCATTCTCTTTGCAGGTGTTTAAAACTGACCACACTATAGGTAAACGCTTAAAAAATGTACATGCTCCATATACACTGGAAGTATTAAATGAAGTAAGAGAAGAATGGGAAAAAGCCATACAAGCAGTGGCGATTGTAAAATATAATTGGGATGTTGATAACGATGTTGAATGATATTTTTTAAATGAATATTTCTGAATGTTTATACATGTCTGAATGTTTCTACATGTTTTGAATGTTTCTACATGTGTGAATGTGAGAATTGAATTGATGTCTGATTGTATCTACTTGTGTGAAAAAATATATGTTGATTTTGTAGGTTTGTGGCATGTTTATAGGCTGATATCAATGGATGTCGTAAACCTACAGTTTAGAAAACTGAACTGTAGGTTCTCATCCTGCTGACCAGCCACAGCAGGCCTGCAAACTGATAAGAAAAAAAAACATAGGAGTCGGTTATTTACAAAAAACTGTCATCAAAGGCCTACCGCGTCTGTTATTGGATAAAACCGCCGCCTAATGTGACTATGGCCGTGGTGGAAATGGTGTCGCTTATTCATATACAACCAACGCATATAGGCTTTATAGCGGCGGTTTTTTAGTTGATAACTGACGCAGAAAGTGTCCTAGATGATGCCCTTTTTTATGGGGCAAACCCTTTTGGCATCGTCTTACTATATACAACCGACACCTATAGGTTATATAGTCGTCGGGTATAAAACCGACGCCGAAGAGTTCGACCTTTAGCAGCGCCCACATAGGTGTCGCTTGAAAACCGTCGCTAAAAGGGGTTAAACAACCGATGCCAAAGGCGTGTGCTGTAGTAGTGATTATAAGTGAAGCACCTTAAAAATCTTGATTTAACTGATCTATTTAATAGGCGGGAAGGAAATAGAGAGACAACACTAGAAGGAGTTTATGTGACTAAAAGATGCACATTGAAGTTCTAATCTTACAAGTCCTAATTTGAGGATTCTGTAATTTTTTCATTTGGTGCCATTGGGTGGTTATGGCACTATAGGAATAGGACAGTAGGCATGTCAGCCTATCAGAGAGGAGTAACAACAGTTGTGGGAATGACGCTTTTCAAGCATATAAAAAGGGTATTATGAGGCTTAGTCCATGTAATAAGGTTCAATCTCCAGTAAGAGTTGCAGATGTCATACGATCTTAGAGATGCTAAAGTTAGAGAGAGGAAAGATGCATTTCCTAGTGGTTCCTCCAATATGTGGCACAATGGGAAAGACCATTTTTTATTGGAACAATATCATTTTTTCTAAACAATTATTCTCTTCCATTAGAGACTATTTTTTTTTTAAATTTTCATTAAAATTAAATTATGTATAAATATTTTAAATTTTCTATATTGAAATTAAGTTATATAACATTTTTTAAAGACTTTGTATTCTTTTTTTTTCTTGATTTTTATAGGTAGTCA
Source organism: Alisma plantago-aquatica (assembly GCA_963693085.1). Classification (NCBI taxonomy): domain Eukaryota; kingdom Viridiplantae; phylum Streptophyta; class Magnoliopsida; order Alismatales; family Alismataceae; genus Alisma; species Alisma plantago-aquatica. Next base: position 759,392,359 of record OY856410.1, read on the forward strand.
TGATAGATAAAAGTTGGATCCATGAGGAACATAGAACTAGTACAATGTATTTACTTAGAGTGGTTAAATTTATAGAGCATGCATTTTCAAAATCCAGTAGAGATGGGACTATCTTATGTCCTTATAAGCAGTGATTAAATGTGCATAGGCAGAATTGACAAGTCACAAATGAACAATTGTTATGGAATTGATTCTTGACCAACTATACAAATTGGATTTTTCATGGTGGGGGTTCATTTAATAGCTCTGAGGATTCACAAATACAAAATGACACGTACAAAGATGACATGAGAGACATGTTGCATGATGTGTATGGAGTATCATAGGATGGAAAGAATATGGAAGATGACGACCATCAATTTGTGTTTGTTGATGATGCAGAAGCTAAGCAATTTTACAAACTGTTAGAGATTGTTGCACAGGAATTGTATCCTGGAAGTAAGAAATACTCTAAATTGTACACTGTTGTGAGGTTGTTTCACATAAAATGTGTCAATAATTGGAGTATTAAGTCATTTTCTGAACAGCTTAAGCTTTTGAAGGAATTGCTTCCAGAGGGTAAGATGTTGCTTGACTCTTATTATGAATTCAAGAAAATAATCAGCAAGCTTGGACTTGACTATGATAAAATCGATGCTTGCAAAAATCATTACATTTTTTATCGAAAGGATTTTGCAGATAAGACTTCATGTCTAAAATGTGGTGCTTCTAGATATAAAGAAATCGAAATTGATGAAGCAGTGTAGAAAATATTCGTATGAACAAGAAAGGAGTTTCTTATAAAGTTATGCACTACTTTCCCTTGACTCCTAGGTTGAAGAGATTGTTCATGTCTTCAAAATTGTTACCCCTAATGCGGTGGAACAATGAAAGTCATACCAAGGACGGGATTCTTTGACATCCAACTGATTCTCCAGCATGGAAGACCTTCGATAATATGCATGCTAAGTTTTCTACTAATTCTCACAATGTTCACCTTGGATTAACTTCTAACAGATTTAATCCTTTTGGTCTCATGAGTCTATCATATAGCATTTGGCCCTTCATATTGATTCTGTACTACTTGCCACCATGGTTGTGCATGAAGTCTCCCAATTTTATCCTATCCATGATTATTCCTGGTCCAACTCAATCAGGAATGGACATAGATGTCTACCTACAACCGTTGATTGAGGAGTTAAAAGAACTGTGGGAAGCTGGTGCTGATACTTATGATGTTGATCAGAAAGAGGTATTCGAGTTGCCTACTGCCTTACTGTGGACAATAAATGACTTTCCTACATATGATTATCTATCTAGTTGGAAACATAGTGGGTATCTTGCATGTCCTTTCTGCAATAAAGACACGTGCTCATGGAGACTACCATATAGTAAAAAAACATGTTTTATGGCTCATAGGAGGTTCCTCCCAATGGATCATAAATTCTGTAAAGATGCTTCATCATTTGATGAAAGGAAGAATTTAAAAGTTCTCCTAAGATGTTGTCTGGAAGTCAAGTTGTAGATCAAACTAGAGATGTAGATAAATTACCATATAACTGGAAAAAGTGAAGTATATTTTTTGATTTCCCATACTAGAAACATAACCTTATATGTCATAATCTTAACATGATGCACATAGAAAATTATGGATGTGAGAGTTTGATTCACACACTTCTAGGAATGGAGAAGTCAAAGGACACTGGAAAATCTCGATATGACCTTGAAGAGATGGGCATAAGGCATAGACTTCACATTATCAAGAACAGAAAAAAAATATCATCCCGCCTTCATGTTTTACTTTGAAGAAAGATGAAAAAGAATTATTCTATAAGTTGTTGAAGTCTGCTCAAGTTCCTGATTGGTATTCTTCTACTATAGCTAGAAATGCACGCGTCAAAGAAAGAAAGCTGATGGCATTGAAGAGTCATGGTTATCATGTATTGATGCAATAGTTTCTCCCATTACCTTTACCAGTAGCGTTGCCCAACAAAAATGTTAGTTCTGTTGTAATTGAGTTGTCCAAGTTTTTCAAAGATTTATACTCTAAAGTCATAAATCCAAATACTTTTAAGAAGTTAGAATCCAGAATAGCAGTGACTCTTTGTAACTTCGAATAGATGCTCTCACCATCATTCTTTGATGTGATGGAGCATGTGCCCATTCATCTTCCACGAGAAGTAAAGATAGTCGGACCAATCTTCTATCTTTGGATGTACCCTGTGGAGAGGTAGTCTTTCTAACAATTAAATTTGTTCAGACTTTGCATCTGATCATATGTTATGTTCTTACAAAATCTTTTCTTCTTATTATTGCAGACACTTAAAAACTTTAAAAAAATATATATGTGAGAAATAAAGCTGCTCCAGAAGCGTCTATAGCAGATGGTTACTTGGCAGATGAATGCTTAACAATCTGTTTGAGATATCTCTCAGGAGTTGAGACAAGGTTCACTAAATTGTCTAGAAATGATGTAAAAGATTAAGATATGGATAATGGTGATGAGTGGTCTATATTCTTTCATAAACGATGTCATTTAGGAAAGAAGACTCCTATTACGCTTGATAGCACAATGTCCAAAACTGTGCATCAATATATTTTAGCCAACTGTGATGCAGTTGATCGATACGTGAAGTAAGATCATTGTTTACTTTTTAGTATGTAATTTTATGTTTATGTCTAGGTGTGTTACACATATTTGTTAGCAGGTACCACATTTGGTACTTAAAGAAAGTCAATCCATGTGCACGACAATGGGAAATTAATAATCATCATATGAACAATTTTAATGAATGGTTTAAGAAACATGTACGTTCAAATAAGTTATTTCCATTAGCATGATAACAAAAACATATAAATAATTAAATTCATAATATGTTCAGATTGAGGAGAAGGAAAAGTCGACAACTGTGTCACCAATCCTTTTAGTGTTGGCTCAAGGGCCACAACAAAGGACGATGCAATATGCAGGATATGTAACAAATGGTTATAGATGTTACACCAAGGATTGAGAATGTGGTAGAAAAACACAAAATAGTGGAATCATGGTGAACACTCAGACAAAAAGTTTTTCCAGTTCCAAAGACAAAAATCTTATAACGGGTGAATTTACCTACTACGGAGTGTTAAGAGACATTTTCGAGATCAGTTATTACGAGCAACTTAAAGTTGTATTGTTCAAATGTGACTGAGCAATGCAAATAGAGGCATCAAAAAATATGAAAATGACTTCACAATTGTCAATTTAAAACATATTGATGTAACTGATCATCCATTTGCATTGGCCTCCCAAGCACAACAAGTGTTTTATGTGAAAGACATAAGTCATTAAAATTGGAGATTTGTTGTGCACACTACACCTCATGATACTTATGACATGGAGGAGAAGATTTATGATAATTTCATGGATGGAACCTACTTATCTAAAGATAATACTTCAAGTGACTTGGAAGATATCTTAAGTGACATTTGTGATGTCTTTAATTTATTCATAGAAGACATGGAGGGTGTAACCTTAATGATGGTATCATGATCCCCAACATTGATCTTATGTAACTCTTTTTATTTTATTAGTTGGGTCAAATAGTGGAAACACTCCTATCATTATTTTACTTATAAAATGGTTATATATTCTTTTACATGATTATACATTTGTTGTACAAATGTATTCTTTTGGGTTAATCTTTTTTATTTGTTTTCTTGTTGGATGTTGGCTTCATTAAAAAAATATAAATATTATTGAAATTTTTATTTTGATTTGAGGACCGCAATTACATAATGTATGCAATGATTTTAGTTTTTAATTCAATATTTTTTATATGAATTGCCTTTTTAGGAGAATAAAAAGATGCAGTCAACTAATATCTCCACTTACTGATGATGTCTGCAATGAAGGAGTAACTCATGGGAGTATGACAGGTAAAATCACAAATTGCATCATTTAGTATCTTTCGTAGAACTGCTCATCTCATCATTTTAGTTGTAGGTATTTCCAAATGACCAGAAGGAGGATATCTTGGTTTGATAAATGATAATTGGGAGTGTTCAATTTCAAAAGAAGGACTTAAAAATAGTAAAACCATGGAAAGATAAGCTGCAAACAGCAACAAAAGTTCTTCTATGAACCTTGCAAAAGAAAAAAAATCCCTCTGTGTCAAATGATGGAGTTGGTACCGTTAGTAAAAGTCATATAGTGGTGATCTCAAATAATGCTAGAGAAGGAAGTCATTCTATAAGAAACTTAGAAAAAATAAGTCATCAAGAACTTCCTATAGGAGCAAGTATCCAACGTTTGGTAAATGATGTTAGTAACAATCAACAAGTTGAAGTTGATAATTTAAATATTAAAAATGTTCGATAAATATCAATATTCTATTGCTGATTTTCCTACTACTGATCCTGGGCAGAGTGAAGGTATGAAATTTAGATAGAAATATGCATTATATTTTTCACAAACTATTAGTTATTTATTTGTGTAAATGTATATTCTTGGAAATTCTTTCATCATATTCATGGTTTTTAAGGGGGAGCTACAAATAACAAAGGGGCTATTCTAAGTGTATCTAATTATGGGGTAAAATAGGGGATAAAAAGTTGCCTATTACTTTTGATGATAACGGAGATCCAATAGGACCACATCAGAATGACATGTCTTCTTTTTTGGGAACTGTTGCTAGAAATTCTTATCTTGCACAATTAAACTATCTTGATTGGTGACTAGTACCTCTAGAAAACAAAACTGCTATATCGAAATATGTGGATGTAATTCTAGTCTTTGAGATATAATATAATGATGTGAATTGTTTAAATTGATCCATTTATTATAGACCAAGTTTGTTATTGACATAAAGGGGAAGAATTCTATTTTACAAATGGTGAGGGATTGTTGGAGAAACTTCAAAGCAAATATAAAAAAGCCACTATATGCGGCACAAAGAAATATCTGACTGACTTAACAATTGCCCCTCCCGTATTGATCATGATCAATGTAAATTGCTTGTGAATTTTTGGGATTCTAACGATGGAAAGGTAAAACAATTTCTTCTTTAACTTTCTAGAATTCCACAGTGTATATTGTATATAATTTTATTATAATTCATTGTACGTAGTTAAGGAGTGCTAAAAACATTATGATTAGAAAGTTTATAATCACGAGACAAACAGCAGGATCACATCGTATGCTTGTGTGAAGGATAATTTGAGTTGTCTTATGGTTGAAATGTGCAATAAACTTTCATACTACTATGCTCATATATTTTTCTACTGTTAAAAATAGTTACAAGAAAAGAAAAACAATGGCAATGTTAGCAGATTAGACGTGTTTAAGGCCAACCAATTAAAGAGGGATGGTACTGCTATGGATGAAAAATTTGTAGAATTGATTGTAAGCAATCAATAAACAAATTTATTTTTCATTGAATGAAAATATTCTCATTAATATTGTAATGTAGGACAAGTTGAATGTGGCACTTGCAAGTAATGATGAAAATCTCAATGAAGATGAGATATTTGATCATATTTTGGGCCCAAAGAAGGTTCCTGTGAAACATGTGATACCGGAGTCTCATAATTCGTATGTGGATGGGTTCGATAATAAAATTAAAGACTTAGAATACGTTATTGATGCTCAAACCCAGATATACGAGGCTCAACAAATGGAGTTGTTAGAAATGAAGAAAAAAATTTGAAAATCTTGAAGTTATGATGCTAAGAAATTCTAACCTGAGTGGTTCGTTTTTGCCCAATGAGGTAACTCTTCAAATTCATTATTGTGATATTTTCAAAATTTTGATTTTCTTATAGTAACCAATTTATTTTGTAGAATATCACATGGACCACCAATGAAAGACTACCCAGACCAAATCATTCGAGTAGTGGAACACCCATTAATGAAGGAAAGGTTATTTTATCCAAACATTTATTGATTAATTTTTTTCAATCTGAATTTTAGGTATAAATATTATTTGACACATTTCTTATAAATTTTAAAGTCGTTTCCTTCTTAAGTTTTGATGATGGAAAGTCAAGTGTAGAATAAGGACACATTACTTCTGCAAGTCCAACTTGTGTTGTAGGAGGAGCAATGTTGGGTTCCACATTTGTTGTCGTGTCCATTAATGTACCAATCCAACCTCAAGAGAAGTTGATTAGGCCTTTTGGTCAACACCAAGCCATTAAGGATTTAATTGGGATAGTGATAGCTTGGCCAAAGAAATTACTCATTATTAGTCAACAATTTATAAATTAATCTCAATACAAGAAGTATACTTCTTAACTTTTTCTTCATCATTGTAGGTGAACCATTTGAAGATGTGGAAACCAAGAATAGCACTCATTTGATCAATATATAGATCCACATATCATATGAATTGATAGGATTTAGTAAAAATAGAAGTCAATCATTCATTATCATATTTAATTGGTTTTAAATAAATGTGGATGTCACACATATTGTAGTAGAATTTATTATTTCATTTTCTTGTTTGTAAGTTCTGGACCTTTGAATCCTATTTTCTTGTGTTGTTCTCATTATATTTGTATTAGTTACATTCAGTCTTGGAGATTTCCTTTGAATACTATTTTCTTATGTTATTATCATTCGTGGTTGAATGATGTCTAATCTTATGGTGCAAAATGATGGTTTGTGTGAGGATACATATAATGTAGCCACTGGCATAATAAGATATGTAGTTTGATATTGAACTTGATATAAGGGAGTTGGTGATTGATCACTTTCTCTAAAATGAATATTCATTGCTTTTATAAAGTGAAATTCTAGACAATGCATCTGAACTTAGTTGTCTTATGCTCCTATAAATGAGGGTGATGATTCATAAGAATTCATGCAGAGGTAGCTTATTGTTATGTTCACCACCATCATCTACTCTCAGCAATTAAAACAATGACTAGTAGTTTGAACAGGAAAGTGCCAATTCCCAAAGACACCTATAGAATTATTCATAATGGTTATGTATGATTCCTCAGCTCATTTATCAATATTAGATTGTTTTCTCTATTTTGATGATTCTACAGTAGGATGATCTCATCTTCATGGATATATACTCTCTTCATGGTTATGCATTACAATTACCCATCAAACACCTACACTTCAATTTTTTTCTATTTTGATTGGATACAACTGACTATCTTTGGGTCATTGGAGCATGTTGTATTGGTCTTGCCACATGCTGGAACAAGGAGGAAACAAGGCATTTTGAAAATATGTATTCTCTATTTTCTTTATGTTTTCTAGTTCCCATGTCTCGGGGTTGACATTATACTATAGCTTACAAGAAAATCTCAGGGTTACCCTCTCACATTTAACAAATTTGTAGGAATCATGTCAGGAAACTCCTCAAGTAGTTCCTTCAATTTCATAAGGCCCTATTTAAAGTTGATCAACAATTCCAAATGAGATGCCATAACATGAATCAAATAGATTTCTTTTTAGAATTACACTCAAAAAACCAACCTCATACAAACATGTCTTGTGGTATAGCATTGTTTGTGAGGTGGACCATCATTCTATGAACTAACATATACACTAATTTAATTACTGTCTCTCTTGGTTTGGTACCATGTACCAATTGGAGCCAAAGCCTTGTTGTATAGTTCAGTGATCATTCGGTGATGGATCTTCATCAAAATTGTTTGGATTAATGTAGTAATTTCCTCATATGTCTCTCTTAGTTCTGCGCCATGCTACTAACTTTTCTTTTGGGATTTTGATTCTAGGAAGATGCCCCTAATTATACTTTCTTCTAGTTCTTTGCTTGCCTTATTCGAGCTTTTTTTGTATTGTATATGTATAGGAAGTCACACAAGAAGGATGTTACTAGCCTTCTTTTGGTATTATGACTCCATTTGGTTTTCTACTCTAAGGTAACAATTGGCTTTCTCAATCCTTGTTTTGAAGACTACATGAATTATGAATGTTTCTTTTTTTTTATTAGCATCATGGATATCATATGGAATCATGCACTTAAATTAGTGTAGTTGTATGCCTAATCTCAGTTCTAGATTTGTATATTTATCTACTTTGATCCTACTCGACTTGTATGTATTAGTATACTTGTTGCTAGTCATGTCACCATATCTTGTGATTTCGTTTAACTTGTAAGGATGGTGAATTCAGTTGTTTTGGGATTGAACCTTTTAAACCTTTAGATCTTATAGATTTTCTACGATCTGATTTTGTGGTTGTTCAACAAGAACTATTTTCTTCTCAAATGCTTTCATTTGTAATGAAAAAGGTAACACAGTTGGGATATACCTAGATACCCTGCCTTCATCTCATTTTCAACTTTCCCCTTTAAGGTGGGTATCTAGGCACATTTTTTTGGAAATAGGTAAATAATATTGCCAAAAGGGGGTATAGCGAAGCTATACAGTACAAAACAAGGCGTCTTCAACAGACCCTCTGTAACATAAAACACACCATTGGGTTACTATATAAAATCCCAATAGGTTCTTGTATTGGTACTGAGATTACCAGTAAGCCCACCCGTGGTCTTCACCTTCTGTTGTAAGTTACTAGTTATGTTTTTCATCAGTTCATCATTCCCCTTTTCTTTGCTTCTATGGAGTCTTGTATTTCTTTCCTGCCAAACATAAAAGCACACAATAGCAATACAAAGACTCGAGAATGCCAAAGTGCCTTTGTCCTTCCCATAATTACTAATGATCCAATTGATGATATCCATCAGATTTAGATTATCGACACCCCTCCATTCATTCCTGAGGAAAACAATAGTCCAAATCCTTCTGGTGTACCTACAGTTGAAGAAAAGGTGGTCCTTCGACTCCTCATAGTTTTGCAGAGAAGGCAGGTCGGGTTAACAGGAAGGCCCCAGTTAATCAACCTATCTTTAGTAGGAAGCCTACCCAAGATAGATCTATAGAGGCATGTACTCCACTTCGGACAATGATTCTTACCCCATACTACCTTGGTCCACTCCGGGCCCGAGTCTGTAACTAAGTTGATCCATGGTTGTTGATCATTGTGTGACCAGTAACCACTGTTATCAACTTGGTACATGCTTTGGATACTTGGGTATAGGAGGCACATTTTCCTCCATATTCTAGAGGTTTTTTTATTGTCTCGTAGGATTATGTCTTCCCCATATCTCTGTCTCATCCACAGAGACCATATATTATCCGGTTGACACAGGAATCTATCAATTCTCTTAATAGTGTTGATCCTTTGAAGCTCTTCGGGGTCAACGATCTGCAGCCCACCTTTATCATAAGGTTTTGTAATCTTGTCCCAGGCCAACGCATTGTTCTGCCCTCCCCCCCCCCAAATGAAGTTGGCAATCATGCTTCTGAAAATGAGAATAGTCGGGTTGGGGATGTCGCACATGGAAGACCAGAAGTTGATGAGGCTTTGGAGAACAGTTCTAACTAGCCCCATACGCCCAACCAAGGATATGTTTAGACCGCACCAACCTTCAACTTTATCTCTGACCCTTGTCTTTACACATACTAAAGTCTTTCGTTGTACCTTTCCCGCCAGCAATGGGTATGCCAAGGTAATTTGTGGGCAGGGATCCCCTTACCATACCAGCAGCAGTTTTCAGCCTTCCTCTCCTTGTGTCACATGATTTAGATAAGAAAATGTGTGATTTAATAGTGCTAATATAAAGACCAGCACTTTTCCCAAATATGATGAGGGTTTTATAGAACACCCTTAATCTTTTAGCATGCCCCGCAGAGAAAAGAAGGACGTCATCTGCAAAGATGAGGAGTGAGCATACCTTAACACCTTACACTTTGAACGGTTTAATCAATCCTTTGTATTCGGCTTCCTTTATGAGGAAGGTAAGACCCTCCATAACTAAGGTGAAGAGGAGGGGGGACAAGGGATCACCTTGTCTAAGGCCATTTGAAGCTTTGAACATGCCTTCTGGGGCACCATTAATCAGAATGGAAAAAGACCCTGTTTCCACACATTGTTTCATGAGTTGTATCCATTTATCAGAGAACCCGAACTTGGTCATAATCATCCATAGGTAATCCCAAATCACATTGTCATAAGCCTTGCTAATGTCCACCTTCATGCAAGCTTTGGCAGTGGTTTTATGTTTGTTGAAATCCATCAATTACTCAGCAGACAGAAGAGAGCAATCGGAAATTTTTCTCCCCTTTATAAAAGTGTTTTGTTCTACAGAGATGATGTTAGGGAGTACAACCTTCGGTCTATTGGAAAGCAACTTATATATGATCTTGTAGAGGACGGAGTAGCACACTATGGGTCTGTAGTCAGACATCTCATTAGCATCATTTTTCTTTGGTATCAGCTTTATGAAATAGTGATTAATGGCCCTGACCATGTTCCCCCCTGCACAAACCATTTCACTACTTTGCACACATCATTCTTTATTACAGGCCACATCTTGTGATAGAACTTGCTATTGAACCCGTCACGTCCAGGAGCTTTAGCCGGGTGGATCGTCTTTAGGGCATTGTGAATTTCCTCTTCGCTAGGTTCCCTGCATAGATCGTCATTAATGCTATCAGTGATCTTTTTTCTCGTCTCAAACGAGCAGCCTTGTTCCCCATTGATGTCCTTGTTGTACAAATTGTTGAAGTAGTTAATGGCTTGGGCAGAGATTTCCTCTCTACTGTTCGCAACCTATCCTCTTTCATCAATAAGTTCATGAATGGTATCTCGCATTTCTTTCTTTGGTATCTAGGCACATTGATCCTACATGCAATGGATTGGATATGGTGAGTTAAGTAGATTGTTTACCATTGAATGATGCAAATGTAGAAGTTTTATCTAGTTGGTAAATTTGTTGATCTTTCCCTCCCAGTCCTACTAGCTTCAATCATTTTTCACCAACAACTACTTGATAGATCATTGTCTATCTACATATATGGTTCATAACCATTGCATCTTCCTATTATAATTTCTTCTATGACAATTCAGTTGATCACTTATGAGGATTTTTATTTATTCTCTATAGGTGTTTCACACATCTTCTCATTGATGTTATTTATGCTTTACTAGTGTTTCTCTAGTCTTGACCCATTACTTGAAATTAGCAACATGGATTTTCCAGTCCTGATTGATGCGCACTACATGTAAACCATACCTCTGCACATGCTTTCTAACAAACATGTCACCTCATTTTCTCCTTTTTCATCTCTAAAATGTTTGTTTTTGCTATTCTCATTTCTTGTTTCTTCTCTTTTTCTTAGAAGGTTGCCATTCATTGGTAGTAGAGAAGGCATACAATATGGTGTAGATGCTTATCATATAACTTATAGTATTAAAGGTGCCATGGAAAAAATCATTATTGAAAAGTTATCATGATTTGATCCAATGTTCAGATTGATTCAAAAAAAGGTGAATTGGTGATCGGGAAATTGTTGATGGCTCATTTATATGATTATGCTAAAGATCTTGTAGGTCATACATTAAGTCTTGGTAGTCTTTTCAATAAGTCATGTATTGAACTGATATAGTTTAGTGCAATAGACTATTTTAAGTTTTTATCAATTGAGATTTTGCATGATGAAACTTTGTTGAAGATCGAGGAATCATTGTCTGTTGCTTCTAATTACCATGTAGGGCTATTGTACTGCTGCTCAAAAATGATCTGTCTACATCCCTTCTCTTCTATTGTTCAAATTTCATCAATTCTAAGGAGCATTAGCTAAATCAATGAAGGGATTGCTCACACTCTGCTTTGCTACTCTATTATTGTTTTCCCATTGCATTTGATGTTCTTCAGATGTTACTGCTTCTTTAGGAATGGAACAGACTCGAGAAAGTTTTTCTTCAATTTTCATCAAGTTTTCCTTTGCTCTTCTCTTCTTTCTTTCTTCCATGAAATTTTTATGTGTCAATGTCTTCTCCCCTCCTTTTTTATTTTACTCAAGGCTGTCATTTTCTAGAACTAGCAACACATCATGTAAGCTATATAGACTCAAATATAAGATATTGGATTTTGGGTCCTCCCCAAGACCAAAACTTTAGTCTTTTCTCCATTCCCACGATGAATTGTTTGTAGTTATTTTAGGCCACAAGATATGGTATATTTTAATTGTGTGCTTTGAGTTTTCAATAAATCTTCCTCATTATGGATTTTTAATCTATTGGTTTTTTCCCACTCTTTTCCATTTATAGTTCACTACATCAATTTTCTTAATGTAATGCAAGTGTGCATCTAGGAAGATGTTGAAAAGTTCATAGACATTGTTAGGTAGTTTGATAGCATTGACACTGATGGATCCTTAGAAAACAACACTTGTTTTGAACTTGAGAATGCTCTTAGGGAATGGGAGAATGAAGTGGACATTCTTACCCTTCATTTTCCATTACATTCTTGGTTTTTTTAGATCTGGTTGTTTATTTCATGGGATTATCATGTATAGGCTTCAGATCTAGTGTGGACCCTGAAAGGCTTTAAGTATGGAACATTTCATATTGTTATACTTTTGTACCTAAACTTTGAAAAATCTTTTTATTTAAAAAAATCCATGGGGGCTCATTTATGATAGATGGGAACAACCAAAGGGGTAAAACTCTACTATCTCACGAACTAAGTAGGATAGCTAATTGCCTAATCGAGGGGCTCCTTGTTACCCATGGATTGAATATGGACCACTTCCATGGTGAACCTGTCTCTATCCACTAAGCCACCTCTTAGCCTATTGCTTAGTCCATCATATATGATTTTGTGATGGTCATAATGACCTTACTACCTGTTACATTACTATGAGCTAACAATGTAAGTAACGTCAAGGAGTCATTTATCCCATTATTAACTGGACCAAATTGTAGGTTGGGAAGAACATTATAGTTGGAAATGAGGTATCCAACAAGCTGATGCAAAGATTCTAGGATTCAACATTGTAGTTGGGACCTCTAAATGAAGTAGACAATTGCAAGAGGTCATGAAATTTTAGAGAGTGTGGAAATAAAAGTTAAGAAAATACTCAAAAAAATGTCAATACATCTTGGGTGATGATACATCCATCAAAGAAAATGTCTATGATGGTCCTGCACAACTAGAGTCTTGGGTTCATCATAAAAAAGTGAGAAAGGAACCTATAATGAAGATTTGAATTTCTCCCCTAAGGTACAAGTATATCACGATTATCCATGGTAGATAAAAGTATCTCACAGACTCAAAAAAGTCAATTCAAAGATTCACTAGAAGTTCACGATTTTTCTCAGGGAGAATGCTTGCTTGTGGAGGACTGAAGTAGAGGTATTTTACATTGTAATGAATATTTTGACACCATGGGTTTTACATGAAAACACGGTAAGTTCCCATGATTTTTCTCAGCATTAATGAACCATTACAATCTTATTTGTCAAATTTCTATATTGTGGGGAGGTCTTATTTCCTTTCCCTATTTCATGCTATTAATATGTGTGAGGAACCTGGAATCTAATAATGGTTCATACAATTTTAAAAGAAGATGTAAATATTTTCTTCTAGTTGTCCTGACCAACATGTAGAACTATCGTTGCTTTAGAATTTGTCTTAGAAAGATTTTTTTGCTTGTGTTGGTTATTAGGTTATGGCACTTTCGCATGGGAATTCTTACTCTGCTCATGCTATGGGTTGTATAGCTTCTTCTAAATCTATCCAATGCTTTAAATATCCAGAGATGAATCTTATTCCAAGGACAGGAAGCTTAATGAGGTACCTAAGGCATATATTTCAATTAATTCTATGAATCACGTTGTGGATCTTGTTTTGTTTGAAAATTATAGGTCAATTCATTCATTGGTCATTTACCAAACTCATATGGACTTGACCAAATAAGAAATATGGCCAGACATCTGAATCTATGAGTAGGAAAAAATTACTACTCTGTTTATTTCTCATTAATACTTTTAATCTCATTGCATTCTTAAACCCCTCACTTTGGACTCAATTTGAAACTATATACTAAGCGATTGACTCTCCCCAATTACGGTCCACCCAAAAAACAACAAAAAATTAGACGGGCTTCATTTATTTTTACAAAAGTGAATCACTTGAGTTAGAATTTCCACAATCTCTAATTTCTTCCTACAACTCGTAGTGCAAGCCTTCTTGTTGTAACAAGATAGGATTGTACCCCTTGTATCATGGTGGTTCACATAATTTATGTTGTGGGGATCCCATAATTGATGTTGGAGATTGAAAGGGAAATTCCTCAACAGCATGCAAGAATTTGTCAACATGATGCTATTAGAACTATTGTCAGAGTCCATTTGGTCTGGAACCAGAAGATACAACTCAGTGGCATCATCATTGGTGGTTGGAGGAGATGGTTTCCAGGTCATATATTTAAGGATAAGAGAAGATGTGAAAGAAGAGAGACTACCTTCATGTGGGTCTATTTTCACATAGTGGCACCAGACACAATACAAATATCATGATCACAATAAGGAAAAGAACTAAAGTGTTTGCAAAAACTATCAAATATGTCTTAGTGAATTCTAAATACAATCTTATTCGTGTAGTTTGGCCTTTCCCTATAGCGTTCTATATGAACAGGAGCTTCCATGTGATATGAAACCCTTACACCAATTTGGATCACCTACCAACTGTGGCTTTCTTAACCTGAATGATGTTTTTAAGTGATGTACTAGATGTTTTCACCTTTGTGTCCATGTGAGTGAATTTTGGGTTGATCAGCTTGCCAAATGTAGAATGAATGTCTTGTGACGTGAAATATCAAGATTGATCTACAAACAACAAGGGTGTGTTATTTGTATTAGGAAGTACATATAAAGTTACACAATTGTAAGAGTTATGAGGAAAATAAGGATTAGCACTAACAACACACTTGACGTTAAACACATCTTACATGACTCTTCAAATGCATATTACCTGGAAGACAATGCATTAGGGGACAAAGTAACTTCATGACCTATTAGGTATCTTGATAAGAATTCTAGGAGAAGAAAATAATATAAACATCTCTGAAACCAATCTCATTAGGCCACTTCATTTAAATATACTTCTAATCTCTCAAGGAGTACATGATGTTTAATATTCCATAGTTGTATCTTTCACATTAGGGTGAGTTGTTGGCATATCATTTGTGTCATTCGTCATTGGTCATAAACATTCCATGTTCAAACAACTAAAATAATATGTGTTTCCTAGAAGGTAGAGGGGTGTTCCATATTGTCTTCCATTATCCTCTTGTAATGACATATTTATTGTAGAAGCTAATTGGTAATGCTGATTTGATTATGAAATTTTGACCTATGGTCCGATTCTAATTCCAATCATATACTTCATATTCGGTTTTTTGGTGGTAAGATCGATGTGATTGCTTCCTTTTTAGTAGTATTACATCAATCATTGAGGAAATCAAGATCCCATTCTGTATCTCCATGAAACTACCTTCAACATCCTTTAGTTTTTAAAGTATGTCTCATAATGTATTCTTTTATAGAACCATTTATTCCTGAAGCTAGAGATAATTCCATGCATTGATCGAATTTCCACTCATCACAATTTTGTGTGTGTTATATCTTGGTTTGGACGTTCTTATAGTACAATATAGTAGAAGATCATAATGTGTCTTGTGCTCTCTTTGTCTCACTCTATTAGTACACAACTCTAGAAAGAGCACTAGGCTCTATTTGATATTGTAGTGTCTTAGGGTGAAGACCTCCTCCGGTATCCCTATGATGGCCCAAAGAATGTTGGCTTCTCTTATCAAGATCCACAATCAGATATGTGTTTCTTACTGGTGCAAACATTCATAGCTCAAGAAAAGCCATGCTCTATTTCACCACCTAGCTTGATGCCAGTTTCATGGTATCTTTCTTTGACTTAGAAATGACTATTTTCTAGATGTCTGACACACCCCAGTGAGGTGCCAAAGTAGAAGCTCCAGAGAAATGCATTTGAGCTCCTAGTCCGGGTGGATGATAAGAAATGGAAGCAGCTTGACATTGTACTCAGTGGTGTAACATTCCCTCATTCATTATGATGGGTTGCATTACTTGTTACACAAAAGGACCATACAATGGTAGGGAATGATGATTTCCACTTAGTAGGTCAGTCCATTTTATATGTTTGGCAGCATTTTTTTAGTTACTAGGGAACCCCTCCTCATGGCTCGCCACATTTGTGACAAGTCCTGGAAAGGTAAAACTCGGGAGACACTACCCTACTTGCAAGGATAGTGGCCTAGTAAGTCACATTGTTGGCCAGCCAACGTGACGAGCTAAATCATTTCTAAGTTGCACACCCAGTGGGATTTGAACCCGGGACCCTTCGTGAGTGGCCCCATGCTACGACCATTTGAGCTACCACTCACCGACTAAGTTTTGCAGCATTATTTACAATTCCTATATATATGTATGAAGATTGAATGGCATTGACGAAGAAACTACTGAACTGAATATACACATAAGCCAACACATGCACACATAGAGTGATGTCTAGACTTGGTTTGGTGCGTCCCGAACATGAAAGATTGACATGTTATACTTTTGTATGTTTATTTCCCTTCACTAGTAATCCATTGTGTCAAATAGCTCTAGTACATACTATCACAAAGAAATAGTCCAATATGGTGAGGTGGCTAGGATTTTGTAGGCAGTCTGGCTGGGTTCTAAGTAGTTTACTTCATTGGTTGTTTTTTCTTTCTCTACTTTTAAAATGATCATCAAATGGAAATCTTGCACCCTACTGTCAACATGTAGGGATTGCTATATGTGTTTCCATACAAAGGCATTGGTCCTTGACAAATCTCCTTATCATCTAATGTTCCTTGATTCACTTGTACGTGAACAAGTCATGTACTCTGGTTTTCTTCAAAGCACTATAGGTAGTTCATGCTCCAGGTAGTTCTTGAACTTGCACTATTTTTCTTTAGATCTTGATCGTGATTAGATGAACCCTGTTGTGGAGATCCTATTATGTATGGGGGAATTTAAATTCTAATTGAATTCCTCTATGACCACGTGTTGCATATAAAATGCAAGTGTTTTTTTATGAGTTAAGCCATTTGGTATAATCTCTTTGTTCAACCATTTGAAAATATATAAGATCAACTATACAACCTTTAGTTTGCTGGAAGTTAGTGGACAATATTGTAGATTTCTTGTCTGCATTACCACTAATACAAGCAATGTTTCTAGGTGGTCCTTGATTATCTTATAGTAATATTTTTAAATATATTTTCTTGCCATCTATAACTTGATCTAATTTGGGCATGTAGCTCTTTGACCTTTTCCAAGTAGCCATTTGGAACATGTTTATGAAATTTTTTGTCTCTGTTGCTTTATTGTTAAAAACTTAAAGGAATTTTAGACTCTTCGATGCAAGTATTCTGAACTACTGGTTCATCATGCTAGGGTTTCTAGGTAATGATAATTTGTGAGATGGAAGTGGAAGTTTCAGGTGAAATTTCAAATACATCAGACAATGATACTAATGCATATTATGAATATTCTCTAATCTTTTGTTGAAATATTCATAGTAACCCATTTACCAAGTTTAGTAAGAAGATTTGTTATGTGTAGATTTGTCACTAAACATTGTAACTAGTCAAATGTGTGAGACCTTTGACCAGAGTGTCAGGATATCCACAGTAGATATGCAATCTACAGATGTTGTTACTGCTTTGAGATCATCAAGCACTTGAAGTTCTTTTACAAATCCTATTGTGCTATCTAAAGTACCACTAGGACAAGACATGCTCAAGATGCCTTTCATGCAAACAAACAATCCTGGGATAGGATTAAACTTAATTGTCAAGTTTCTAGTGACATGTTCATTGAAATAGAGTTAGAACTTGTGATATGAGTAGGTCCCAATCATTCCTTTAGATATAACAATTTTTTGATGTATTTATATTTTACTATTTATGGCATCATCATCTATTCAAACGTGACTGGAGTATTGGGCAGATCGCTGCTTTTAAGCTGATCTTCAACCTATTAGGCCCAAAAAACAAGCTTCTAAATATGTATATATTTTCAGGGACTTGAACATGTTGTGGCATGGACTTGAACATGTTGTCATTAAGCCATTTTCTATGCTTTCTTGTTCATAGTGGGGCTTGCTGGGATCAACAACAAGATGGACCATGTGTGGAAGATCTTCACTCAATGGACTAGGTTCTAGGTACCACAATGATGATTTGATGGTTTGTTGTTTGTGGAATTTTATTAGTGATTCTTTATATTTTGGTTTCCTTTATAATGCCAAGATCTTTCTTTTGGTCAAACTCCTTCACATGAACCAACCTCAATAAATTCCTATGCACCATTAGAACATCATGTTCCACATGTTGATCAAGTGCAAGAAAAGCACAAACATGTACAATTGATTCTCATAATGAACAAAACAATGGAGTCACTTGAATTGAGCCAGCCAAAAATAATGTACACATTTTTTAGCATCAAGAAACTGTCTATTTAATTTTGGAGCAAACCAAAATAAGCTACAAATCACTACGTGGCATATAATTTAGTATCCACTATCATTGTTTCTCATACCTTAGCTGTTTGGAATTGGAACACTCTAGGGATATATATATAATCTTCTTTCAAATTGCAGTGGACATCACAATGATCAGTCTTGTTGATATGGCATTTTCATGTGTACACACTAGTAGGGAGCTGGTTAGTACTGAACAAATTCTTATTCTGTCAGACACAAACAAATTTGTATTTTGTCAGACACACACACCAACAAATTGTTATTCCGTTGTGACATTTGCATCTGCTTTGTTTCTTACCAGGTGATGTTGCTCCTATTAAAGCACACTTTACACCAGAAAAGGTATAACCTTTCATCCTAGTATTCTTATACTTAGGTTGGCATGTGGTACATAGAGTTTAAGCTTACTACCTAAGTGATTAGGTTACATCTATAAAGTATTTGAACTGTAGTGTTGATCATCTATGTTGAAGTATATGTTGATGTTTTTTGATAATTCATCTAAGTTATATTGGTGTTTATCCTAATTGGAACATTCATATGCTATGTGGAAACTAGCTTTCACAGCTTCAACTCTACCAAGTAAACAATACTGCTAATGGACTTCTTGTCTTCAAAAGCTACTTTTCAATAATCCATTTGTATTCTCTATTTATGTAAGAAAAAAGGTTGTTGCCTGAGGCAGGAACATTAGATTGGATTGACACACTAAAACATTGTAGTACATGCCAATGGCTCTAGACTGGCTAGATGGTCAAATAGTCCATATCTTATAAAACCTTATCTATATGGAGAAAGTATTAGTTTTTGATAGATCTTATCTCAAATAAAAATAATGTGAAATCTCCATATAGCATTCTACATGTCTCTAGGGCATAGTATGAGTCATAATAGATGAGTCCTTCAACATGAATGTTCTATTTGATGTGTAGTTGTCCTTGATTATTTTTCTACTCACAACATTGAGGACTTGGCTTAAATACCAGTGCTTGGACCATCACATGAATGATTCACATGTAAAGTGGCACCATTAAAATTTGAGTTGGATAGTTTGTTTCCATTATACTACTTTCTAGTAGGGTTTCATTAAGGTACAAACTATAGTTGGATAGAATATTAAACCATATTTTTCATACATGTACATCATCTGTTGGCCTTCTGAATCTAAGTGAACGGAATTATAATACATCCGCTACTAGCCTAATAGAGAGTGTCCATGAAGGTTTCTTATTTCCTGAGATGGGAGGAACTCCAGAGGCATGCTCTATAGCTCTCAAATAAGCATGAGCACTACCAATTGTAGAGGTGATGAATTCAAACACAACAATATGTTATTTCTAAAAAAGATACATATTGATCAATAATATTTCATGGTTAGTCATCCCAAAATATAACTATTTCATCTGTTATTTTGTCTAATGATTGAAGTGTAATTGATTTGAATTGTTTATTGCATTGTTTACCTATAATGAGCTACTCACATATTTCCATATGATCTTGCAGCTTGCTTCTGTTAGACATGGAGTAACAACTCATTATTAACAATGTCTTGTCCTTTAAACCCCATGAACCCAAGCATGTATCATAAGTTGACAATTTATTGTCACCCGCCTTGGTCAACATTCAGGAATGATTATGAAGTCAACAGTTAGTGCATCCATAAGAAGTTGCTTTTCAATTGTGTTCTCCCACATGCCTTTTCCACACTTACTGTCAAACTAAGTATTACAAGTAGTCTTTCTTACCATATCAAAACATTCACGAGTTGGACATGGGAATCTGTCACAAACATATATTGAGTGAATTTTCTATGACCAAATAGAAATAGAGCACGGAGAAGTTCTCAATTCTCAATCAAGAAGAGCAATACCTTAGCAGTCTTTCTCTACTTATGAGTTTATCAACATTATCATATATGTTGATGATACAAGTGGTGGAATTAATACAAAAGAAAAATCAAGATAGAAGAAGATTCACTGGCATATATGATTTGCAGTGGATAGAGGAAGTCAGAAGAAGATATTGTATTGATGTATCTTTTATTCATGCATACTGTAAAATAGGGGCCATGTTAATGTCCTCCCCACGTGTACTCATTGTTCAAATATAAACAAAAGTATGAGTTTTGACATTATAAGCACAACTTGATCTTGATCAATATTCATTTTTTCTTCTTTTTGAAAAACCCCTCTATATATTAGCAAGTTACTAAATGGATACATAATGTCTCTCACTACATATGTATGTGTAGTACATGATATCTTTCACTACACACTAGCTATAATACAAGTGTAGTAAGTGCTAATTTCAATACACGTGAACTACATATATAAATTATAACCAATATCATCTCTCCCTACATAGCATAGCTACAAATTGAATTGTAGTCATATATTTAGATACAATGGCAACTACATTCTTATGTGTAAGGACATTTTTTACCTACAATTAGGGTTACATATGAATTTGTAGCCAGAGGAATAACTAAATACAACTTTAGAAAATGTAGCCTAAACAATTAGCTACACTGGTATTAGCTTCATATTCTAAATGTAAGGATAAATGTAGCCAAAGCTTTTAGCTAATAATTTTGGGGCTTTCACTACAATTTTTTATAGTTAAAGACCATATTTTTTGTAGTGGAGATTGAGAAATGCATGGCCATGCACATGTGCGATAATATGTGATATTGAGCTTACATATATCTCAGATAGTCTCATCTTGTTCAAGAAATAAGATTGAATGTTAAAGATAATGACTACTCCATGCCTCGAGTTCAATCTCAATATCAGTAACAAATGAACTATACAAACATTGTTACGCCATACAAAGATTGTAGGTTGAAGTTGTTCTCCAGCTTTCCATTCACTTAGATAACACTGATGTGTGACTAGGTACCAGTCTTTGCTTGTGATGTCATAAACTAGTTATGTACATTCACTTCGAACGTGATATGGGACCTATAGGATCACACACATAGGAATTCACCTAGAGGATGAGTTTATCGATGGATGATGTTTAAGTTGATTACTAAATATGTTTAGATATTTAATTAAATAATCAATTAATTGAATGGACTCAAAACCATCAAGTTCAAGTGTTGGACTGTCTAGTTAGGGTGTTTGGTTGATTAGAAACTGAATTGGCTGAATTCTGCATGAGTCAGGACACCAACTGATCGGCTCACTGGGTGAATAGATCGACTCAGGGTTGGTGAGATGACGGTTCACTTGGTGAACCGATCATATCATCCATGCCAACTGAAGCTTCTAGTAATTTTCCCGATTCATGAGAATAGTTGATCATTTCACTTGTTCAATTTAATTGGTACAAAGAATTAATGTTGGGCATTAATTGGATGTGAATTATCCATTCAAATTGTGATTTGGAAACATGTGAAACAATCATCTCACTGAGTGAACCAATCGTCTTACTGTGCCAGTCGACCGGTTCACCAGTGAACTAATTGATTCACCTGTCACATGGCAATTAATTCATAGAAATCCTGATCCCTTCCACTCCTACACAGACTGTGAACCCAGACCCTAACCCCTCCTATAAATAGAGGGATACTAGGGGATTCTCAGATACATCAATTTCCTCAAAAAATTGTTTGGCTTCTCTGGTTCTTGTAACCGAGAGAACTTGAGCAAGTCCTACCCAATAAAGGGAGGGATATCAAGGGAGAAAAATTGTGGTAGAACAAGTTGGTGACTAGTACACCCACAAGAGGGACAACTCATTAATTTCCATTATAGTAGGAATACATGAGTTCTAGGTGGTCTATGTGCACTTCCATACAGGCGAGGTGGCCTTTGTCCATCACTAAGCAGACAATGTCAACTCACTGTCCATGGTAGAGATCAAGGAGTTTGATGTCTGTGGTGGAGATGCATGCGTTGTCTTAGAAAAACAAGGAGTGTTGCACGACTACAATGATGAAGAGTTGTCACAACACTTGCTCAAGACTAGGTATATCATTGAAACCATCATTTCCATTATATAGTCGTTGACACGATCTGCTAATTTATGGGGAATATGACTGTAATTGTTTTTTTCACTGCCTATATTGTCGCTATATTTCCCTACAATGGTATCATAGCCAATGTCAATATGATATATTTTGGGATAATCAACATGATCGGATTTTTGGTTTTATCATTTATTTTGCATGCGATGTGAATATTTTTTTCCAATCAAATACCACACACAATCCCAAACTAATACATATATGATATATATGAAATTTACATGTATCCCCTAAAAGTGAGTTTTGATGGTGGATGTGTAGTGTGGATGTGGCCAGTAACCCTATTATCTATGCATGCTTGTGTGGTTGGTAAATCCTATTTCATCTCAATTTGTATACTGATCCTCTACCTTATCTTCTAATTGTAAAAGTATTATTCTCTCCTA
The DNA here is from genome assembly GCA_963693085.1 of Alisma plantago-aquatica. Lineage (NCBI taxonomy): Eukaryota > Viridiplantae > Streptophyta > Magnoliopsida > Alismatales > Alismataceae > Alisma > Alisma plantago-aquatica. Next base: position 759,415,173 of record OY856410.1, read on the forward strand.
CCTTTGCTCCCCTTGAATGTAACTTGAGGTTTCTCTATAATCATGTAATAGTAGGATAGTTTAAATTCTTTGAGAAGGGTTTTGGACAAACTTAACGGGACAAATCTCCATGAATGGTTTTGGACTTTGAGAAGGGTTCTCAATGAAAATTGCAAGAACTATGTCCTTGATAAACCAATGCCAGAAATACCTTCTCCTTATGCGCCTATGGCTGAAGTAGATGCTTACTGGAATCATGCCAATGATGCCTTGGATATAAAGTACCTTATGCTAATCTACATGAACTATGAGTTTCATGGGAAATGTGAGGACATGGGGATTCTGGAGATGTGACACATCTTAAGAAAGTGAACCATAATCTAACAAAGTAAGAAAGGAATGATGTTAAAAAGTTGTTCTTTGAGTGGAAGCTGATAGAGGGAAACATAAAATAAGAACATGTGCTCAATATGAATGGACATGTGTATCATCTTAAGGAACTAGGATTCTCTTTGAGCCAAGAGTTGACCATGGAAATGATTTTGAAATCATTTCCATAATCATATAGACACTTTATTGAGAGTTACCGCTTGAATAATATGGCCAGACCGATGTTAGATTTTCTTGGTATTTTGATTCATGCGGAAGTAAGAATGAAGATGGACAAATCTGTGATGGTGATCAGTGGAATTGAGTGCAAGGATGATAGCAAGGTCATGAAGAGTTCTAAGGCCAAGAACAAATCAATTTCTTCAACACTCAAGATGAGGAGAAAGAAAAGTACAAGATAAACTTATCCTTTGTACTTGAAGGCGTTCAGTAAGAAGAATATGGGGATACAAATCTCCACTTTAGGTATATACATTATTCAGATAAACTTGTCTACTTCTTCATCATGGGTACTAGATAATGGATGTGGATCTCACATATGCTCGAATATACAGGTGATGAAGCCTTGTTTTAGGGCTTCATCTTGCGTCATATTGCACTTCAATCACATTTGCAAGTGTTAGATTATATGTTATTTCCCTCAATATGTGTTTTACTATAATGCACTTCTGGATAGTTTGTGTAGGTTTTATAGGTACTTTGTCCATTACTTGATTGAATGGAGAGAAGTTGGTTGAATCTAGGGTTTCCCTAGTCTTGGAGATCCCAAAATGAGGTGAAAACCACTCCCAACCTACCCTAAGTGGTCAAAGAATGTATTGAAGCAATAACCTTCATGGATGGCCAAATTCAAGACCCAAATGCAAGAATGTATCCCAGGACGACCATTCCTTGGTAGAATGGCTGTTATGGGATCCTTCCGCTACATTTGGGTCTTGAACTTGGCCATCTATGAAGGTTATTGCTTCATTACATTCTTTGACCACTTAGGGTAGGTTGGGAATGGTTTTGGCCTCATTTTGAGCTCATCCAAGCCTGGGGAAACCCTAGATTCAACCATCTTCTCACCATTCCATCAAGTAGTGGGCAAAGTACCTATAAAACATGCAAAATCATCCATAAGTACATTTTTTAGTAAAACACATATTGAGAGAAATAACATGTAATCTAACAATTGTAGATGTGATTGAAGTGAAATATGACACAAAATGAAGATCTAAAATAGGGCTTCATCACTTGCATATTTGAGCATATGTGAGATCCACAACCATTATTTAGTGCCCATGATGAAGATGTAGACATGTTTATCTCAATAATGTATATACTTGAAGTGGAGATATGTATCCCCATCTTCTTCTTCCTGAATACTTTCAAGTACAAATGATAAGTTTCTCTTGTTCTTTTCTTTCTCCTCATCTTGAGTGTTGAAATTCTGGATTTGGACTTGGCGTCAGAACTCTTCATGTCCTTACTCTCATCCTTGGAGTCAACTCTATTGATCACCATATATTTGTCCTTCTTCATTCTTGCTTCAACATGAATCAACATATAAAGAAAATATGATATCCGTCTAGCCATATTACTCAAGTGGTAACACTCAATAAAGTGGAAATATGATTTTGGAAATGATTTTAGAATCATATCCATGGCCAACTCTTGGCTCAAAAAGAATCCCAACTCTTCAAGGTGATACACATGTCCAATCATATTGAGCACATGTTCTTCTACTGAGTTTCACTCTACTAGCTTAAACTTAGAGAGCACCTTTATGACATCATTCCTTTCTTTCTTTGTGAGATTATGGTTCACTTCCTTACCATATCAAGAATCCCCATGTCCTTGCATTTCTCATGCAACTCATAGTTCATGCAGCATAGCATAAGGTACTTTATAACCAAGGCATCATTGGCATGCTTCCAACTATCATCCACTTTAGCAAGGTGTACCAGGAGTAGGTATTTTTGGCACTAATTTATTAAGGACATACAGCTTGCACGCTTCATTGAGAACCCTTCTCAAACTCCAAAACCATTTGTGGAAATTTGTCCCATCAAGTTTATCCTTTGTAAGGACTTATCCCAATACATATTTTCTTATCATTTGATTATACAAGAGAAATATTGCATTTTGTAAAAAATGCTCATTGATTTGATTTGAAAAATTGATGATATTCAATTAGGGTTTAATTCATTATCATTCTCGCTATTTTATTCAAATTGATAGCCCTCACATATCAATTTAGAAGATTGTAGCATACAACCTTCTAGAGAGCCAAGATCTAAAATAATTCAACTATTACCCAACAAATGCTAGAGTCCATAGTTAATTATTAAGGTAGGAAACTTTTGCTAATTGCATCATATGCAACTCTTGGATAGATGATATGCACAACTACTTGCCATGATCATATACATGCTTCTGGTGCTTAATTTCATTAAGGTCACACAATTATTCCTGACCTAAAAGACAACATGATAATAATGCACCCCGCTCGATGACCCCACATCACTATCATCACACTTCCTCAAGATGGACAACGCACCACGTTGGGATGCCCACACTTAGTTGATCAAGATTTTCATGTGTGTTGCTAATGGAAAGCATCTAGGACTTAATATTTAATTGAGAGAGTTTGTATTTATAAATACATATACTTTATCCAGTCACCGCATATATAGTATGTATCATATACACGCTATATCCCATAACAAAAACATGAAATAAACAAAAAGCAATAGTTATAACCATCCTAATGTAATTCCTTGGAACCAAAAGGAATGACCACAACCTAGGGTCTACATCACATGCAGAAACCTAATGTTGATGAAGATTTTTGCTTGCTAACTAGTGTTGACTAGTTCAACCCTTCAACTGATCGACTCACCTCCTGGCCCATTTGGTTGGTCATCTCCCCAGTCGTCTAGACTCTAGTCCACCATCTTATGGGTCCTCCAGTTGATCGTGTGGGCCTCCAAACGATCGATCATCCTTGTTCCTCCATCTTCTGGGCTTGTTTTCTTCATAGAAATAAGAGTTTAATCTATCCTACTATTACATGATTATAGAGAAACCTCAAGTTACATTTGAGGGGAGAAAAGGTAGAGAGGATAATACTTTTATAATTGGAAGATAAGGTAGAGGCTTGGTATGAAAACAAAGATGAAATAGGATCAACCAACCATACAACCATGCACCAATAATAGGGTTATTGGCCATAACCACGCTACACATCAACCATCAAAACTCACTTTTAGGGTGACGTGTGTAAATTGCAAGCATGGTATTTGATTGGACAAAATTTATTTGCATCGCATGCAAATAAACTATAAGACCAAAAATTCAATCATATCAATTATCCCATAATATAGAAGATTGACGTGGCTCTGATACCAATGTAAGGAAATATAGAGGTAAATTTCAAGCGTAGTATTTGATTGGACAAAATTTATTTGCATTGCATGTAGATAAACTATAAGACCAAAAATTCGATCATATAAATTATCTTAGAATATAGAAGATTGATGTTAGCTCTGATACCAATTTAGGGAAATATAGTGACAAAATACACTATGGAAGTAAAAAATTTACTGACACATTCCCTAAAAACTAGTGGATCACAACAACTATATAATGGAAATGATGGTTTCGAGGATATACATGGTCTTAGAGCAAATCTAGCGATATCTCTTTGTCATTGTAGTCACACAACACTCCTTATTGCACTTGGATGGCGTCTGCAGTTGCACCACAGACAACATATTGAAACAACTCCTACATCATCTCCTTGGTCTCTACCACAAACGACGGGTTGATTTCATCCTTCTAGTGATTAGAAAAGGCCACCTTACCTCTATGGAAGTCCACACAGACCGCCTAGAACTCGTATTGTCCTACTTGAATGAATAGGAAGGAGTTGTCCCTCCCGTTGGTGTACTAGTCACCAACTTGCTCTCCAATAATTGTTCTCTCTTACTATCCCTCCCTTTATTGAGTTCTCTTGGTTACCACAACCAGAGAAGACAAATAATTGTTAGAGATAATTAATCTGTTTGAGAAGCTCCCAATACCCCTCTATTAATAGGAGGGGTTAGGGTCTGGGTTCCCACTCTGTGTGGGAGTGGAAGGGACCGTGTTTTCCATGAATTAATTTCCCTATGATAGGTGAACCAATTGGTTAACTTAGTTAGGTGATCATTTCGCATGCTTTCCTATCACAATTTGAATCGATAACTCATTTCCAATTAATGTCTAAAAATTAACTCCTTGTACGAATCAAATTGAATAAGTGAACAGATCAACTATTCTCATTAATGGGGAAAATTACCAGAATCTTCAGTTGGCATGATTGTGTCGATCAGTTTACCAGGTGAATCGATCCTCTCACCAACCTTGAGCCAATCGATTCACCTAGTGAGTCGATCGGTTGGTGTCCTAACTCATGCAGAATCCATCCAATTCAATTTTCAATCAACCTAACACCCTAACCTGACAACCCACTATTTAAACTTGATGGTTTTGAGTCCAATCAGATAATTGGTTGTTTAATTGAATACCTTAAAATTTTTAGTAATCAACTCAAACATCATCCATGTATAAATTCATCTTCTAGGTGAATTCCTATGTGTGTGACCCTATAGGTCCCATATCACTTTTACAATCAATGTCCATAACTGGTGTATGACATCACAAGCAAAGAGTGGTTCCTAGTTACACATCAGTGCTACCCACGAGAATGGAAAGTTGACAAACAACTTCAACCTACAATATGTGTATGGCGTTATAGTGTTTATAGTTCTTTTGTCACGTATATCCAGATTGAACTCGAGGCATGGAGCAGTCATCCTCTTCAACAATCAATCTTGTTTCTTGAACCAGAGCAAACTGTCTAGTATATATCTAAGCTCAATATCACATATTGACTCACTTGTGCATTGTCATGCATTTTTTAGTCTTGCTAATCAAGAGGCCATGGATATCATACTCCCATAGGATGTACAAATCCCATCTACATCACTCACAATTAGTCCCCATGTGTCACAATCGTCCAATCATCACCATTATAGAAACCCTTATTCAAGATTATGTTTGATGATGTCAAAGAATATCAAATGCCATGTGATAAATGTAGTGACTTTAGGTCTAAGAACCATAATCAACACCAACACTACGAGATCTAACGATGACTACCATTGAAATGGTTTCCATGTGTTGCTCTAATGGTGAATCGGTCTGATACTTTGTTCTCTAACAAGTATATATGTGCATGGTTTGATATACCATATCATGACTAATGAGATTCTGTCATCAACCAACACACAATATAGTATTATGTGTTATATTGTTGTCTATCATTCTTCCACATTAACATTCGACTAGGGATATAATGAGAATGTATACTCCTAACATATGTATGATCTCATCGTTCAAGTCATGTACTTGAAGACATATGCCATTGAGTAATATCATTCTATAGACATTTATAATGTTACTCCATTATCTAATAACTAAATAAAATAGAATAAATTGGAATCTTGCCTTTATAAATAATAAAATAATTTACAATTTATTCATTACAATCATCATATATTAACTCTCTAGGAACACATACCAACAGTGACAACTACCACCAATCATTCTATGATCATTACTCAAGCCAAGGGCAGCTTGGCAACTATCCACCCCGCCTCCAGAGATGCCACAACAATGACCTATCTTCACTGGCACTTTCTACACGCTAGATCCAAATATGAAACCTCCACCATTTTGATTGCCTTCCAGTGTTCCACCTCTTTGATTGGATTTTGATTATGAGGACATAGTCAAGTTTAGGCTAAGGGTGGGGAGGTGTTGGAACAACTCTATCTTTACTTTGCTTTTTATTTTTATTTTTCTAAATTTGTAGGATCCACAACTATCTAGTGTAATCGTGGAGCATTATTATCATGATTTCTTCCTTCATCATACATGTATGTTCTTGTGTGCTTGTCTAAAAAAAATTTGCAATATGGAAATTAAAAAAAAAATCTTAAAGTGTCATATCTTGAAAAGTTTAGTTGCAAATTTGAAAGGTAATATCACCTAGAGGAAGTGTATGGGTTAGTCAGTGTGAGGACATTTGATTTGAATGAAAAATCTTAATTATCCATAAATTGAGGATGACGATGGGGTTTGAGCCCGAACCAACCAAATAATTAATGAGACCTTAAATGGAATTTTTAGAAAGAAATCCTAAGGTTACCCTACACATTGGTTGATAGTAGAGGGACATATCATAGTTTAAGAAAGGTATTGTCTCTTAATCTTGTGATTCCATCCACTTTTCAAACATTTGATCCACCACCTTAAGATGATCTAGTAACATGAATTGATTCCTTTGAGTGCATTGTATAGAATAATACTTAACATGATAATTAGTTTCTTTTTGTTCCATTAGTTACAAAGTGAAAAAAATGTGTGCATATCAATTAGTTGAATAATAACACAAAATGTAGATTGCATATCATATGCATGATTTGTTCTTTCATCATGTACCCATGTTGTCTTCCTCTGGGGATAAAATTGAAAGTATACACCGACCTACATCTCTAAATGAAAAAAATGAGTAATTATCGAGAAGCTCAAGCATGCTTTTCAACCATGATAAATTATTGATCCAATGAGAAAAAAGAAAAAAAATATATATGAAATAAAGAGGGAGAAAAGGATGCCTTGAGCTCAGTCTTGAATTTCTCTTCAAGAAGAGATGAGAACAACTACATGATGTATTCTCTTAAACTACTATTGTCAATCAATTGAAACTTTTAGTACATGCATCATTCCATTGAAAAACAACAGGCATTAGGATTCATGCATTTCTTACTTCCTTCAATTTGTAGGTTCATCATGTTTTATTTTTGCATAAATGATTTGAATGTTACTCGTGATTCTTCATAAGCTATCGACGTCATTCCACCCATTACTCTTATTGGTAGACCAAAAATATGATTGATCTCTTCATGCACTCTTATAAGGAGAACTGCTTCCAATTAGTTTGGTAGTTAGGAAAAAGAGCAATGTAGATATGGAATCACAGGATACACCAATAAAATGCCATATTGACTATGATAATAATTGTTGTATTGATAGTGTTTCACTGATCTAGGGGTGGACATCTTTAATGAACAATTTTGGTCACATGAGAGTAGGTATTTATCCAGTGGTCGGTAAGGGTCGGTTTGGGACCGCCAAGTGGGGATCATTGAGAATAGAAGTTCATGTAATTGTCCTTTTTCTTGCTTGTCTCAAATAGATACAAGGGTAGTGTTGCTCGAGGGCGATCGACATTTCCACTTGGGGGATTTTGATGCACTAAATATTATTCACTTTTTAGAGGCTAGTTTATTATGTATTTCATGCATAATTGGTCAGTTTGACATTATTTATGCATGGTTTATCATTATTAGCCAGTGACATACTTTTGCATAACATATTTACTATTTCTACAATTTGATATTGTTTTATCATAACTTATTGACCGACTTAATTCACACGTCCAAAATGGAGCAGATCTAGGGTAGTTGGACTCTTAGATTTATAACCCAACACTCAGGCCCCCACAACTATTATACAGGGTCCGACGTAGTTGATCGAGGTCAAACCATAGGGACAAGGTTGGTAATTGTTAGGAATGTAGATCCTTAGACTCAAATACAGAAATGAAGGGGTATATTAAGATGGTGTTCCTTATGGAACGATGTTGCTCCAAAAAAAGCTAGAAAAGCAAAGTTAAGAAAACAAAACAAGAGAATATGATCAAATAAGAAATATGTAACCAAAGTATGGATGGAAACTTGGATTGGGTTTCACCTACTGAGGTCTCTCACAAATATGCAATACTCACACCCTTTGTATACTCTTAGCAAGATTACAAGTAGTAATCATATATATATATATATATATATGTATATATATGTATATATATATGTATATATATATATTTATATATATATATTTTTTTATATATATATTTATATATATAATTATATATTTATATATATACCTCCTCTCTCAATCTTAGGATATATCTAGAATATAAGGTTGTCTCTCTCTCTCTCTAGATGGTAAACAAACAGTCACAAAGAAAACCATATGATATTAACTTTAGCATTCTAAAATTTTCATGCATTCATGCTACTTCATAACACTTAGATAAGATTAATACTACTCTTTCAAGGCATTAACAATTATACATTACAAGATGGTAGCTAATCATGAAAGTGAAGCATTAAGAACAAGAGTATGAAAATAATCTTTGCCAAGGATACAAATTCAAACAGATGCAAGTATGTACATGTTGGGAGAGCCTTAGTGGCTACTCCAAATCCAAGCTATGAGTTTAGCCACTCATTCTCATTAGTAGCATTTTAGATTTACATATGGATGAAGACAGGGAGTGATTTAGGAAGGAAGATAAGGAGAAAGAAGAAAAGAAACGTCGAAGTAGGGGACCAGGGGATACACCGATGGCGACCAGACGGTGGCCACAATCGATGGCCTAGTCCTATTGCTCATGGACGAACATAGCAATGCTAGAGGTCTCATATCTTTCTTTTCCCTTCTTCTGTCGAAGGAGGGACTCCAAAAGTGGATCGGGATGTGTGGGCAGATGTGTTGGAGTAGGGTCAATGGACTCTCATCCGATGTTCCTATCATATGATGGCGGCATGGATCAGTTGATGGCAGATACTTCCTTTTGTGGATCCACTTCTGGTCTGTAGTGTGAGCACGAAGACGATGCCCATGACTCTCGCTACGTAGTTGATGATCTCATATGTATTGGTGTCGTCTTGGGGTTCTTTACTTGTGCCCCAAGCCTCCCAAGTAGTCACCCTCGGGGTACGTGCTCAATAGTCCCTAGTACAATACATGTCAGAGCCACCGTCGGGTGTCAGCAACAGGAACACCATTGGTTGATGGGCATAGACATGCCACCGGTTGATGGTCGCAAGAGTGTTACTAGTTGATGCTTGCAAGCGTGCCATCGGTTGATGGGCACAGACACACCACCGGTTGATGGTCATAGGGGCACCGACGGTAGATGGTCGTAGGGGCGTTTGCAAGTGATGGGTTGTTGTAGCCATCAGTTACTAGCGCGGCAAGGGTGTTGTTGGGTAACATCCAATGGGTGATGGACCGATGGCTACATAGAGACTATCAATTGTTATCCGATGGTAGCTCTTCCTTTGATAATTGTGTTGGGTTTTAGGGGAGGCAGAGAAGGTAGTGGAAATAAAAAAATTTCTCCCCCAAACCCAGCACGAGGAAACGCGTCAAAGTCTATATAATAGGAAAGGATGGTTTGTGGAATCATACCTTGTCCCGAGGCTTGCTCGGCGACAATACATCGTGCCTTGCATGGTCTTCACCTTCGGTCTTGGACGGCATCTGTGCAGCTCCTGGTCGCACTGGGACTGAAGACTCCTCCTCCTACTGGACTGTCGGATGACAGTTGTCCTCCTAAGTGGCAGAAACCTCCCGCCTCTAAAGTAGTCCACACGGACCACCTGGAACTCCACTCTCCTTGTCCCACAAGGAATTGGAAGGAGTCGCACCCTCCTGTTGACGTACTAGTCGCCAACACACTCTCCTACCTCCAGTTGCAACTGCAGTTGTCCTTCCCTTGCTGCACCTCCCTTTGCAGGAAGCACTTGCTCGGGCTCTCTCTCAGTTACCAAAACCAGAGAGAATGACAACTTTGCAGAGCAACTGGTTGCACTGAGTTGTACTTTGAGAAGCCCCCAATACCCCTATATATAGGCGGGTCATGGGACAGGGTTCTCTGTCCCCAGAAATATGGGACTAAAGCAGGAGTAGAAGGGTTCGAGATTTTCCACAAAAGCAACCAACTCGCAAGCTGAACCGATCGGTTTACAAGTGAACCGGTCAGTTGGGGACCTGAACCGGTCGGTTGGAACACCAACCGATCGGTTGGGACCCATGAGCCGATCGGTTCACTTCTGAACCGGTCAGTTCGTGGTCCTGATCAGTTCCCGATTGACTTTCCTTCTTTTGTTTCTAATTGGTATCGAATTCCAATCCTTGTTCCAACAAATTGGGCAAGTGAAACGCAAGGAAAATTCTCACCGACTTGACTTTCCCAACTTGCTCGGTTGCACCAGTTGAACCGATCGTTTCAACACTTGAACCGATCATTTCACTCTGACCATGAGCCGATCGACTCAACACTTGAGCCGACCAGTTTAGCAACCTCAGCTGACCGGTTCAACACTTGAGCCGATCGGTTGGGAGCACAGGTTGTGCAGAATCAGTCAATTGCGATTTCAATCAATCTGATACTCCAATCAATGCGTCCAACACCTTGAACCATATGATATTGAGCTATCAACTGATTGAGTGTTTAATTGAACTACTAAACTCCTTTAGTAATCAATCTAAACATTGCTTTGTGGACAAAACTCCTCTTCCAGGTTTAATCCTATGTGTGTGACCCTGTAGGTCCATTTCAAGTTGGCAGTGAAAGTCCATAACACTTATGACTTCACAAGCAAAGAGCGGTGCCTAGTCACACATCATTTCCACCCAAGTGAAAGTAGAAAGTTGGAGAACAACTTTCATCCTACAATCTGTGAATGGTGTTACAGTGAATGTATAATCCCTTTGTCACTGATATCCTGAATGAACTCAAGGCATGGAACAGTCATCCTGTCAACGTTCATTCACTTTCTTGATCTCAGAGTAGATTGAAGGAGATATGTATGACATCAATATCACATACTGATTCAAACATGCGTGTGCACGCCTATCTCAATCCTACTCATCAAGTGGCCTTGGATATCAAACTACCTCAGGAGGGACAAATCCCATATCTATCACTCACCCCTCAAAAGCCCCATGTGTCAAAGCCACCCAATCATCACCTTTATAACAACCCATGTTTTAGGACTGCGTTTGATGATGTCAAAGTGTGCCCAACGACATGTGTTGAGTGTAGTGATTTCAGGTCTAAGAATCACACTCACCACCATCACTGTGAGTACTGACTGTGACTACCATGTCATGGTTCCATGTGTCAAACTCACGGTGGGTCTGTCCGGTACACTTGTTCTCTAACAAGTACCTATGTGTTTGGTTTGATATCTCTATATCATGACTAATGAGATTCTGTCATCAACCAACACCACAATCTAGTCTTATGTGTCATTGTTGTCTATCTACCTTCCACAATGACATCCGACTAGGGACATAACAAAAATGTACAAACTCTTAGCATATGTATGATCTCATCATTCAGGTCATGAACCTGAAGCATACGTCATTGAGTACTGTCATTCTCTAGACATTCAATCTGTTCTATCACTATCTCATATGAATGAACCAGAAAGAATTGGAAGCTTGCCTTTGTTGTTTATCAAATCAATCTTAATGTATCCCACCAATCATCCCATGATTGGCTCTCAGGGCATACATACTAACAGACTCCCACTTGCACTGCGAGCCAATCACCCATGAATCATATTCATAGTGATCTTCAAACATGTCCCACATGTTACTGTGCTCTTAGTGTGAACATAGTGAGTAATGGCAACACCTTGCCAAAGTCAGTATAAATTGCATGTCTCTCATCTCTTCACTGTACGTCACACGTATGAGATGGAGGTTCCGTAATATGCGATCTAGTATTCCTTTGCTAACCATTAGCCACATTGTATGATCAAGGATTCCAGACTTGTCATCAATGAGCGGAATATCTATAAGTTCATCTCATGAACTTCCAGATCCATATAGTATCTACTGCTATTCTGTAACGCATAGATACTCGGCATTTCCTTTTAAATGGTTTTATTGGAACATTTCCAATTATCAACAAAATTTCACTTTTATACATCCTATGTATATTTTGCGATTAATTTTCTGTCCTTTCGGAAGTTCGCATCAATGTAACTCTTTACATCGAACTCTTCCTTATCTCCATAGAACTAGTACTTCACAAGTACTTATCAAGTTCTCATGGTATTCCAGTAACCCTTACTGGAAGTAGACAGACATCCACTCGTCATGTCCCACATATGAGTTAACAGGATGAGCACATCAAATTGTCATGTCATACATACAAGATGATGTATGCATTTTATTCTTGCCATGTCCATACATGCAAGATAATGGGACGATTACATACATGATAGATCCATATCTATTCTTAGTGTTCCCATTCTTCATAAGAATTGGACACTTGGCCTTGGGATACTAACTCCATGTAGCATGGACAAGTTTTGTCCCACTGAATCTGTGCATACTGAACACTTCAGTACAGATTGCCAATGTATGCTCTCTCTTTTCAGGTCAAGAGATTTTCCGAGAACTATCTCTATAGATCTCTATTCTTATCACATAGGAAATATCTCTATCTTCCTTAAAGATAATTTCCACTTTTGGATTTCCATTTTAGAACATTTCCATTTCACATCAAAATGTGAAATGTGAATACGCTCCCACTAAATCACATATCCCTTCTTTATCTTTGACATATCAGTCAAACCCTTTGACTATATCATCAAAGTAAAGATCCAATTCTGAGTTGCTTGTACTCAATCAATCACATTGATTAGTCCATTGTAACTTATAGACTTCATTTGCATTAATGGATTCATAAACCTTATAGGTTGTGTCACGTACACATCCTTATTTTATTCCTCATAGGAATGCAGTTTTAGTATCCATATGCCAAATGTCTTAGTCATTAAGTTGCAATCAACAAGCATCATCCTTCTCAAAATGTTATCCATGTGTCTTAACACTTAAGACTCATTTGCACTTATGGATTTCATCCAATGGGTGCTACCATCAAGGTCATACCTTATGGTTCACATGGATATCATTTAGGATGTAATGGTCATAAACCATAACTCAAAATCCGGTTCCTCATATTTATCTGGATAGTTGAGTCATCACATGAACAACTCATCACATAGATAATTGAGGTGTATCTGTCAAGGATATAATAACTCACAACCCTTGTGATTCTTAATTTCCTTTATTAGTGTGGGGTATTCTTTTATTAAGAATAATTCATTTATTTGATAATCATTCTCTAACTCCTTAGAGTATGAATCCTTCTTGATTTAGACATCACCATGCCTTAATCATGAGTTCACTATGATACACTATCATAATCACTCATAAGGATCTCAAACATTTGGTCCAAGTAATTCATTCATTGATCTCATCAAGAATTAACACTTTACCAAATTCGTACTTCATCTATGATAATCTTGAACACTTCAAGATATTCATATTGGTATTTCTCTAAACACCGTTTGAAGTATTAGCATTTGTTCCAATAGGTATGTAAATACATCACATGTATTATACCTAATAGGACAATCATTCTCCCACTACCATTAGTGAAGATTGATTAATCATGTACAAGAGATTCATGTCTCTTACTGGTTCTCTAACCAAAAGAGTCTAGATTTATCCATCATATGGAAACTAGAAATGAATTTCTCATGATTGATGCTAATTTGATTATTTGAGTTATCAATAACTTTAGGTATCATTTTATCTTATGCATACCATGTATCACAAGATAAGCAAGGCATTGCCACAAAGATCATATTGAAACATCAACTTTATTAATTGCCATCATTGTCATACAATATGCAAAAATAAAGTGTTTCTATCTATTGGCAATGTATGAAATAGCAGTTCTCAACTCTATTTCGTGCCCTTTAGGCTGAAATAAACTAAAAGGTACTCCTATCTATGGCAGCAACACTTGCTCCAATGATGGGTACTCCTTTCTTGGTCCTTTCATAAAGGCCATCACTTCTTTGTGGATATTGCATATTATATATGACATATCCATATCTTGGTATCATATACCTCAGACAAAGAAGCGGTTCATTTCCTGATACCTTAGGTGGAGATCTCCATCCCCTTCTTCATCTTCTTTTGTTCTTCCAGATATAGAGGGCAATTCCCTCATACACCCTTTCCCCATGTGCCTTGAGGTTGAAGACGGCTTGGGTTGCTGGCTAGCATCAGAACACTTCTTTGCTTTGCCCTTACCCTTGCCCTGAAGACTTACCTTTCATTGATCTCATCAAAGATTAGGATTAGTCTTTCTTCATCCTTGCCTCTACTATCCTCAACATGTCCAACAACTCTTTCAATGCTTGTCAAAGTTGTTCATGTTGTAGCTTATCATGAATTGTATGATTCTCACAACATTTGCAGTATCATACCAATAGCCAACTCTTGGCTCAGAGGGAATCCTTCTTAGTCACGTTTTCCACATACCCAATCATATTGAGTGTGTGAATACCTTACTGGATCTCCTTCTGTCATGACATACTAGGACAGTGTCTTGGAGACATCATATGTCTCATGTTGTCTCTGCAACTCATAGTTCAGATAACACAACATCAAGCACTCCTTATCAATGTCATCCTCGGTATGCTTCCATAAGCATACTTTCAACCATTGATGTGGTGGGATTGAGTTCATCTGGTTCTGGTATAACTAGGATTTAGAGCTTTTGCTCTTTGAGAACACTTCTCATCATCCTAACTAGTCGTGGAAAAATTCCCATTTAATTTGTTGGTCTCAAAGACCGATCGCAAATAAAGTGATTTGTTGATTAACCATTTATTTTAACAAAAGGAAATATATGCAATTTTAGTCCAAAACTCTTTTTGACTTGTTTGATTGATTTGAAAAGTTGACGATAAAATTAGGCCTTTAATTAATTATCGCTCCCACTATTTTACTTCAAATTGATAGCCCTCACCATCAATTCGGAAGATTGCAGCGTGCAACCTTCTAGTGGGCAAGATCCTGAAATCCTCTAAGTCATGAGTTAGCTTTGGCTGATCGCCCACAACTTAGATCTCTCAGGTAGGAAACTCTTGCCAATTACATCATATGCAACTCTTGTTGAATGAACATGCACAACACCTTTCCATGAACATTCCTTGCCTCTGGGCTTAGACGCTCTAAGAATCACCAGTTAAGTCTAACCCAAAAGCCGACACGGTAAACATGCACCCTGCTTTGGCAGAACCTACATGTCTACCCTTCACACTTCCACAAGATATACGGCACACCACGCTTTGGCGTAACCTACACTTGGTCGATCGAGCTTTTCATGTGTGCCGCTAATGGAAGGCATATAAGACTTAATATTTTAATGAGGGATTTGGTTTTTATATACATATACATATCCAATCACCACAATACATAGTACATATCATATACATGCTATATCCCACAGAAAACATGCACAAACAATAAAAAGCGATGATTATGGCCAACCTAATGTGATTCCTCGAGCCAAGAGGAATCACGGTCATCTAGGTCTACATCACATGCAACCTGTACAAGATGAACATCTGTGCCTTGCCATCCGAGTTGATCAACTCATCACATGAATGATCTGTACTCTCCAGCTGGTCGTCTGGGTGCCACCAGCCGATCGGTTGGCTCCTCCAACCGATCGGTTCTCCTGATCGTCGTGCATCTCATCATGTCCGCCACCCGCTCGTCTCGCTCCTCGAACGGTCATCAACCGATCGGTTCACCCCTTGAACCGACCATCTGGAATGCCAACCGATCGGTTCACGCCTTGAACCGATCGTTTCAGTTGTTGTCTTACTGTCCGCCAGTCTTCGACATAACAGGAAATAAAAAACTATCCTATTTATTACATT
The DNA here is from genome assembly GCA_963693085.1 of Alisma plantago-aquatica. Taxonomy (NCBI): domain Eukaryota; kingdom Viridiplantae; phylum Streptophyta; class Magnoliopsida; order Alismatales; family Alismataceae; genus Alisma; species Alisma plantago-aquatica. The sequence goes on from OY856410.1 coordinate 759,431,249, forward strand.
GCTTTAAAAAGGGAAACCCCGAGTTACATTCGGGGAGAGCAAAGGTAGGAAAGAATCTCGAATTATTTCGAGTTACATCAGGAATAAGAGAGGGAAGATCGGTGCGCAGACCGAGATGCAAGCAACCACAAACAACCACACACAGATAAGGGTTTATAGGCCATAATCACGCTACACATCCACCACAAAACTTGTTTAAGGGCGACACGTATCGAGTGCATTAATAATACATATCATATATGTAATTGTGATTTGTGGATTTAGGATTGGACATGCATAAAGTCGATATTATTCGCATCGTATGCAATAAATAAAGGCGACAAACCAAAATCGATCATATCGATATTCCTAAAATATAGAGCAGTTGACGTGGCTTTGATACCACTATTGGGTTTTAGGGGAGGCAGAGAAGGCAGCGGAAATAAAAAATTTTCTCCCCCAAACCCAGCACGAGGAAACGTGTCAACGTCTATATAATAGGAAAGGATGGTTTGTGGAATCATACCTTGTCCCGAGCCTTTCTTGGTGACAATACCTCGCGCCTTGCGCGGTCTTCACCTCCGGTCTTCGACGGTGTCTGTGCAGCTCCTGGTCGCACTGGGACTGAAGACTCCTCCTCCTACCATACTGTCGGATGACAGTTGTCCTCCTAAGCGGCAGAAACCTCCCGCCTCTGAAGTAGTCCACATGGACCACCTGGAACTCCACTCTCCTTATCCCACAAGGAAGTGGAAGGAGTCGCACCCTCCTGTTGAAGTACTAGTCGCCAACACACTCTCCTACCTCCAGTTGCAACTGCAGTTGTCCTTCCCTTGCTGCACCTCCCTTTGCGGGAAGCACTTGCTCGGGCTCTCTCTCAGTTACCAAAACCAGAGAGAACGACAACTTTAAAGAGCAACTGGTTGCACTGAGTTGTACTTTGAGAAGCCCCCAATACCCCTATATATACGCGGGTCATGGGACAGGGTTCTCTATCCCCGGCAATATGGGACTAAAGCAGGAGTAGAAAGGTTCGAGATTTTCCACAAAAGTAATCAACTCGCAACCTAAACCGATCAGTTCACAAGTGAACCGGTCGGTTGGGGACCTGAACCGGTCGGTTGGAACACCAACCGATCGGTTGGGACCCATGAGCCGATCGGTTCACTTTTGAACCGGTCGGTTCGTGGTCCTCATCAGTTCCTGATTGACTTTCCTTCTTTTGTTTCTATTTGGTATCGAATACCAATCCTTGTTCCAATCAAATTGGGCAAGTGAAACGCAACAAAAATTCTCACCGACCTGACTTTCCCAACTTGCTCAGTTGCACCAGTTGAACCGGTCATTTCAACACTTGAACCGATCATTTCACTCTGACCATGAGCCGATCGACTCAACACTTGATTCGACCGGTTCAGCAACCTCATCCGACCAGTACAACACTTGAGCCGATCGGTTGGGAGCACATGTTGTGCAGAATCAGTCAATTGTGATTTCAATCAATCCGATACTCCAATCAATGCGTCCAACACCTTGAACCATATGATATTGAGCTATCAACTGATTGAGTGTTTAATTGAACTACTAAACTCCTTTAGTAATCAATCTAAACATTGCTTTGTGGACAAAACTCCTCTTCCAGGTTAAATCCTATGTGTGTGACCCTGCAGGTCCATTTCACGTTGGCAGTGAAAGTCCATAACACTTATGACTTCACAAGCAAAGAGCGGTGCCTAGTCACACATCATTGCTACCCAAGTGAAAGTAGAAAGTTGGAGAACAACTTTCATCCTACAATTCGTGAATGGTGTTACAATGAATGTATAATCCCTTTGTCACTGATATCCTGAATGAACTCAAGGCATGGAACAGTCATCCTGTCAACGTTCGTTCACTTTCTTGATCTCAGAGTAGATTGAAGGAGATATGTATGACATCAATATCACATACTGATTCACACATGTGTGCGCACACCTATCTCAATCCTACTCATCAAGTGGCCTTGGATATCAAACTCCCTTAGGAGGGACAAATCCCATATCTATCACTCACCCCTCAAAAGCCCCATGTGTCAAAGCCACCCAATCATCACCTTTATAACAACCCATGTTTCAGGACTGCGGTTGATGATGTCAAAGTGTGCCCAACGACATGTGTTGAGTGTAGTGATTTCAGGTCTAAGAATCACTCTCACCACCATCACTGTGACTACCATGTCATGGTTCCATGTGTCAAACTCACGGTGGGTCTGTCCGGTACACTTGTTCTCTAACAAGTACCTATGTGTTTGGTTTGATATCTCTATATCATGACTAATGAGATTCTGTCATCAACCAACACCACAATCTAGTCTTGTGTGTCATTGCTGTCTATCTACCTTCCACAATGACATCCGACTAGGGACATAACAAGAATGTACAAACTCTTAGCATCCGTATGATCTCATCGTTCAGGTCATGAACCTGAAGCATACGTCATTGAGTAATGTCATTCTCTAGACATTCAATCTGTTCTATCACTATCTCATATGACTGAACCAGAAAGAATTGGAATCTTGCCTTTGTTGTTTATCAAATCAATCTTAATGTATCCCACCAATCATCCCATGATTGACTCTCAGGGCATACATACCAACAAATTGTGCTTCCAATCCTTTGCTTACATACATGTGACGCCATTGTCATCATGAAAATAGGGTAGAGAGAGTATATGCAAGGTAGGAGGGGAAGTGAATATAAATTTTCCTAAATAAGGGAAAAATATAGATAAAATAAGACATAATATCCAAAAAAATTGGATGTTATCAACTCCCACAAACTTATAGTCTAGGAAATGATTGAGTCACACTAGAATTTGATAAATAGAACTTAAAATGATTGAGTCATATTAAATGTTGTTGAAATCAACTTTGATGTGATGCTTAACCAACTTAAACATATCCCTTTTTTAGGAAATCAAAGCTTATAGACATCCCATATACCCACAAAGTTGTATAGAGAACACTAATTAGTACAATATAATAAGGCAATTCAATTCTTTTCCCTTTTTATCTTTAAATAATAAAAATATTAACCTTGAAGTCTATGTGATGATGCACATGCATGAATTGGCATAGAGATCAAGGACACAAGAGCAATCAAAAAGGAAAAAAAAAGATGAGCTTAGATGCATTATTTTCGTCAGTGATCGGACAGTGCAAGTCAACCAAGACTATTGGCACGCAAAGTAATCCTCACTGCTCGGTCAAAAGTATTTGTTTTATAATTTTTTGTAATAAATCTCCAATCGAAGACCATTAAAGAGGTTAGGAAAAAAGCTAACGAACTTATAAATTTGTATAATTAGCCCCCAATCTGAGACTTAATTAATTTATTTATCACTAACTTTATATAAAAAGTGATGTTTGAAACAACATATTTTCTTAACTCCATGAACCCTTAATTAATCTAATTTAAGAGAAATCAAATGTAATGTTAACCTATTTAAAATGAGTCTTAGGAGAGAAAAGTTGAGTTAAGCACCTAGATTTCGGTATGTTACAAGCCCTATATATCTAAACTTCTTTAGAATATGATTAGATAAATAGAATTTAAAATGATTGAGTCATACTAAATGTTGTTAGAATCAACTTTATGTGTCTTCCAAATTGTGTAATTCAGGCAATGATTACTCAACTAAAACATATTCCCTTTTGTAGGAAATCAGAACATAAGATATCCCATATACCCACAATATAGCGAACACTCAATCGTATAATATAATAAGGCATTTCTTTAAATAATACAAATATTTATCCCGTAAAGTCTCAGATGCATTATTTTCGTCCGTGATCGGACGATGCAAGTCAATCAAAACTTTATGTGTCTTCCAAATTGTGTAATTCAGGCAATGATTACTCAACTGAAACATATTCCCTTTTGTAGGAAATCAGAACATAAGATATCCCATATACCCACAATATAGCGAACACTCAATCGTATAATATAATAAGGCATTTCTTTAAATAATACAAATATTTATCCCGTAAAGTCTCAGATGAGTTATTTTCGTCCGTGATCGGACGATGCAAGTCAATCAAAACTGCATGCACGCTATGTAATCGTCACTGCTCGGTTGCATATTTGCCGTACGCCGGATATATTCACATGTACTGTCGAACTGCCTGTGGGCGATGTGGGATTGAACTAATCCCTACAGCAACGGGGCACCTTTCGTGCTGAATTTCCCATGGTTGCTACAGATAGGGGTCCATCATTGGAGGGAAAGTCCTAAGACAAGCAGGTTGAATTGGATATTTGTTCCCTGCAGGTGATGGTGGATATTGTCGCAACGAAGGTGGTCTTGCCACCGAGTTTGTGGTTCTGGTGTTCATACTCGGACTTCAAACATCAGGAACCATCGCAACTCGGTTTTGCATTTGCTGTTCAAATCAGCCGCAATTAGCGTTACTTGGTCCTCTTGAGTTGTGCCCATATGAAATTAATCTTTCCTCCCTCCCGTAATGATCAAAATCGCGTTCTTTACTTATTTCTCCGTACACCAAATTGAATCAAGGACCACATCCCAATCGTGCCAGACCACCAAAATTGTCAATCGTCTAATACCAAACAGTATACAATTCAGTCTAATACGAAATATTGCGGTTTCATTTTTCCCGATTTCAAACGGGTCTTCCTTCTTCTACCCCGTCTCCCTTTTACTTGCAGGATGACATTGCAGAACCTGAAAACCAGCAGCCTGCTTGGATGCTGCAGCAGCAATAATGACAGCTGATGCCTACCTTCATCTCTAGTAAATGCATATACTCCACCCATTGTTATGCACATCACTGATCATATCTCTACATCTTTCTCTAGTATCTCATCTCCAAGGAAGAAGACCAGGTGGCATTAGACTGGTAGCTAAGTTATCGTTGTTGTCTTGTTGCGCTTTTGCGTGAAAGGGGGAGGAGCAGTTGGGATAGTAATGTAAATAATACACAAGAAAGCAAACGGCAAAGGAGAGTAAAGAAAAGATCATCACGTCACAATAAGTTTATATGTTGTCGTCAGCTTTTTGTATGTTTGTTTGGGTATACTAGGGCTTTGCAAGTACACATACAGATAAGTCCAGTATGTAAATTTGTCTATTGCATATTCACATGGTGTAGTCTTATGATACCCGGCCAAACAAGCTCCTCATTCGTGCTTGGACATGTATGTATGTATATGGTTTAATTTGTCCACTCAGGGACATTGTACAGTTAGATCTTTCAAGCGGTAGATACTAATTTTACTCAAACAATTGTTCAAGACAGTATTGTCGGGACTTATTGTAGGATGTTATCATTGCACGGACTGGTTGGTTTAGGTCGGTAGAATTTTCAATCCAACTTATTGTTCGATCGAGATTGTCTTGATCAAACTCTCAACCTGATCGACTGCTATCTAGGTCATACTCTAGTCTAACCGATTTGTAGTCAGAACAACCTTAATGTTAATTTTCTAGTCGTTTTACCAAATCGATAAACTTCCCCATATAGTCTATAGACAGAGTGTAGTTTGATTGAAGGATATTTCAACCAAAGTATAGTTAGATCGAGGATCAAACAAAAACACAATTAGATTCATAACTCCATTTTTTATTCAACCCAACGATATTTATTGACCAAAGAAGCTCCAACATGCTCTTTTTTTTGGCATAAATAGAGACTATGTATTATTTATCCCGCTCTCTATTGCAGGCAAAAAGAGATTGAATGTCTACATTTGTGCTCATGTTGAGAAGATTGATCTATTGACCGAAAGGAAAAGTGCATGGTACAAGACTGAGCATGCTTCACTATTGAATCTACAACATTGTTTTTAGTTCTAGGGATGTAGCCAATTTTGCTCCTTGGCAACGATGCATAGGGTTTGAATTTGAGGAGGCTATCACCGTCAGAAGTGACCAATGAGACAACCTCTGAGGAGTTAGAGAGGACATGGATATTGTTCCATTACTGCGTAAGGCTGACCTCCAAGCCTTTGATGATTGCGTGAAGCTCGACTTCAAGGGCAGAAGAGCTACATGATCGGAATCCACTGCCAAGGTAACACATACTAAATTTTCCACCATATGGATGCCAATCCCAGAGGATGGAGAGTGTGCATGGAAAGAAGCATCAACCATGGCATAGAAGTTGCTATAAGGGACCAAACTAATATTGGGTCCACGTGGGGCGTAGATTGTACCAGATGGAGAAGTCATGCTAGCAATTTTCTGGATTGTGGAATCTCAAAGTTTGATGAAGGAGGCCTTGATTGAGGTGGTTTTCATAATTCAATTGTGGGCTTGCTCATTTCTACAAGTCAACGTGTTCCAGCATGTGACCTGAAGGAGAGGAGGTTCCTCAGAGGTATCCTTAGGCACTTGAACCACATAAATGATCTATACATCCTCCTGAAGAGAGAGATGATCACTATTTATCCCAAGCGTACACTATATGGCTTTGCTAAATTGATAGTCTCTTAAAGCGTGCACAAGAGTATTACATCCATTGTTTCATAATGGGCATATTTCACAAATTTCCATGTGTCGATGTTTCTTCATTATGTTCGTGAGTAGGGCTCTATGTTGAAGGAGATAGAGGAAGACTCATACTCTTTCTGATACAACAAACTCCATATTTCTTTCTAGTTGCCTAGAGTATGAGATTTTTTGTGCTCACATATCTAGCAGAAAATCTAGAAGTTAATTGTCCGCTCTATTCAAAGGGCCACCCCCATAGGTCATGACCGCTATTGGCGATCGGAACGGGTAGAGCTTTAGAGATATTCCAACAGTGTTGTTGGCATGTATTGGTATATGAATCCTCAATCCCACTCACTATTTTCAAGTTTCATGGAGGTGACCATCAAGGTCTCAAGTTCAGCTGGTATTTGAAAGTCAGGTTGGAGGTCACATACAGACTTACCAATGGGACAAAAATCAAACCATATATTAGTAGATTCACGATCATTGATGACTTCATTGCATACATTATGAATTATTGGAGTATGCTTCTTGATAAACTCTAAGAGGATGAACCAAGTTTCTTTGAGATAATGCCCATTCTAGCATATTATTCCTTCATTACCTTCACCCAATGTTTGGAAGGTTGATTGAGAAAGGAGCAAACATTCTTAAGTATGAGCACATGATTTTGATCACATGCATCCTTGATGCCCTGGCCTCCAATATCTTTATTAGCTGTGATTTTTTTTTCATAAGACAAGGGTTGATTTACTTTGGTTCCAGTTACCAGATTAGATAAATCTTATGACATGCCTATTGATATCGTCACAGAGTAAAGGAAAGAGTTGCACTGACTGCATCATAATGATAGGGATCACCATGGTTTTTGCTAGATTAATCCTACCTAAAAGGGATAAATGCAGAATGGACCAATTGTTCATACAGTCACGAATAGAAGAGATGATACTAGAATGGGTATCCTTGTTGACATGTAATGAAGGACATGCACCCCTAGGTATCTTCCTAAGTCCTCTGTCCAAGGGAATCCCAACTTCCTGCTAATGGTGTGGATTCTGGATTTTAGAATGTAAACACTGAAGAAACATTTATATTTCTTTATTGATTAGACCTTCCCTAAGACATGTGCAAATTTGGCAAGAATGTCATTGATGATATCAAATTGATCCATCAAAGCCTCACCCATTAGCTTTTAACTTAAGAGTTATACATTGCCCATATTTTGATAATGACTTAACAATTCCATTCCTATGTATCTAATGTGTTTGTTCAAGATTGATTTCAGGCTTTAGGTACATGAAAATGATCAAATTATACAAGCCCTAGCTTGTTCAAGTTCAAGTCAAATCCAATGCAAGTGTGAAATTCGGGAAATCAGTCCAAATGACCTTAGATGATTTTTGTAATCACTTGTATTGATGATATGACTTGTAACTAAGATGAGAATAAATCAAGGACATTTAATTCCAAGGTTTGATCACTCAAAAATCAAATAAGAAAATTTGTCACTAGCTGATCATCGGTTGAGCCTATGATGGATTTTCTAAAGATGACCCATCGGTTGAGTTGTACACTCACAGAACTCGAGCGACTGACTCACTGAGCATACCTAATTTTAGCTCATCAGTCGAGTTTCCCAGAATAAACACGACCGATAGTTTGAAAATTGGCTTTGTCATTTAGCAGATAGGTCGAGTTACCTTTATTGAAACTTGACTAAACGTACTGTATAGAAAATGTAAAAAAATGATTATAATCGTTGGTGAGTTTTTTTGGGCAAAAATAGATCTGTTGCATTGTAAAAAATAGCTATATTTCGACCCTACATGATTCCACACTCAAGGGAACACCCCCATTTATAAATAGGACCCCTTGGAGTTCATTCTAAGTTTGCTCATTCATGATATTCTAAGTCCTTGCTAGAGTAGAGTGTGTTGCAACACCTTGAGCCCCTTTCACTTTTGTGATTATGAGTGAGATAGGCCTATTGTAAGAGAGCTACTTCTTTGTGCTTGTAAATCTCTCATCTACTTCATCTTCCCTACCTCTTTCCTCCATGAAGCAAAGGTGAAGCAAGCTACTCTGAGTGAAGGTGGAGTTGTTATTGGTCCTCTTCAAGTTTGAAGAAGAGGTGAAGATATTCTCTAGGAGAAGGAGAAGGCAAAGGCTGAAGATCCAAGAAGAGTAGGAAAGTCCTTGAAGGCGGAAGACTTTTTCTAGAGTGGGTAAGACCTTAGAAAAGGTTGAAGACTCTTGGAAAAGTGAGTAAGTCCTTGGTAAGGTGGAATACTCTTGGTGCTTGGATGGGAAAGTCCTTTGGTGGTATTGTGTTGTAGCTCTTATTGGTGAATATATAGAGAAAAGAACTTGCAAAGTCCTAGAGGTTGACCTCTCTAGGGTAGTGGACTGACTCTCTCATAGTTTAGAGTGTGGAACCACTCTACATGACCTTGTCAAGTGCTTGCTATCAATTCCTCTCATCCTTGCTATGCTTATTAGTTAGGACTTCAAATTGCACTTAAGCTATGGATTTTAATTTGATATAATTTGAATGTCTAATCTATCTTGTGAGAATTTTTGAAGCTCTATTCATCCCCCCTCTAGATCCCTAGATCCAACAAGTGGTATCAGAGACAAGGATATTCTCCAACAATCTTCCACGAGACGAGAAGGTAGGTGACAACCTACTTGGATCTCTCAACCTAGAGAGAGGTTTCTCCATGCATCCTTCGGTCTTTAAAGGCACCAACTTCCTATATTAGAAGAGGCATATGCAATTCTACATTCAAGGCATGAACATTGACATGTGGAAGTTGATGGTCACACCTTACAAGGAGCCTACCGGAGCTGTTGCAACATAGAGTGAAGATTCTCTTAAAGATGCCCAACTCAATGCCCAAGCCATAAGCATCCTCTAAGCATCCCTTACCCCAGTGGAGTTCAACTAGATCTCATCTTGGGACACCGCCTATGAGATTTGGGACAAATTGTTCATCACCTATGAGGGCACAAAGCAAGTCAAGGAGGCAAAGATCTACATGTTGAACAACCTTCTGGAGAACTTCAAGATGGGAAAGAAAGAAGGGATTGCAAAGATGTATGCAAGACTCAATGCCATCATCAACGAGTTGGCTGGATTGGGCAACACTTTGGATAGAGGTGTAATCAACTCCAAGATCTTGAGAACTCCACCAAAGAGATGGGAGTCAAAGGTCACCTCCATTGAAGAATTGAGGAGCCTTGGTGACATTTCAACCGAAGAGCTAATTGGCAACCTCCAAGCCCATGAGCCAAGGCTTGACAATCAAGAAGAAGAAGCCAAGCAAGAAGAGAAGGAAGCCAAGAAGATCAAAGATAGTGCTTTCAAATCATAAGTAGAGGTGATCATCCTTCAACAACAACTTGCTTTCTAGACTTCTCCTTCCTCCTCTAGTGAAGATGATGACCCAAGTGAGCATGAAGCCAACTACATCAAGGGCAAACACTTCAAGGGAAAGCAATTTTCCTCCTCCTCAACTCCTAGATGCTACAAGTGTGGACAAAACGGGCATTACAAGAGTGAATGTCCCAAGTCAAGAAAGTCACACCACAAGGGTAGCTCAAAGAAGGAAGAGGAGTACAAGAAGGAGAGAAAGTATAAGAGGAAGGACAAGAAGGAGAAAAGACATAAGAATACAACTCATGCATCTTGGGAAGCTTCATCTTCAAGCAGCTCAAGATCCAAAGAAGATGAAGAGTGCCACCTTGCACTCATGGCCTCTACTAGTGAAGAAATTGGTGAGGTAAGTGAGGTAAGAGAGGTGAGTTTGCATGAGTTATCCAAGGAAGTTGTTATTGACATGCTTATCTCTATCCATTCATCTTTTGCTAAATGTAAATCTAAAATAAAATGGTTAGGAAAAATCATTGATGATCTATGTGCCAAACTTGAAATTCTTGAGTTGAATGAGAAATGTAACCTTGAGAGTATTGATAATTTGCATGGGAAATACCTTGATCTTGAGCTCCAATACAATGGAGTTGAAGTTCAGAATGGTATCTACCTTAAGAACATTGAAAATCTTAAGGAAGAGAACACAAATTGCCTTAAAGAGCTTGAAATGATTAAAACTAAAAATGTTGAATTTAAGATCCTTATTGATGCTCATAGAGAAGAAAGAGATGTCTATCTTAAAGAAATCCAAATGCTAAATTGCTTGGTCAAGTAAATGATCTATCTTCTCGACCTTTATTGCCTAGTGCTAATGTTGCCTCTATTTCTCTTGAAAAGAATTCATATTTAACTAAAGCCTTATGCCTTGAGGCTGATCTTGTTCATTCTAGGGATGACATAGCTAGCTCATCTTCTACCATTATTTATTTAAATGATGATAACCATAGATTGAGAGCATCCCTATAGAAATTCCTCAAAGGGAAGAACTCCATAAATGAAATCCTTGACCATTCTACCAAACAAACTAGTACTAGTGGTTTGGGATTTATAGGGGGGAATCAAAGGGCAAGAGCAAAGCAAAAGGTAAGAAAAAGAGCAAGGAAACCTCTTTCTTTACAGGAGAGTCTTCTGGCACTAAGAATCCTATGGTTTGTTCTTATTGTAAATGTGATGATCATTACTCTACTTATTGTCCTTACAAGCCTAAGGGGACCAACCCAAAGATGAAATGGGTCCCCAAGCTAACTCCGGATCCCAAAGTTTGAGTTGGGAACTGACATTCACCTTTCTTGTAGGAAAAAGGAACATGAATTGTTGGTAGTGGCTGCACTAAGCATATACATGTGATATAAGCCATTTTAACAATTTCACCAAAAAGAAAGGAGGTTTGGTCACCTTTGGGGACAACAAGAAAGGTAAAGTCAAAGGTGAGGGTGATGTAGGTGAATACTTGTGTATCAAGAATGTTCTTTTTGTGGATGACCTACATCACAATTTAATTAGTGTTAGTCAACTATGTGACAATGGTTACCTTGTGCTATATACTTCTTTTGAATTCTTGATTCTAGATTCCCTCACCTACCAAGTTATATATACTTCTTTATGTTATTGTTCTTGACTGTATTAATCCTATTGTTGGTAGATGCCTAGTATTCAACTCAAATGATATTTCTCTTTGGCACCGCTGGCTTGGTCATGTAAATATACATCAGTTGAAGAAGTTGAGAAAAAAAGACTTGGTCAAGGGACTTCCCAAATTGGATTTTGAAAAGGATGACGAATGCCAACCTTGTACCCAAGGAAAGAAAACCACATCCTCCTTCAAATCCAAAGGAGTCCTTAGTACTAAGAGAGATCTTGAGCTTCTTCATATTGATGTATTTGGACCAATGAGAACTCAATCCCTTCGTGGTTCCAAGTATTGCTTTGTTATTGTCGATGATTTTTCTAGATATACTTAGACCTTCTTTCTCATTTCCAAAAGTGATACACTTGATATTTTCTCAAGATTTTCTAAACGAGTTGAGAATGAAGCTTCTTGTTGGATTGTTTCCATCTGTAGTGACCATGGGGGAGAATTTGAAAATGAGATTTTCGAATGTTTTTGTCAAGAATCTGGTTATGCACACAACTTCTCTTCACCTCGAACACCTCAATAAAATGGGGTTGTAGAGAGGAAGAATAGGTCTTTATAGGATATTGCTAGGACCATGCTTCTAGAGTATGATAATCCTAAGAAGTTTTGAGTTGAAGCTGTCAGTACCTCATGTTTTGTGCAAAATTGGGTTTTACTCATCCTTCTTTAAAGAAAACCCCCTATGAGCTACGGCATGGTAGGAAGCCTTCTATCAAGTATTTCCATGTTTTTAGATGTCCTTGTTTTGTTTTGAATACAAAATATTCTCTCGACAAGTTTGATCTAAAGTCTTACAAGGCTTTCTTTCTTGGCTATAGCACTACTAGCAAGGCTTATAGAGTTTTTCATGTTGATCTTGCTAAAGTAGAATCCATAAATGTAAATTTTATTGAGACTAACCCATTTATTGCCAAAGATATAGTTCCAAATGATGATGTTGTAGGTGAAGTAATTCCTATTCTAAAAGATATCAACATCACCCAAAAGGAAAAAGAGGTAGTCACTTAAGAAGAAGAGAAAGATGATGAGAAGAAGGATCCAACCCCCCGATTTGTAAGGAATCACCCAAAGGAGTTGATTTTAGGTGATCCATTTGAAAGAGTGAAGACGCGGGCTCCATTCAACAAAGAGAAAACCAACAATGCCTTCATCTCATAAATCAAGCCAAAGAACATCAATGAAGCTCTTGGGGATGATGAGTGGATCCTAACTATGCAAGAAGAGTTGGAGCAATTTGAAAAAAACAAAATCTGGACCCTAGTGCCAAGACCAAGTGATAGGAAGATCATTGGCTCCAAATAGGTCTACTGCAACAAGCTTGATGAAAGCGGAAAAATGGTAAGTAACAAAGCAAAAGGTTAGTGGCTCAGGGTTGCAATTGACAGGAAAGTATAGACGTAACATCTGGGCCCACTGCCCATGGCTCTAGTAGAGTTTCAGGAATGATGACTGGCCCCACAAACTACCACTAGCCTTAACTGCGCACTTTGTCCACACTGACGTGCAAGCCAGGATCAACTTCCCAACTGGTCACCCATCCTAGTACTACTCCAAGCTGAGCATGCTTAACTATGGAGTTCTTTAGTGATGGGCTCCCAGAAAAGGAGGTGCACCTTGGTGATATGGGTAGTCCTTGTCAAGTCTCAACTATATGGCCTCATAATCTAACCCCATTTCAGTGCAGACCCACAATGGCCCATGGACACCCAACTCCCGTCCACGGCTACCAGCGTAAGGGCGGCTCCATCTCATCTCTACGAATAGCCCTTTTCAACTTGCTTAGACCGCACGGCTCAAGACTAGCATGCCACATGCCCATGTGGGCCCCACATACTGGAGGGGTTATGGCTTTGATACCAAAAACTTGTGGCAACACATCCCATTATCATATAGATAATGAGGTGTTACGCGAAAACATGTGGAAATCACCATAACCACAGATTATGAAAATACGGGTTAATTAAAATCGATTGCGAAAAACAGATAAACTGTGAAACTATTACTTTCCAGTCCTCATCCTATACAGAAACATGTCATATATATACATACACGAGATTTGATACGTGTCTACCGCTTACAGAAACAGTTGTTCATTCATCACGTGAGATCACCACCTGTTCATATACATAAAGGCCCATATCCGGCCAACAGCAAGATATACCAACGTCATCGATCGTTCATCGTAAAACATCGTCAAAACACTGCCAAGGACCTGAGAGTACAGGGATGACTCTAGACTCTACTACAAAACATCCAAAACAACAGCATGTCTAACGCTTGCCTTGTACTGCTCCTCAAGCTGCTCGGCCGCAACACCACGACCACGACCACGTCTACCTCGACCACCTAAAAAGGGGTTAAACCAGCAGGGTGAGAAAATTGAACAATTGTCCCAGCGGGAAACATAACTCCCCACCACAACTACAGAACCTCAGCAAGATGAACTATAACAGTAGATAACTATTTAACAGATACAACATGAGCAGTTTATATAAAGCAAAGCTATTCTTACCAACAAGCTTACCAGCTGTTCAAAAGCATATAACCAGATATCTCTCAATGGAACATGATTAACAAGATAAGATGTATCACTATGTAACATGATTATCAGAGAGGGATATAATGTCACATATCCTGATTATCAAGGTAAGACATTGTCACAAAACCTGCAAGATATAACAGAGATATTACACAAACAAGGCCTTAACCAATGTTTCGTGTTTATCTTAAGCAGTAAAAACTAAACGGATGTATTACGTATTATTATGCCCCGAGGATTTTAATCGTACCATTCAAATCCAGCCTCTGGCTGCGAAGCCTAAAGCCGATGCCATACAAGGTCAATGGAAGAGCTAGAATCCACAACCTCCCACCTCGTGCTCAGTACACGAGTACAACACAAGCAGGACCATAGTCACATGCTGAAGTGGTCTAAGCCACAGGGTCAGCTCCATAGGCTACCCTCACTCTAGCCCGCCTTGGTATAGGTCTCAGCGCTAGTACAACTGAGCCACGGGCTTGTTCACCATGCTCTGATCCATGAACGTATTCATGCTCTTCACATCACATATCCTAAGCCATGGGCCTGTTCACCATGCTCTATATACATATCTGAGTCTGCAACCGAAGTTACACTCTTACCTCCTCATTTTTAGGTTAGGAGCAACCTACACATATTCAACAATATGCGCTTCCAGGTTAACCCGTAGGAGAACTCGTTTCACCATCACCAAGTCCTGACGATGATGGATCTATGGCCAGGGCAAACTACATGATATAATTCCACTGTAATTAATTAGTATCTTTTAGATGGATTGCAGGATTCAACCAAGTTATATAACATGCAAAACATAACAGAAAGTAAAAAACATTATATTATTATGGTAACCACATCAACCTGATCCATCACAAGGATCCCACATCACATGTTACCACTTGGCCTCTTGCCAACCATCCAGATCCATATCAAGGATCCTCACATACCACAGAATCTCAACCCCTCATCATGTATTGCCACTGCCTCTTCAAGGCTCACATCAATCATCGTGGGACCAACACATCATACATACAACCTCATAGAATAATTATCAAAGTAATGTTACTCATCACATGTATCTCATAGCCCTCTCATGGCTAAACATCACCTGCATGGTTAGGGTACATAATAATCATAGTTTCAATATAAGGAATATGCTCACTATCATGAAATATCATACAAGATACTCTACTTATTAGGCTTACACTATTTGGTGATCAAGTGTATTAAGCACATCATTAACAAACCATATTCATGTTCACCCTTATCTCAAGATTATACAAACAATCAAGGTATTCACTTTATATAGAAATCATGTTGAGTATACAGAGCAAACACTATTGTTACCAATGTCATTACTGTTACCATCCACTATCATCATCATTATTATCTTTATCATTAAGCCACCATTAATGTAACTACCATTTAACATTGCCATTAACAAATAAGCATAAGACTTACATCATGCATGTCATTACTACTCTTGTTACCATCATTACTATTATCAGCATCATCATCCACTATTATCTTTATTGTTATAACATTAAGCAAACTATTAATGTAACTGTCACTTAGCATCATCATTAACATTATTATTGCTTCCACTACTAACAAGACATCACCATCATTTACATTATTAACATCTTTGCTATCAATAGCACTATTAACGTTATCATTGTTATCATTACTAATCAAGGCATCACTATCGTTTATTGGTGCATAAGCATCCACTTCCATCGCACTAGAAACCGTCATTAAAGAACCATACCACCCTCACTACAACTCACAACCCTCACTATAGCTAGCTCACACGGCTAGGGCATGGGAAGGCAGCAAAGCTGCGTTGCACCCAGTGCCCAGCCTGACACATCGTCACAAGAGAGGAGTGTCGCGCGTCAGGGGTGTCGCGTGTCACACCCTATCGGGCAACGCCCGTCACAGCTCATCAC
Organism: Alisma plantago-aquatica; assembly: GCA_963693085.1. Lineage (NCBI taxonomy): Eukaryota > Viridiplantae > Streptophyta > Magnoliopsida > Alismatales > Alismataceae > Alisma > Alisma plantago-aquatica. The sequence continues at coordinate 759,447,274 of OY856410.1, forward strand.
GATGCCCGGCACTCAAGGATAACACCCAGATAACAACCTCACAACGGCCAAGAGAGAGAAGGAAAGAGAGAAGGAAACACTCCTTAAAACGTGCAACTACCTATCCAGGCCTATCGGCCGACACATACCCAAACCAGGGGCGTGACGCCCATCACAACCCCACTCTATCGCGCATCACAACCCAAGAGGTAACGCCCGTCAGGGCTATCGGCCAGCACCATGTTGCATATCGTGCAACCCAACTAACTCACCAAACTAGGCCCTGTCGTCCACCAAGATACTAAGGCCTATCGTCCATGAGAAGAATAAGGGTGTTGCTCATCACAAGAGGAACCCTATCGCCCATCATGGTCACCATCATATCGGCCAACATAACCCTAATTCACCCTATCACCCAACATAAGGGCAAGGTATCTCCCAACACCATGATCATACACACCATATCGTCCATCAAGGAGGGTACCATATCATCCATCACCAAGACAAAGGTACCATGTCGTACAACTCAAAAGGATATCGTCCAACACACCAACAAAGAAGGGGTATCGCCCACCCTAGGTCACCTTCAACCTCCAACTCAAGGGAGCACAAACCCTAGATCACAAGGTATACTAAGCTACAAAGAAACCCTAAACCCTAAGGGGAGATCGGCCACCAAAGGAAACACAAGCAAGGTACAAATCTAAGCTACTAACTTATGAACAAGAACAAGAACAAGAGGTAATGAAGTTAGGGTTAGAAGTTATGCAACCCGCCTTAAGCTCCAATATCCAAGGAAGAAGAAGCACTCCAAGGTCCAAGGGATATCGTCCACCAAGCTTCTTTAAGAGGGTATCGGCCACCACTGCTACTCCAGGAGAGTGTATCGGCCAACACAAGCAAGGAAGGAGAGGAGTGTTGTGCACTCAAGGTGGAGGAGAGACCAAAAGAGCAAAGGAAGCTAAGGCAAGGGAAAGAGCTACTTATATATAAAGAAGGGGAGGAGAAACCAAGGTAGATCTATGCTAAGTGTCGTCCACACAAGGGACACTTGTCCTAGGGTTCAAGCCAACACTCTAGCAAGCCAAGAGACACTTGTCCAAGACATGCACCAAGTGTCCACCAACCAAGACCAAGCAACATGGGAGACACATGCATCAACTCTGATGGGCAACACACCAAGGCTCCTGGGTGACACACCACCATGTTGGGCGACACAAGCTTCACTTGGCCGACACAAGGCTCAAGCAAGCCCAAACAAAGCATCCCAAGGCCCAAACAAGCTCAAGCAAGGCCCAAGAAACTCAAACAACAAGCCCAAGCCTTCCTCTCAACCCTAGAGGAAGCAAAGAGGGGAAAACATCTCACAAGATGGCATACTTGCACACAAAACCTTAAACTTGGGTTATTTGCAAGTAGCCCCTCAAACACTCAACAAAGCACAACATAACCCTAATCACCATCAAAGGTGATTAGCAAGCACCAAAGCACTAAGATCAAGCAAAACGAACAGGGTAAACCCTAAACGCAGGTCAGTGTCCTTACAATAGATTTTGATGAAACATATGGACCTATATCTAGACTTGAGTCCATTCATATTTTGCTTGCCTTTGATAGTCATAAAAACTTTCTTCTGTATCAAATGGATGTTAAAAGTGCATTTTTGAATGGTATAATTGAGGAGGAAGTGTATGTTGCACAACCTTTGGGCTTTGAACATGATTGTTTACCTAATCATGTTTATTTGTTGCAAAAAGTTCTCTATGGACTCAAAAAAAACCTAGAGCTTGGTATAAGAAATTAAATAACTTTTTGTTAGATCAGGGGTATATTATGGGCAAAGTGGATTCTACCCTATTTCTAAAGCACAGTTCTAACAATTTTCTTATCATACAAATATATGTCGATGGTATCATTTTTGGCAGAACCAACCTTGATCTTTACAAAGAATTTAGGGATCATATGCAGAGTGGATTTGAGATGAGTATGGATGAACTCACGTTCTTCCTTGGCTTTCAAATCAAGCAAACAAATGATGTGAACTTCATCAACCAAGTCAAGTACACAAGTGTAGTACTCAAGCGCTTTGGAATGGAGAATACCAAGCATATGGACACACCCATGTCAAGTACTGCCAAATTTGACAAAGATGAAGAAGGTGAGAAGATAGATGAGAATCTCTATAGAGGTATGATTGGAAGTTTACTTTACTTAACTGCCTCTAGACCTGATATAATGTTTAGTGTTGTCTTGTGTGCTCTCTTTCAATCAAATCATAAGAAATCACATCCTATAGCTGTTAAGAGGATTTTAAGGTACTTAGCCAAAACCCAAAATTTTAGATTGTGGTATCCCAAATCAAGGGACTTTACTCTTACTACTTATAGTAATGCAGATCATTGTTGGGTTCTTGATTGATAGAAAGTGTACAAGTGGCACTTGTTTCCTCCTATGACCATGCTTGATGTCTTGGTTCTTCAATAAATAGAGCACAGTGGCATTATCAACCACTAAGGTTGAATACATTGCAGCCAGGAGTTGTTGTGCCCAGGTACCATGGATGAAGCAAATGCTCCAAGACTTTAACATTCATTTTGATGCGTCTCCTATATATTGTGATAATACTAGTGTAATTAACTTGTCATATAATCCTATCTTGCATAGCAGAGCTAAACATATAGAGGTTCGTCATCATTTTCCCTGTGATCACATTGCCAAAAAGGATATCTATATCACACATGTGGACACGGAAAATCGATTGGCGAACATTTTCACGAAACCTCTAGCTAGAAAGAAATTTAACATTATTAGATCAAAATTAGTTATAACTACTTTGAATGAATCGGATATGCCTTCTAGCTAGTTATCATTTGTCCTATATGTTTTGCCTCTGTTTTGATCGTCTTTGCTTGCTAATATTCTAAAAATCAGTTTTTCATATTCATTTTTCCTTTTTTTCTAATTTTTGGGTATTTTTCACAAACACATGTTTTACCACAAAATAGCACCCAGTGATGAGTGATATGTGCCTAAGTATGTTCAAAATACATAATGGACTTGAAAAATAAATTTAATTAGCACTCTAATGGCTTGAAACTAAGTTTTGTATGTTTAGATCAGGTTGACCATCGGTCGAGTTGCCAACTCAACCGATCAGAGGCCAAGAGATTTTTAAAAAAGCCTATCAATTGAGTTTCTGAGTTCACAGAACTCAACTGATGGCCGTGCTGGAGCAATTTTAAGTTGAGTTCGGCTGACTATTCTCCTTCTCAACTAGAGAAAAGATGATCGATTCCACATCCATTTCTCCTATGCTCTCTACCCTTGCCCTAACCTTCCTCAACCTAGCCCTAGCCTGACCTAGTTTGACCTCCCTTGACCTTCCCCCTTGCCATCCTAGGTTTGTGGATCAGTTTTGGTGGTGACTCTTTAACTTTTTCTCTCTTGTTCCTCTCTTTTTCATCTTTATGGTATCTAATATGAGGAAGAGGGCTGCCCCAGCTAATGCACCTTCATGTTTGTCCAACTCCCACTTGATTCCATTTGATGACACTCTTTTTATCTCAAATGAGACTATAAATAGGTATAATGAGCTCCTTCCCCAAAATCCTTTCTCGTTTTGTGCCCTATGTGAGCCTAGACCTAGAAGACAAGAGGTCATAGATCAAGTAGCAGAGTTGCTTAATGTTCAACATCTCTCAACCTTAGGTGTTGAACGCGAGTGATACAACAATTTGATCACTAGCACGAAAGTGGTTCAAGAATTCTATGCTAAATTGTGTTGGAATTACAACACCCTCATACCCCCGCCTAATACTCAAGTAGTCCTCACATTCATGATAGCCACGAAGAAATTTCAAGTTTCTAGGGATACCCTAAATATCTTCTTTTCAAGTACTGATGAAACTGACACATGGTGTAAGGACTACCCAAAGTACTTTGACCTAGTTGATCCTGAGGCCTTCTACAAATAATATGATCTTACTCTCCCAGATATTCATAGGTTCTTGAAGAAGCATCCATTCCCTTATAGGAAGAAGTTCACCCTTCCCTCCTCTGCCTTGGATCTCAAGAGACGCATCCTTGCCCTAGTTGTTAACTACAATATCCATCCCAAGAAGAACCAAATCGAGATTGCAGAAAACACTGTGGTGATCATGTATTGTCTTTTGGAGAGCATCAGAGCCAAGTGGTCAAGATATATTCTCCACCATATGACCTGCTTTGACTCAGGAAAGAACACCCATGGCACCCACCCTCCCTACCCAGCCTTGATTTGTGGTCTTTTCCAGCTTGTCACTGGAAAATCTCTTTTCCACAACTTTCATTACATACCTTCTCAAAAAGGAGTTTGCATCAGTGAGACCACTCTTCAGAAGTTTGTGCCTATCCCTCCTCCATCACACCTGGTGCCTCTACCTCTGCCTCTACCTAAGCACCTCGACCACCTCAGCATTCTCGAACTTCCTATGCCTTGTTCCACGTATGAAATGAAACCCTTATGGGCTACATGATGCATCACAAAACATACAACCTTTAGGTTTAGGATCACCTACATCAGGACCTATGTTCAATCATGTCCAACATGAACATGTCTTGTGCATGCCCCTACCCAGCCCACCAGCCCTACCCAGGAGGTGACTATGCATCCTTTGCATATGATCACTTTTACCCTACCCCTCCACCTGCATCTTCCACTGCTACACCCTCTTCTACTAGTATATCTACCCCTGGAGTGGTTCCTCTAACTGCTATCCCCTTGGCCACTCTACTTTCTAGCCTTGATTTTTTTTCTTCCACCTTCCCATAGGCTAATGAGCTCCATGCTTTTGGTATGTTTTGGAATGAGCAGAATGCATGTTGGCCCAGTCATGGTTTTGGTTCTCTTGTTGATGAGGAGATTCTAGACTAGGCTGTTGAGGAGGTTGTTGCTAATGAGGAGGCTACTAATGATGATGAGGATGATGGTGCTACATCTGATAATGATGGCTCTGATGGTTTTGTTGGTGCCTCCGATGATGAAGGGGGTGTTGTTCTCTCTATTGCACCTTCAGACGGAGTTGATGACTACGAGCCTGATGCTTCTGATGTTGATGATGATGATGATGTGGATGTAGATAGCTTATATGTATAGTTGTTCTTAGGTTTTAGTCTAGATGCTGATGAGATGTCTTTTTAGGCTATTTTGTATTAGAAACATTTGGGAACATGTTCTGAGTTGTTCTATTTTATCATCTAGCTTTCATCATTTTGGCTTGTAGTTGTTTTCTGAGAACTTTCTTTCTGGGTTGTAATCTTAATTTTGTGCACACTTACTCTTAGCCAGAGTTATTGCCTAAGGGACTAGGAGAGTCACAGGAAGCTCCTAAGGTGAGGAGAACAACAGAGGGGAGAGAGGCATGCATGGTGAGAAGACAAGAAGCAGGGGAAACACAGTAGCCACAATAGCCAATAGTGAACTCCTATGACATGTAGACAATACATGCACATCTAGAGGGAATTGAGAGGACTCAGGAGGGAATCTTGAGGGCACAAGAGGGATCTAAACATACAAAGGATTCATTATGGTTGGATCATCGGCAGATACGCCATCATATCAAGCATATGTATTGTTTCTAGCATGCCCAGGTCCAGAGGAACCCTCAATGGGGGGAAGATTGGTGGGGTGCATTGTCTGCAAATCGAGATGCTTACCTGCCTCCACAAGTGGGCTACTAGGATAGTTACTACCAATATCCTCCACCATAGGGAGGTGCATCATTAGAAACACCACAGTTGCCATGATCATCTTCCATATCATGCCTAGACTTTAGTATCATGTTGAGGACAACACAATTCAAAAGTTTGGGTGGTAAGCCGGTATGCCCTCGTTTCACTCATTCTACATTTCATTTGACATTTACTTTGTTTTCTTACTCTTACTATCTATATTAGATTGTAACTATTTTTCATACTTGCATGCCATGTAGTTGACTTCCCTGCAATTTTGCATAATTTTCAAAAAAAATCTCTTTCTTCCAGGCATTGCATATCATGTAGCTTTTTGTAATTTTTGCATGTTTATAGCTAGGATTTGCTTGTTTCTTGCTTTTTGTTCCTTAATGAAGGATTAAATGTGATTGAAGATGATTTGGCACTATTTAGGCCCAATTTTGCCCAAATTTAGAACTTCTTGCATAAATGCATTTTTTGACCCGATCTCTACTTATTGAATTGAAAATAATGACCTTTGACAAATGCAAGTGAATTATCATTGTCTATTACTAAATGGCCTCAATATTGAATTTTTACATCTAAACAACCTCTCTCATGATGATGAATTGTTTGGTTGAATTGTTATTTAAGCAAGCGACAAACACTTAGTGTTTTGTATAATCTCATAGAAGTCTGGTTTCAATATTTCTCATTCATGTGGTGTGCCATTACTTGATGAAATTGTTGAAATAACTTCCATGCAGGAGATCTCATGTTGAAATCCATACTAGTAACTCCTGTTTGACTAACTTTTCTATCATCTTCTTACCTCTTTGCCTCATGAAAGGATGCCAAAGTGCACATATTCAGCCTTGGCCACCTCTAAAAGTTTTGGATGGCCATATCTATACCCCCCCCCATAATTGTCACCACCATGTGCCCTATCTACACCAAGGCAAAGAAAAAGAAAAAAAATACAAAAATAAAATAAAGATGCTTCTATTTAATAGCATCTAAATAAATAAAAGATGAGTGCTCCTATGTAATAGCACTCCAAACTCTTACACCAACCCTTTCTTCCATTTGCATGTGCATTGAGCTAGGAAACATCAATCCTAGCTCATTTTTCCCTTTTTTGCATTCATGTGAGTCACTTAGTTAGCATTGACATATGAGATTTAATGCAAGAATGTAAAACAACAAAACATTAGTCATTTTAACCACTGCCTCCATGAAACACAGGAGTGATATGACAACTATATGGATTGATTATGTACTCAATTCTCTATATTTGAAGTCTGAATGATCATTTCTTTAATCATGATTGGTTTGTGAAAGAGGAGAGGAGAGAGGTGGAATGGATGTACCTAATCATCATTGAACCCATTTAGTCAATATGCATTTGTTACATTGCATTTGTCATTTATTGTTTGTTGGAATAATTGGAGAGAGATTGAGTTGGAGCATAGTTTAGGAAAAGTATGTTTTAAGTTTGAGGTGGTGATGCATACCTATTTTAGGGATTCATCTTGTGTTGTATTGAACTTTATCCACATCTATATCTGCTAGATTACATGTTATTCCCCTCAATATGCATATTTGTGTAAAATGCACTTATGGATTTTATTTGCATGTTTTCTGGTACTTGGATCATGCTTAGATGGAAGAGAGAGAGAGAATGATCCTAGGGTTTCTCTACCCTTAGAGAGACCCAAAGTAAAGTCAAAATCTCCCCGAACCTACCTCTAGTGGCTAGGGTCAATCGAAGCAAAGATATCCAAGATTGAACAAAGAACAAGCTCTAAGTGCTGATGAAGAAGCTAACACGACCGTGGTACAACAAAGCTTCCATGTTGGTTCACTCAAAATGATAGAGCAAGCAATGAAGAATCAAGTTCAATAGTATGGTTGCATAGCACAACACGATCATGCTCACATGAACCAGAACGGTCGTGCAGAGTAACATGATTGTGTTGCAGAGGAAAAAGATTGGCCATGGTAGTGAGAATAGGCACCCAACACCAGAGCCAAAATGACTGTGGTGACCACCATGCTACTCATGGCCCACCACGGCCATGGTGACCACCACATTCATGCCACCCAAAATGTCACGGAACCATTTGTTACCCAAATCCTAACTCCAAATGACTATAAGTCAATGATGATAGGACCTAGGTATCCGTCCCTAGCATGGTATTATCAAAGAGTGAATGCGGAAGCATAAATCTTAGCATACATGACCAGACAAGAAAATCAACGCACCAATCATAATCTCAACATTCAACAAGTATAATTAATAACAACATTACTTATTACAAGATTTTATGGGTTGGTGGCATGTTTTACCATATTTTGATTATGACTTAGACTGTTTGTTTCTCTCGTCTATGTTTATTGTATGCTGTGAGATTGCATGTTATGAATGTATGTTTTGATTGTGCTTGGCAAAGACCTATTTTATGCTCTTCTACCCCGCCCTTCATTTTTGATCATGTCAAAAGGGGGAGACAATTCAATGTTTTGAAGCTCAACCATATTGCTTTTATTGCCTATGTGATCCTTTTCTTGTTCATTATCTGCTTTATCATGTGACTTGCTAAAGGACCATATAGTATATATATGTCATGTTTCTTTGTGTAGATAGACTAGCCATGTAGGTTAGAGTAAGCATAGATTTAGGGGGATCAATTCACATTATTCAAATCTTGAATCCCCTTACAATTTACAAGGTAAAGGTATAACTTCAATATCCTTTTCAATATGATTGAGGAATGGTTTGTCATTGTCAAAAAGGGAGAGAATGTTGACTTAAGAGTTATACATTGCCCATATTTTGATAATGACATAACCATTTCATTCCTATGTATCTAATACGTATGTTCAATATTGGGACATTCAGGCTTGAGGTACATGAAAAGGATCAAATTATATAAGCCCTAGCTTGTTCAAGTTCCAGTCAAATGCAATGCAAGTGTGAAATTTGGGAAGTCACTTTAAATGACCTTAGATGATTTTTTCAATCACTTGTATTGATGATATGACTTGTAACTAAGATGAGAAAAAACCAGGGACACTTAATTCTGAGGTTTAATCACTCAAAAGTCAAATTAGAAAATTTTTCATAGGTTGTTCATCGGTCAAGTTTGAAACTCGACCGATCCTATGATGGATTTTCAAATAATGACCCATCAGTCAAGTTGTACACTCATAGTATTCGATCGTCTAACTCACTGAGAAAACCTAATTTTAGCTCATCGGTCGAGTTTCCCAGAACAAACTTGATCGATAATTTGAAAATTAGTTTTTTATTTAGTGGATCGGTTGAGTTACCTTTATTGAAATTCGACCAAATGTACTGTATGGAAAACGTAGAAAAAGTGATTATAACCATTGGTGAGTTGTTTTGGGAAAAAAATAGATCTGTTGCATTGTGGAAAATGGCTATATTTTGACCTAAAGTGATCCCAAACTCAAGGGAACACCCCCAGCTTTAAATAGGAACCCTTGGAGTTCATTCTAGGTTTGCTCATTCATGCTATTCTAAATCCTCGCTATAGTTGAGTGTGTTGCAACTCCTTGAGCTCCTTTTTCTCTATAGTTTACACTCCATTTCATGATTAATAGTGAGATAGGCCTATTGTAAGAGAGCTACTTCCTTGTGCTTGTAAAGCTCTCATCTACTTCATCTTCCCTACCCCTTTCCTCCATGAAGCATAGGTGAAGTAAGCTACTCTGAGTGAAGGTGGAGTTGTTGATGGTGTTCTTCAAGTTTGAAGAAGAGGTGAAGATCTTCTCTAGGAGAAGGAGAAGGAAAAGACTGAAGATCTAAGCAGAGTAGGAAAGTCCTTGAAGGAGGAAGACTTGTGCTAGACTGGGTAAGACCTTGGAGAAGGATGAAGACTCTTCGCCATGTGGGTAAGTCCTTGGTAAGGTGGAATACTCTTGGTGCTTGGATGGTTAAGTCCTTTGGTGGTCTTGTGTTGTGCCATCATCTATTTTGTCACCCTTAGGATCTAGATAATAAACAATTAGTGTCACGGGGACAACAACTGTTACAACCCCAATGTTTGGGTTCAATTGGTGAAAAATGTAATTTCTCATATTAAAGATAATTGAACAAATAATGATATAATGTGTTTTTGGTTTACAATAGCCTTGATGTTTGTGTTGTGGGTTTATTGGCTATTGGGCCCAAATAACAAGAAAATTCAATTAGTAAATGAATAGTTGAATATTTGAGAAAAAAGAAAGAGGTAGAAACCTCTAGAAGGCAACGAGATGTAAACCAAGGATGGATTGTGTGCCTCTTGGGTTCCTTGGGTTCCAAGGAGTCCAAAGTTGCAAAAAGAAAGCAATAAGAAAAGAAAAGATTAATTAAGTATTTCTTTAGTAAGAAAGAAATTGAAAATAATGTTAAAATGTTGGAAATAAGTGGAAAAAGGTATAATGGAGTGATCCTTTGTGGATTTTCATATCCCAAGGATTCCTAATGATAAAATGAATACCAATGAGGAAAATAAAAGAGAAATAAAGAGAAATCCTCAAAAAGAACTATTTTAATAAGAAATAAACAAGATAATGAGAAATAATGAAGAATAATGCATTTAGATGCATCTTGAAGGATAATGAGTATCCAATAAAAAGGATTTTGAAATAATAGAGTTTCTTGGGACCCAAGGAGTCCCAATAAAGAGGAAAGAAAGAGAAAATACCAAATTTGTAAAATAAGAAGATAATATGATGCTTAATAAATGAATTATGAGTTATTGTTAAGAAGAAGAATTTTCTACAAAAAGGAGATATAATCTCATGGCTAATAGATTAAAAGCCAAAAATAAAGAGATTGTGTGAGAGGAATTTCGAATTCCTAAAATCTAATGAACAAAGTACATGAAGAAAGAGAAAGGTTGTTGCTTCACAACCAAGGAAAGTATGTTTCCTTTCGAAAATAGGATTGGGGTCCTCATAAAGGCACGCCTTAGGGCTTCATACTCTCCCCTATATAAGGGGTTAGACCTGGAGCCAAGTTCAAGAGAACCCTACGTACCACTCTCCCTCTTCTCCCTTGTTTCCTTCTTCCAACCCTAACTATGGAGGATAATGCACCCCGGAGCCACAACGGACCACGGAATCGTCATGGTGAAAGCTTAGTAGCTCCCCGACGACCTGAGGAGGACTGGCCAGCGTTCTCTAGTGACCAATCTCGCGCAGAACACCTGCAGTAGGTTGCACGGCTGGCCAAACGAAACAAGTTGGGGCGCTGAAGATGACCACGGTGGCCGCAAATTGTGGGCGACCAGGTGCTCTAGGTCATGGCGGAGGAAGGGGAGCCTTTGCTGGCGTGGATGGCGGCCCAGAGAGGGAGGAAAGGCCAACGCAAAGCTAGAGATCGCAGCTAGGGCGGCACGGCTATTGCTGCACAAGGTTGAAGGAGGCAAAGGCCACGTTGGACCGTATTGCCCTTCGCGGGCTAAAGAGATTATCCACTTACGTGGGAGTAGGAGTGTCTTTTTGAAATGTTTTCAAGCCCTGTTCGTTGCATGGAGCGGCCACGTGGCGCCCTCCGATTGGCCAAAGGTACTCTTACTTTGCAAAATTCATATCTAATGGTTGGTAACTCCGATTAGGACAAGTAATATATGAATTTTGATCCTCAGAACGAGAGGAACACAAAGAAATTATGTTTGAAGCCTAATTCTGCTTGAAACTAAAAAAGTATAGGGTTTTACATCTTTTGATGCATTAATTAATAGAAAAACCCTAGAATGATATAAAAATGAACATGATGAATCTTTTATATGTTTTTGATCAATCTTAACCTGTTAAGAGTAAAAGGAATGGTAAAATCATAAAAGGATGATTAGTATGTTGGTTTTAGGGTTTTATGATCATGAACATGGTTTAATGGACTAAAAACCCTAATTTGAGTAAATATGAGTTTTAGTGGACATAACACAATATTGTAAGGATACAACTGTAATATAATGATTCTTGAACATAGTTTGGATTAGAGAATCCTTAATGAAGATAATTAAGATGATTAGGATTTTGTAAGAAACCTTAGAACCCTAATTTAGGGTAAAAGAGGATAAGATCATATATGATTTGAAAAAGGTGAAAATACGTTATTAAATGATGGTTTTAAGTTATTTGAATACAAAAACCCTAAAAGTAGTAATTAGGGTTTTCTCATGAATAAAAGGTAGTATTAATGGCAAATCGAGTTCATATGTGATTAGATTGTAATGAACTTTGAATTGATGATAAATGAGCATAGAAATCTTGTTGTGGATTAGAAAGGATAAAAATGGTAGCTTTAATGTGAAAGAAGCTTAATGAAATTAATTGATGGTTAATGGTGCCTTTAAATCCTAGAATAGGGTTATATGTTGTTAAGATAACCTTAATGTTGAGGAATAGATTAGATAAGGGTTTATGAGTAATGGTATAAAATTAGTGTTTGAATTAGTAAAAGATGAAGGGAAACCTTAATTGCAATGGAAACCCTAAAAGTGAACTAGAAACCCTAGGAAGCGAGCTAGATCTTGATGACATGAGTAATAAAAAGGGAATTACATGATTATTTCAGGATCTTGTTGAAAGTGCTTGCTTGCTTGGATTATTATTTGCATGGATATTTCTATTCAAATCATCAGATCAGGTATGTGGTTACGCTTATGACTAATCGCTCTAGTTTCACGGCGATTCCCGATGTTTTAATCGGTTGCTTGAAAATAACTGTTGGATGTCTATTTATTTCATGCAACTATAAAGTGACTATGATTATCACTATAAATGTGCGTATATAATTGGCTAGATCCGAGTACACCTCTATTTCTTTGAAAAGGCTAAAAAAAGGGGTAATCCTAGAGCAAGGTCTAGGTTACCGAGAGTTAGAAACTGGGCTACCTACGTGTAGTTCCATGAGACTCATTAGCCTTCCATGAGTTAAGGAGTGGGCTACTTACGAGTAGTGCCATGTGACTCAACCCTAGAAACTGTTTCACCTATAAGTGGGACCATGAGGGGTTTAATTGGGATCTACCATAAGGAAGGTAGTATCCAGGTCCACTGTAGGGATAGCACAGAGGGAAGGGTGCTCATGGATCGCGGAGTTATATTTAAAATGTAATCTTGATTGTTAAATGATTAATTGAATGATTACGTTGTTATCATAGTTGCACGTTTATTGTTTCCTGACATACCAGCTCCGGCTGACCGACGTTTTGTTTGTCGGCGTTTTAGGTACAAGCCAAAAGGACAAACCGTAAATCGTCATATTGTGAAATACATGAAGTAAAATACAAGGAGGATTAGTTAGAGTAGAATCCTTAAGTGGATAGAAGTTTAGAGATCCAAGTTTTCAAAAAGGTATGCAAAAATTATTTTCTTATAGTGTTTCATTATAGTCTGTTAAAATTTGATAATTATTCTTGGTTAATTGTCGAACCTTTGATCCGGAAGTTATGGGTGCGGCTTCGACCTCTCAGTCTCCCTTAATTGGGGGTGATCGGGAGGTGGGGTCATAACATTTGGTATCAGAGCGTAGGTTCCTCAGTTAACCATTAATAATTATTAAATTTTTTACAGGGAGTTATTAGAGGATTAACTGAAAGACGGAGGTGTCTAGAAAAGGATCACGACTTGGGGTTGGCAATATTTTCCTCCACACCGCTAGTCAGAATATGAGGACTCCCGAATCCGTGAGACTGCCTGGCCAAAGCCTTAGGGTATGAATCGAAATAAGATACCTTTAGGACTTTCTCATCTTATTCATCCCTTCTCATTACAAATTCTATTAAGGACCTTAAGGATTAGGGTTTTCTCTCTTCTCCTCACCCTCTTGAGGTATGAGTAAGGTTAATAAGGTCTAAGGAATCCTCCACTAAATTAATAAAAAGCATGTAAATAAGATGTCATGGACATAAGCTTAATAGATTAAGCGCAAATTAAAGGATAGATACATGCTTAGGGCGTATGACATAAGTTGTCGAGCCCTCAGAAGAGACCTGAGGATAGACCTTCTTATCAGGCGGATAGATAAAGAGAGTTAGTCTTGGAGATAGAAATCTCCATCGCAAGTAGAGGCCTGGCACATCCTCTGAGGATGATGTTACCCCTAACCCTAAGTGAAGGTTAGAGAGAGAGATGGCATGATGAGTTAGACCAGGTGTTTGGATGGACATGACTTGGATGCCATATGAGCCATGAGAGGTTGGATGACCTAGTACCTCTGGCGACCCAACCCTGGAAGGGTCGTGGATGTTTGAGTGAAGGATATCTCCTTCATTGAAGAGGTTAAAGAAGAACCTAGGGAAACCACATGAGCTTATATGGGCATAATAGGCACCCAAAATGTATCAGTAGTGCAAGCAATGGGTTAAAACCCTAGCCGGGAGAGTTTGATGGATGGCTTATGAGATAAGCCTAAGGGGCTATGAGTAACCTTGAGTGAACATGAGTTGAGCATAGGCTTCATCTAGGTAGGGGCATGCTTTTGAGGTTGACCCTTCACGAAGGGAGAACCTCTAATGGTGAGGTTGGTTGTAGGGTTAGCTCTAGAAAGAGAGAGCAGGAACCAAGCAAGAAGGTTGGAATCCTAGACTCTGAGATATGAGGAAAAGTAGGGAGTTGAGGATGATGCGACCTAAGTGGATGATAGTGGTTTCCTTATGCTTGACCCCTGGAGGCTGATGATATCTTGGTTGCCTCTAGAAGAACCAAACCCTAGAGAGAGGATGGGGCTTCTGGTACCTATGTGCCTATGGTATAAAAGTTTACCTTCTGAGAAAGGAAGAAGAAGTTTTGTATACCCTGGAGAGGTTTAGTAATAGGTTGTAAGGCCTTGTACCTTGTTGGTTGTCCTTGAAGAGGACTCAACTCTGAGGTGTTTCTCAATTAGAAGGATGACATGAAGGGCATGTCATTCCTTATACATGCTTGATTCATGGTTAAGAGGTTGAGCATGCAGTTGGATACCCAAAAGTGAACCTAGGGTTCTTGGCCTAAGAGGGGAAGTGGTGTACCTAATGCTCATGATAAGAGTTGAGTTTCTATAGATGTGGACATGGTACTCCTCATGTTTAGAGGAAAGAGAAACCCCTTGAGTTTAAGGTATGTTTGATGAATACCTCGCAGCTAAGTTGATGACACGGGAAAGTATGATCTTGATCCAATACTGAGGATAAGAACAAGAGTGACCTGGCATGGTTTAGTAGGTGGTCTTCTTGTGCCTTATTAGCTTGCTAGGGTTAAGCATGCTCATGTGGATGTAAACCCTAGACCTAAAGGCATTTGTGACCGTGTTGTCAAGATGTAGTTCCTCCCATCCTGGGAGAGGGACCCTTGGGTAGGGTGTATACCAGTCTTGTTGGTTTAAGGTAACCTAAAGAGGTCTCATAGGATCTTGAGAAGCTAAGTGAAAAGTACATGGTATGCTGATGAACCTATAGACCCATAGATAACCATCTCTAAGTGCATGTGGATGTGTTACCATGGAGGTAACCGGTATGGGGCCTGACCAAGGTAGGTAGGTCACAATGACCCCTATGAAAGGATGAAAGTCCGCCCTTGAATTGCAGAAAGAGAGATGATGAAGGCTTGGGTAAGGTTCTAAGTTGGACACGTACTATAATGGAATCCTAAGTCTATCCTAGGGTCAGGTAGGGATAAGACCGATGGAGGTAGGGGTTGCCTAATTCCCTAGTTGCACATGACCATAGGGTCGGGAGTTAACGGCTATCATTGTCTGGAGGCCATGGGTTAGGAGATTGATCACCTTCATGAACTCATGGGACCCAAAGGGCAGATGAGTAGGGCACTCTCTGGATTCATAAGAGAAGAGGGATGACCCCAAAAGTGTCGGCACCCTATAGACCTAGAGGAGATGACCAAGGATTGTGAGGTGACCCAAGTAGGTTTGAAACCAGTTTTCCATGGAGGTAACTTGGAAATCAAGATGATTGTAATATAGAAGCATAAACAGCACGTTTCAACTTAGATTTAAAGGTGTACTGGCAAGGTGGGATGTACCATCTCTACTCTTGGAACAAGAAGAAATATGTATTTGGACTGCAGCCAAATGCTTATTTCCTCTTGTTATGGGAGTGAGAGATAGGACAGTACGCATGCCATACACCAAGCATAAAAGATGATGTGAGTTGGAACATTACTATGAGGTTTGAGGATAGAGAAGATAACATACCCTGGTAAAGTGAATGATACATGGATGGTTTGCAAACGCTAAAGAGAAATAAGGTAGTCATCTTATAAGGATGTTTTTAGCATGAGCTATGAGTTATACGAGGTTGAATTCAAAAACCAAGTGGTGAGTCTTAAAAGGTTGAGTTTGATCACCATGTTGATGAGATCAGAGAGTGTACTTGATGAATACAGACTTAGAGTCGAGATGAGATGTTAAGTGGAATGCATGAAGGTGTATGTCATCAACTTTACCTAATACATAAGAAGGTGAAGTGGTAATGGTTGCTCTGGTTGAGTTATAGCTACCTAGTTTGGCTAGAAGAGGTTGTTTGGCTAATCCTAAGTTTGGAAAGGAGAGGTGTTTGGATAACACTCAGATGTAACGAGATATGTTGAAAAGTTAAGGGTTGTTTGGTTATCTAGTCTAGTCCTTGATGTAATGAAAGGATGGTGGTAGAACCTCAGATGCACTTCTTTGGGAAGGAAGGTGATGAAACCCCGACTAGGGTGGTTTAGGGTTTCTGAGGAATCAATCTTGAGGAATCTTGACATGTAGAAAATCATGATTGAAGATCACCATACACCACGATACTACCAAGATAATAAGTGACTGTAGTACTTTAGATACCTAAGATAAAGTTCCATGTGGTATATGGCCATGCAAGCCGAGGGAGAAGGACGAACACCAGTAACCCAGTGCATTGATATAAAGGATAAAGAGTCCCTAAAAGAGAAAGGGAGTTCATCACTGTGGATGTTGTAAATCTCATTTGGACCAAGGAAGGTCGAGATGAAATATGGGTTATGGTAGATCGCCTTACCTAGATGACATGAGAAAGAAAGAGTTCAGTCCAGGGACAGATTTGTTTGAACTACCCATGAGAGGGATGGATCAGTTACACCATGATGCGAGTTCAAAGGTTCTAGAGTTTGACCTAAAGGTTCCCTTCCAAAAGGTGGAAGTAGGTACATGGAGAACTCAATGTTAGTACAGTTTATCACACCTAGCTAATGGTTAGTATGATCCAGATTAAAGGGTATGATGAGGGCATATGCGCCCATTCAGGGTGATGACTAGGGATAGTTCTTGTCCTATGAAAGATGGGAAGATAACCACCATAGCCAGTATCAGGATTTAAAGAAGCTCTGTAAGAGAGGTTGTGTCGATCACCACTTCAGTAAGGTGATGTTGGTGAAAGGACCACATGATGGTTAGAAAAGGGCCACAGTGTGTGTAGATGAAGTTGCTATGATCGTGCAATGGCTGAAAGGAGCCTAGAGATGACGAGAGTCATGAGCAGATAAAAAGTAGACTAACATGCAGTTCACTGTGGAAGAATAGGTGACATGAAAATCTGACCCCTCTAAGTTACAGCTAAGAGACCTGAGTTCCCGATGCATGGGTTCTTTTGACATGGATTGGTGGAGAAGGTTAAGTTTGATCTTACCCCTCAGGATAAAGAAAGTGTGATGAGTTTCAGATGTCCAATTTAGAGCACTATGTGAGGTACCCCGACCATGTGCTGAGCAATGAACCTAGTGAGCCCCAAGGGAGGTTGATATGGCATGAGTCACCTGTGTTGTTTATAGACGCCAGGATGAAAGAACTCAAATAAAAAAATATGATGATAAAGGTTCTTTGGTAGCGCCATGGGTACGGTAAAGCCACATAGGGGCCAATGATGTACATGGAAAAGTCTTATCCTAAATTGTTTATTTGCTTGATGAGAATTTTGAGCACAAAATTCCTATAAGAAGGGAAGGATGTTACAACCCCAATTTTTGGGTTCAATTGGTGAAAAATGTAATTTATCATATTAAAGATAATTGAACAAATAATTATATAATTTGTTTTTGGTTTACAATAGCATTAATGTTTGTGTTGTGGGCTTTATTGGCTATTGGGTCCAACTAATAAGAAAATTCAATTAGTAAATGAATAGTTGAATATTTGAGAAAAAAGAAAGAGGTAGAAACCTCTAGAAGGCAACAAGATGTAAACCAAGGATGGATTTCGTGCCTCTTGGGTTCCTTGGGTAACAAGGAGTCCAAAGTTGCAAAAAGAAAGCAATAAGAAAAGAAAATATTAATTAAGTATTTCTTTAGTAAGAAAGAAATTGAAAATAATGTTAAAATGTTGGAAATAAGTGGAAAAAGGTATAATGGAGTGATCCTTTGTGTATTTTCGTATCCCAAGGATTGCTAATGATAAAATGAATACCAATGAGGAAAATAAAAGAGAAATAAAGAGAAATACTCAAAAAGAACTATTTAATAAGAAATAAACAAGATAATGGGAATTAATGAAGAATAATGCATTTATATGCATCTAGAAGGATAATGAGTATCCAATAAAAAGGATTTCGAAATAATAGAGTTTCTTGGGACCCAAGGAGTACCAATAAAGAGGAAAGAAAGAGAAAATACTAAATTTATAAAATAAGAAGATAATATGATGCTTAATCAATGAATTATGAGTTATTGTTAAGAAGAAGAATTTCTACAAAAAGGAAATATAATCTCATGGCTAATAGATTAAAAGCCAAAAATAAAGAGATTGGGTGAGAGGAATTTCGAATTCCTAAAATCTAATGAACAAAGTACATGAAGAGAGAGAATTGTTGTTGCTTCACAACCAAGGAAAGTATGTTTCCTTTCGAGAATAGGATTGGGGTCCTCATAAAGGCACGCCTTAGGGCTTCATACTCTCCCCTATATAAGGGGTTAGACATGGAGCCAAGTTCAAGAGAACCCTACGTACCACTCTCCCTCTTCTCCTTTATTTCCTTCTTCCAACCCTAACTATGGAGGACAATGCACCCCAGAGCCACAACGGACCACAAAATCATCATGGTGAAAGCTTAGTAGCTCACCGATGACCTGAGGAGGACTGGCCAGCGTTCTCTAGCGACCAATCTCATGCAGAACACCTACAGTAGGCTGCACGGCTGGCCAAACAACGCAAGTTGGGGGAGTTGAAGATGACCACGGTGGTCGCAAATTGGGGGCGCACCAGGTGCTCTAGGTCATGGCGGAGGAAGGGGAGCCTTTGTTGGCGTGGATGGTGGCCCAAATAGGGAGAAAAGGCTGGTGCAAAGCTGCAGATCGCGGCTAGGGTAGCGTGGCTATTGTTGCGTGAGGTTGAAAGAGGCAAAGGCCACGTTGGACCGTATTGCCCTTCGTGGGCTAAAGAGATGATCCACTTACGCGGGGGTAGGAGCATCTTTTTAAAATGTTTTCAAGCCCTGTTCGTTGCATGGAGCGGCCACGTGGCACCCTCCAATTGGCTAAAGGTACTCTTACTTTGCAAAATTCATATCTAATGATTGGTAACTCCGATTAGGACAAGTAATATATGAATTTTGATCCTCAGAACAAGAGGAACACAAGAAATTATATTTTAAGCCTAATTTTGCTTGAAATTCAAAAAGTATAGGGTTTTACATCTTTTGATGCATTAATTAATAGAAAAACCCTAGAATGATATAAAAATGAACATGATGAATCTTTTATATGTTTTTGATCAATCTTAACCTGTTAAGAGTAAAAGGAATGGTAAAATCATAAAAGGAGGATTAGTATGTTGGTTTTAGGGTTTTATGATCATGAACATGGTTTAATGGACTAAAAACCCTAATTGAGTAAATATGAGTTTTAGTGGTCATAACACAATATTGCAAGAATACAACTGAAATATAATGATTCTTGAACATAGTTTGGATTAGAGAATCCTTAATGAAGATAATTAAGATGATTAGGATTTTGTAAGATACCTTAGAACCCTAATTTAGGGTAAAAGAGGATAAGATCATATATGATTTGAAAAAGGTGAAAATACGTTGTTAAATGATGGTTTTAAGTTATTTGAATACAAAAACCCTAAAAGTACTAATTAGGGTTTTCTCATGAATAAAAGGTAGTATTAATGGCAAATTGATTTCATATGTGATTAGATTGTTATGAACTTTGAATTGATGATAAATGAGCATAGAAATCTTGTCGTGGATTAGAAAGGATAAAAATGGTAGCTTTAATGTGAAAGAAGCTTAATGAAATTAATTGATGGTTAATGGTGCCTTTAAATATGAGAATAGGGTTATATGTTGTTAAGATAACCTTAATGTTGAGGAATAGATATGATAAGGGTTTATGAGTAATGGTATAAAATAAGGGTTTGAAATAGTGAAAGATGAAGGGAAACCCTAATTGCAATGGAAACCCTAAAAGTGAACTAGAAACCCTAGGAAGCGAGCTTGATCTTGATGACATGAGTAATAAAAAGGGAATTACATGATTATTTCAGGATCTTGTTGAAAGTGCTTGCTTGCTTGGATTCTTATTTGCATGGATATTTCTATTCAAATCATCAGATCAGGTATGTGGTTACGCTTATGAGTAATCACTCTAGTTTCACGGCGATTCTCGAAGTTTTAATCGGTTGCTTGAAAATAACTGTTGGATGTCTATTTATTTCATGCAACTAT
Organism: Alisma plantago-aquatica; assembly: GCA_963693085.1. NCBI lineage: Eukaryota > Viridiplantae > Streptophyta > Magnoliopsida > Alismatales > Alismataceae > Alisma > Alisma plantago-aquatica. The sequence continues at coordinate 759,467,634 of OY856410.1, forward strand.
AAAGTGACTATGATTAGCACTATAAATGTGTGTATATAACTGGCTAGATCCGGGTCCACCTCTATTGCTTTGAAAAGGCTAAAAAAAGGTAATCCTAGAGCAAGGTCTAGGTTACCGAGAGTTAGAAACTGGGCTACCTACGTGTAGTGCCTTGAGACTCATTAGTCTGCCATGAGTTAAGGAGTGGGCTACTTACGAGTAGTGCCATGTGACTCAACCCTAGAAACTGGTTCACCTATAGGTGGGACCATGAGGGGTTTAATGGGGATCTACCATAAGGAAGGTAGTATCTAGGTCCACTGCAGGGATAGCAAAGAGGATAGGGTACTCATGGATTGCGGAGTTATATTTAAAATGTAATCTTGATTGTTAAATGATTAATTGAATGATTATATTGTTATCATAGTTGCACATTTATTATTTCCCCCACATACCAGCTCCGGCTGACCGACGTTTTGTTTATCGATGTTTTAGGTACAAGCCAAAAGGACAAATAGTAAATCGTCATATTGTGAAATACATGAAGTAAAATACAAGGAGGATTAGTTAGAGTAGAATCCTTAAGTGGATAGAAGTTTAGAGATCCAAGTTTTCAAAAAGGTATGCAAAAATTTATTTTCTTATAGCTTTTCAGTATAGTCTGTTAAAATTTGATAATTATTCTTGGTTAATTGCCAAACCTTTGATCTGGAAGTTATGGGTGCGGCTTCGACCTCTCAGTCTCCCTTAATTGGGGGTTATCAGGAGGTGGGGTCGTAACAACAACCAATAAGACCCAATGGTTATTCCTGAGTGATAAGAAGAAGAAAAAATATAAATCAAAATCCACAATGAAATGTAATTTCTTAAGTCAAAATTATAAGCAAAGTAAGTAAACTTACCCAACATTGTGTGGATCTAATATCACAGTCTTTTTCTTTTTACCAACATATTTAAATGTGGTAGAGAATTATAGAGTAACAGATACATGGTTTTAAGTACACTCCTAATCAAGGATGGAACTAGAAATCCCACATGGGACATTGAAAACTCTGTAGAGAACCTATGTAAGTGGCTGCAAAACATATATCATGTATGCATTAATATATAAGAAAATAGATCACCATATACAAAATGAGGTATATAGCTATATAAGATCTCACCATATACAAAGTTCTATCACATATGTATTCAACTAAGAATAATGAAACAACTCCAAAACATCTTGCAGAAATATGCTAGTATCATAAAGTTGACCTACAATGTCCTCCTTAATAGAAACCATTATAGGAGAATCTTCTTCATGTTCAACCATAAATTGTTCCATGCCCATGCATTGAGGACCTATCACCTCAAATAGGTCATGTGCAAGCCAACCAGGTAATTAAAGCGGAGGTGGAGGTGCAAGAGGATGAGTTCTAAGGGGTTTCTTCATCCCTATGTCCTGCATGTATATAATTACATACAAATTTTCATGTATATACATATACAAATGTAATGTAAATTTACCATACATCATGATTAGTATAGATAACTCCCGCTTTGGGCTACACGACCATGCACCTTTTGCTTCACCTATGGTCTCAATGTTAGGGTGGTAATATGGCAGTGGATACTTCTTCCAAGCTTCATAGACAAGCCTCAGGCATACACAAACCACATCTACAGGTAATGGAGCACCATGAAGTGTGTCACCTACAAGGGGTGGGTAAGCCTCACCCACAACAATGAGATATTATTGTAAATTTTGGATGGCATGGCCTCAATCCCTACAAATTTGCATAGAGTGTTATATATATACCTAAACATATCTTCTTGAAAATACTACTATGTCATAAAAATACTTACATCACACATTTTAGGTGTTGGGTCCACATGATTACTCCCAACCACCTTTATCGTAGGGGGTCCACCTCATATGAAGAGTGGAAGCCGCACAACTAGTACTGTCTTAGTAGCTGACTGAGAAGCCTCCCACTGGCTCATTGCGTCTTAAATTCCCTTTGCAATTAACTCTTTTACCTTCCCTTTTGAGAATGCCCTTTTTTGGAAAGATTTGTGCTATGATGGCCCAAAGATCACTCTTATACCCACACCAGTGTCTGTAGCCCTAACATATCCAAGATGTTCTAGGTTACCTAGAGCAATTGGCAATTCATCCCTTGTACCTTTATGGATGAACTTGCCTTGTTTCTTTTGCTCATGTAGCTCCCGCTAATCATCATCAATAGTAATTGGTAAGTAAAACATAACAATCATCAATCCTAATTTCTCTGAGAGTTGAATTTTATCATTTTCCAGCCGCCTCAGTAGTTGTGGGGTTGGTTATTTCTCCAAATTTGGTTTTCCTCTCAACAATCCATAAGTTGTAGTAGTAGTAGTTGTTGTTGTTGTTGTTGTTGTTGTTGTAGTAGTAGTAGTAGTAGTAGTAGTAGTAGTAGTAGTAGTAGTAGTAGTAGTAGTAGTAGTAGTAGAGGACTCAGTAGTCCCAGGAATAGGCTGCTGAGAAGAATATGTCTGTAGTAATTTTGAAGATTTGCATAGCCACCTGGACCCATCATGTGGTTGTGCACATTCTTTGCACACCTTTCTCTTTGAGCATCGCTTGCAACCTAGTTAGTGACAATCATCTATAGTAATTAGTAAGTAATATATTACAATCAAGGTCAAGGTAAATTATATTCAAATTGGGGAGTGAGTCTTAATACCTTGAATTCATAAGTGTTTTTCATAGCAACAAACACTTACCACGTCACCGGGTCAAGATAAATCCATTTCTCAATTGCTAACTTCTTCCTCTTATCAGCTTCCAATATGTATTGTCTTGTCATATTTGTCCTATAATTCCTCAATACCCTCCCAGAGCATTGCATCACCTTTTTGTGATGCATATTTTCATATAGGTCATATATGCCCTATAAAAGTTCATATACTTAATGGAATATTCTTAAAAATAGAATTATAAATAGTTTTAAGAACAAGATTGCAAATGATAATATCCCACACATAGTTCTTTCCATATGAAGTCTTTCTTTCTTTTATCCATTTTATGCCAAGATTCTACTACTATAACACAATGGCTACAAGTAAGAATACCAAGATATGAAACAAAAGTGATGTGTTTCTTTCCAAAAGGATTTCCTACATTATCAAAGTGAACGACCAACTTCAGTTTGTTACCCCTTTGTTGTATCAACTTACTTGTCATGGTGATGCCCCTTTTTTTATGCTGCTCATCAAGCTAAAAAAGATCTGACATACATCCTCAACCTAAAATTGATAAAAAAACACATATAGGTCATAAACAGATATAACTTATAAATGTGATAAAATAATGCAACAATATAGACATGTTGTAAAATGCAGAACTTACACTGGTGTCAAGGTGCACATCATGATGTTGCTCATCCTCATGGTGGTCATCATTACAGTCATCATATTTATGGTCAAACGTCATCTGAGAAAATGTCATATAAAATATAGGCAAACAATACAATATACGATTGTAAAATTCACATCTAACATTTAAAAAAAATAAAAGCATGCCTTTAATAATTAGATCTTTTATCAATTAACATTTACTCAGTGTGATCTCCACACACATATAAGTCAATGTCAGTTTCAATATTTGGTGTTGGCAAGCCAACTAACAAAGGACATGAGTCATCATACTTGTCATAGTACTCTTTTTCATCTATATGATCTTCAATGAATTGTCTTTTACCATGAAGAACAACCAACCATTTTTCATTTGTTGGATCATCGATATAAAATACTTTCTTATCCTGTCATGACATTATGAATGGTTTTCCCTTCTCTCCAATCTTTTCAAAATTAACTTATGTGAAACTCAATTCGTCCACTACAACTCATTTGGTTTTATCAACTCAATTACACTTAAAGATCAAAATTTTTCAATCTACGTAGTCAAATTCCCATATGTCTTCAATGACACTATAATATGTCATTTTAGCTTCACATGGACTCCTTTCCTTCGCACTAGAAAAAAACAATGAAGATGCTTGAAGGATGAACCCACTATTTTGGATGATGTTCTTATCATCATGATGCTTTGTATAATATGAGAACTCATTTATGTCAAACACTTCATAAGAAATAACAATCAGTTTTGGTTTAAAGGTGAGGCATTTGATATTTTTAGCAACATTATTTGGTGTTTGAGATAGTTGACGTAAGACTTTATCTTCAAACCACCTAGTAAATGTCTTGTTATGCTCTCTGGCAAGCCACATTAAATTGGCTTTTGAATATTTTGTCTTAATGAAATTGGTATGTTCAGTGATATAAACACTCACTTCATCGATGTTGTGTAAAATATACAAGTGAGATTGTTCCAACAACTCACAACTGATTTTTCACTCAGTATCCTAAAGTCCATTTCCGTAATAGTCCTTAATATTCTTATCATTTACAAGAGCTTTGTTACCACTCAGAAAGTCATTGGAAAAGTTCATAACCTCCCTCGCCACATAACCCTCAATAATACTCCCTTCAAGCCGATAATGGTTTTGAGCATTACCTTTAAAAACAATCATGTACCATTCAAACAGAAACATCCAATGTAGGAAAATTGGTCCCAATATTTTCACTTCCCTAGTCAAATGGACAACAATATGTACCATGATATCAAAGAATGAAGGAGGCAAATACATCTCAAGCTGGCATACGGTAACAACCACTTCTCTTTGCAACTTATCGAGATTCTTAGGATCAATAACTTTACTACATAGTGTGTTGAATAAGAAACAAAGTCTGGTGATTGCAAACCTTACATGCTTTAGTAGTATAGATCGAATTTCCACGGGCAATATTTTTTACATTAGAGTGTGACAATAATGAGATTTAATACCTATCAACTTCATATCTTTCATTGATACCAGTCTATGGATATTTGAAGAGTATCCATATGGTACCTTAACTTTAAGCAAGCAATCACAAAAAGTTTTCTTCTCCTTTCTAGACAACATGTAACAAACACGATGTAAATAAGTTTTTCGATCACTCCTAACTACTTTTATTAATTTTTTCCTTATTTCCATTTCACGTAGATCCATTATAGATTTTATACCATCTTTAGTCTTACCTGGTATATTCAACAGAGTACCAATGACACTATCACAAAATATTTCTCAACATCTATGACATTGATACAATCCCTAACTGCCAAAGAACTTCAATAAGGAAGATCCTATAATATCAAACTCTTATTGAATAAAGATTTGTCACTCTGTGCGGGAATGATACATTGTGTTCTCTTACCAAATTCATTGACAAAGTATTTCTCTTTTCCATAAACAACCTCCTTGGTATAGGTTTAGTGGTAGTTTGTTCCTCATTCGATCCGTTGAACGCTTTGCGCAACCTTGGATAAGGATGGACTTTTGGAAGAAACCTTTAATGACCAAGATATACAATCTTGTTGTAATGTTTAGTCATATTGAATCAGTGTTCTCTTCACATATAGGGCATGCTTTGGATCCTTTTACAATATATCTAGACAAATTCCCATATGCTAGAAAGTCATTAATAGTAGAAAAAAACATAGCATGCAAACGAAATGTCTCTCTGCGTGAAGCATGATAGGTCATCACACCTTCACCCTAGAGTTTCTTTAAGTCATCAATAGAGGTTCAAGATAAATATTGATATCATTTCTAGGTTGTTTGGGACCTGATATCAACAATGAAAACATAACATGCTTATTTTTCATACACAACTAGGGAGGAAGAGTGTATATAACAAGCATAATAGGATAAGTGCTATGTTGGTTGCTCAATGTTCCATATAGATTCATCCCATCACTATAAATCCCAAGTCTTAGATTTTTAACATGTTCACCAAATTTAGGGTACAATATATACATCTTCTTCCACTTTGGGAAATCATACATATGTCATAGGATCCCATCATTGTTTTTCCTAACCTATGCATGCCACTTTAAATTCTCAACATCCATCGGATTGGCAAACAAGCATTGAAATCATGGAATTATAGGTAGATATCACATCACCTTGGTAGGAGAGCCAATTATGGACTTCCCCGAAGTCATTATTTTACACCTTGACACCCCACATTTTGGACAATCTTTAAAATTGACATAATCTTTTTGAAATAAAACACAATAATTCAGACATGCATGTATCTTCTTAGCCTACATTCCCATCGGACAAAACATTTTCTTTAATTCGTATGTTGAGATTGGAAGCTTGTTGCCTTTAGGAAGAATTTATTTCACAAAGAAAATAATGACATGGAGCTTTAGTTACTCCATCTATTGTTAGACTTCATATTATACTATCTCAACATAGCGCTAAGTTTTGTAAACTTAGTACAAACTCTATATAACAATCTCTTAGAACCATCCACAATGTTCCTAAATAAGGAAGGTGGATCAGTGTGATCTACCCAATAACTATCTAGCATCGCAACAACCATCTCTATTAGAATTGGTATGTTCACATCTACATCATCAGAGGCAATTTCTTCGTCAACACAAGTACTACTATCGACATCTACTAATCTCAAGTTTGGAATCTCTCCATGCCAGTAACATTCTATATAACCATGTACAATCCCATTGCACATGACATGACTTTTGATTTCCTCACTAGTGTTGACTTTTGAAGTTGTTACCGCAATGCCTACATTGACAATAGAACCTATCTCCAGGTTGTTTCCTATGTTCCTCTACAAATCTTATAAACTGATCAAGACCAGTAATAAACTATGGGGTACAATGATTTGGGATGGACATCCATGATCTATCCATTCTAGGATCAAAGGAAAAACAAGTATTAGGGTTTAGGGTTTACAGATTAGGTTAAGGAATATACGATTATATTAGGATTTATTGTTTTAGATTTAGGGATAAGGGTTTATAGATTAGGGTTTAGAGTTTAAAGATTAGGGTTTAGAATTCAAAGATTAGGGTTTATGATTTACATATTAGGGTTTAGGGTTCAATAATGAATGTGTGTACCACCTTTACCATTCTTAAACACCTAATCTCACTAGTAGGTGTATAATTTGTATTCAGTTTTCAAGTAAATTTTGACAAAGTTTCTCCACAGTTCTCCAAGTACACTGATGTAGATGGGCAAATGTTGACCAACATATGTACTTAGAGAAAAAATAAGGAAGTGCTGATGAAACATCTTTAAAATTGAATATACATTTTACACTTACATCGTAAGTGAGATTAATTGTTTAATAATAGTCCCAAATTGGTGACCATCCAAGATTTACCCCTAATGAGTAAATATGGGGTGGGCTTCTAGGCCAACAAAATACATGTGCGTTGTCATTCCTATAACTATGAACCTAGTTTCATCATTCATATCCTAGGTTTTTATGTAACATCGTTTAATTAAATTCATGCTTCTATTTGGATTAGTTAATCGAGAGTGAAATCAAACATTAATATTAATTAATAGAACTAGATTAGGTACCTTTATTTGAGATTCTTGACTAGATCTTTGAAAAGTGTCCCTCAAAGAGGTCCTAATATTACAGACAATGTATGATTTGATTTATAATAGCAACATCTTGTAATCTTAATCATACCCTAGTCTAGGTACCATATTCTATAACATTGATTTCAAGATCTCCAATGTACATGCATGGTCATCATCAAGATATAGAAAACTAAGGAAAGAAGGAAAATTACACTAACTAAGATATTAAAATCCTAATTAACACTAATCAATGCAAGAGTAATAAGTAACTAACCATAAAAAAGTGGGTCACACATGTAAAAACTATATGTCCTAATTTCACAATAATAAGATGTTGCCTATTCATATTGTTGTTTTATGGTGCATAATATTTCCTCAACAATTAGGCATGCTCAACTTTAAAACATGGGTTGAAGCTTTGAAATTAGGATTACCTAGCAGGTGGGGAAGAAAATGAGGTGCAAGCTACAAAGTAGGTGAGGTGCAAGGTATTTTGGAGGCTTACCTAGCAGTAGGGGAAGTTGTGGTGGTGATGAGGGTAGCACTAGTAGAAGCTTCGACAGAAGCTCCAGAGACCTTGCTGGTGGTGTCTAGCTTAGGCCCAAGCTACAGTGTCAGGTTGTCAGATGATACCCTCAAGCTTGTTGAATTTGGGTACCCAAGTATCTTTCCATACCGACGTATGCTCCCCATCAGCTATCACTCTAGTGAAATTTGATTTGATGAAGTTCTCCCTTGGGTACAATGCCCTCCAAAATGGGGGTGATCTACAGACTCTATTGTTATGATATTTTCTATAATATATTCTTCAAACCCTTTGTCTGTAAGGAAGATTTATTATTCATGCACTTCTAGGTATTCTTCCACCGGAGTTCTTTATTCCAATCCACCATGGCCTTTATACCCAATCCTCCTTTCTCCATGCAGGTGGTGACTTTCTACCATGCAACTAACCAGACCAATGGAGCTTTATGACCACCTCCCCATACAAAATGGCAAATTATCCTATCCTACTTCTTGCACAGAAATATAGGGAGTGTTGTTGTTTGTATAGAATATGTAGGTAGAGAAGTAAGAACTAATTTAGCAAGATATATCTCACCGGCCAGTGACAAGGTGCGAGCTTCCCATTTGTTTATTTTCGAGTCCAAATTTTACACTAGAATAAATTTGTTTCAATCTACTGTTGGGTTTTAGGGGAGGCTGAGAAGGCAGCGGAAACAAAAATTTTCTCCCCGAAACCCAGAACAAGGAAACGCGTCAATGTCTATATAATAGGAAAGGATGGTTTGTGGAATCATACCTTGTCCCGAGGCTTGCTCGGCGACAATACCTCGCGCCTTGCACGGTCTTCAACTCCAGTCTTAGACGGTGTCTGTGCAGCTCCTGGTTGCACCGGGACTTACAACTCCTCCTCTCACCGGACTGTCAGGATTGACAGTTGTCCTCCTGAGCAGCAGAAACCTCCCGCCTCTGAAGTAATCCACACGGACCACCTGGAACTCCACACTCCGTGTCCCACAAGGAAGTGGAAGGATTCACACCCTCCTGTTGACGTACTAGTCACCAACACACTCTCCTACTGCTAGTTGCAACTGCAGTTGTCATTCCCTTGTTGCACCTCCCTTTGCGGGAAGCACTTGCTTGGGCTCTCTCTCGGTTACCAAAACCAGAGAGAACGACAACTTTGCAGAGCAATTAGTTGCACTGAGTTGTACTTTGAGAAGCCCCCAATACCCCTATATATAGGAGGGTCATGGGATAGGGTTCATTATCCCGGGTAATATGGGACTAAAGCAGGAGTAGAAGGGTTCAAGATTTTCCATCAAAAACAACCAACTTGCAACCTGAACCGGTCGGTTGGGGACCTGAACTGGTCGGTTGGAACACCAATCGATCAGTTGGGACCCATGAGCCGATCGGTTCACTTCTGAATTGGTCAGTTCATGGTCCTGATCAGTTCCTAATTAACTTTCCTTCTTTTGTTTCTAATTGGTATCGAATACCAATCCTTGTTCCAATCAAATTGGGCAAGTGAAACGCAAGGAAAATTCTCACCGACCTGACTTTCCCAACTTGCTTGGTTGCACCAGTTGAACTGATCGTTTCAACACTTGAACCGATCGTTTCACTCTGACCATGAGCCGATCGACTCAACACTTGAGTCGATCGGTTCAGCAACCTCAGCCGACCGGTTCAACACTTGAACCAATCGGTTGGGAGTACAGGTTGTGCAGAATCAGTCAAATGCGATTTCAATCAATCCGATACTCCAATCAATATGTCCAACACCTTGAACAATATGATATTGAGCTATCAATTGATTGAGTGTTTAATTGAACTATTAAACTCCTTTAGTAATCAATCTAAACATTGTTTGTGGACAAAACTCCTCTTCCAGGTTAAATCCTATGTGTGACCCTACAGGTCCATTTCACGTTGGCAGTGAAAGTCCATAACACTTATGACTTCACAAGCAAAGAGCGGTGCCTAGTCACACATCAATGCTACCCAAGTGAAAGTAGAAAGTTGGAGAACAACTTTCAATCCTACAATCCGTGAATGGTGTTACAGTGAATGTATAATTCCTTTATCACTGATATCCTGAATGAACTCGAGGCATGGAACAGTCATCCTGTCAACGTTCATTCACTTTCTTGATCTCAAAGTAGATTGAACGACATATGTATGACATCAATATCAAATATTGATTCACACATGCGTGCGCACGCCTATCTCAATCCTACTCATCAAGTGGCCTTGGATATCAAACTCCCTCGGGAGGGACAAATCCCATATCTATCACTCACCCCTCAAAAGCCCCATGTGTCAAAGCCACCCAATCATCACCTTTATAACATCCCATGTTTCAGGACTGCGTTTGATGATGTCAAAGTGTGCCCAACGACATGTGTTGAGTGTAGTGATTTCACGTCAAAGAATCACACTCACCACCATCACTGTGAGTATTGACTGTGACTACCATGTCATGGTTCCATGTGTCAAACTCACAGTTGGTCTGTCTGGTACACTTGTTCTCTAACAAGTACCTATGTGTTTAGTTTGATATCTCTATATCATGACTAATGAGATTTTGTCATCAACCAACACCACAATCTAGTCTTGTGTGTCATTGCTGTCTATCTACCTTCCACAATGACATCCGACTAGGGACATAACAAGAATGTACAAACTCTTAGCATCTGTATGATCTCATCGTTCAGGTCCTCAACCTAAAAGCATACGTCATTGAGTACTGTCATTCTCTAGACATTCAATCTGTTCTATCACTATCTCATATGAATGAAGCAGAAAGAATTGGAATCTTGCCTTTGATGTTTATCAAATCAATCTTAATGTATCCCATCAATCATCCCATGATTGGCTCTCAGGGCATACATACCAACAGACTCCCACTTGCACTGCGATCCAATCACCCTTGAATCATATTCATAGTGATCTTCAAACATGTCCCACATGTTACTGTGCTCTAGTGCGAATATAGTGAGTAATGGCAACACCTTGCCAAAGTCAGTATAAATTGCATGTCTCTCATCTCTTCGTTGTACGTCACACGTATGAGATGGAGTTGTCGTAATATGCGATCTAGTATTCCTTTGCTAACCTTTAGCCACATTGCATGATCAAGGATTCCAAATTTGTCATCAATGAGCGGAATATCTATAAGTTCATCTCATGAACTTCCAGATCCATATAGTATCCACTGTTGTTCTTTAACACATAGATACTCAGCATTCCTTTTAAATGATTTTATTGGAACACTTCCAATTATCAAAAAACTTTCACTTTTATATATCTTATATATGTTTTGCGATTAATTTTCTATCCTTTTGGAAGTTTGCATCAATGTAACTCTTTACATCGAACTCTTCCTTATCTCCATAGAACTAGTACTTCATAAGTACTTATCAAGTTCTCATGGTATTCCAGTAACCCTTACTGGAAGTAGACAGACATCCACTCTTCATGTCCCACATACGAGTTATTAGGATGAGCATATCATATTGTCATGTCATACATACAAGATGATGAATGCATTTTGTTCTTGCCATGTCGATACATGCAAGATAATGGGATGATTACATACATGATAGATCCATATCTATTCTTAGTGTTCACATTTTTCATAAGAATTGGGCACTTGGCCTTGGGATACTAACTCCATGTAGCATGGACAAGTTTTCTCCCACTTAATATGTGCACACTGAACACTTCAGTACAGATTGCCAATGTATGCTCTCTCTTTTTCAGGTCAAGAGATTTTCGAGAACTATCTCTATAGATCTCTATTCCTATCACATAGGAAACATATCTATCTTCCTTAAAGATAATTTCCACTTTTGGATTTCCATTTTAGAACATTTCCATTTCACATCAACATGTGAAATGTGAATACGCTCCCACTAAATCACAGATCCCTTCTTTATCTTTGACATATCAGTTAAACTCTTTGACTATATCATCAAAGTAAAGATCCAATTCTTGAGTTTCTTGTACTGAATCAATCACATTGATTAGTCCATTGTATCTTATAGACTTCATTTGCATTAGTGGATTCATAAACCTTATAGCTTGTGTCACGTACACATCCTTGTTTTATTCCTCATAGGAATGCGGTTTTAGTATCCATATGCCAAATGTCTTAGTCATTAAGTTGCAATCAACAAGCATCATCCTTCTCTAAATGTTATCCATGTGTCTTAACACTTAAGACTCATTTGCACTTATGGATTTCATCCAATGAGTGTTACCATCAAGGTCATACATTATGGTTAACATGGATGTCATTTAGGATGTCATGGTCATAAACCATATCTCAAAATTCGGTCCCTCATATTCATCTAGATAGTTGAATCATCACATGAACAACTTATCACATAGATAATTTAGGTGTATCTGTTAAAGATATAAGAACTCACAACCCTTGTGATTCTTAATTTCTTTTATTAGTGTGGAGTATTCTTTTGTTAAGAAGAATTCAGTTATTTGATAATCATTCTCTAACTCCTTAGAGTATGATTCCTTCTTGATTTAGACATCACCATGCCTTAATCATGAGTTCACTATGATACACTATCATAATCACTCATAAGGATCTCAAACATTTGGTCTAAGTATTTCATTCATTGATCTCATCAAGAATTAACACTTTACCAAATTGTGTACTTCAATTATGATAATCTTGAACACTTCAAGATATTCATATTGGTATTTCTCTAAACACCATTTGAAGTATTAGCATTTGTTCCAATAGGTATGTAAATACATCACATGTATTATACCTAATAGGATAATCATTCGCCCACTACCATTAGTGAAGATTGATTAATCATGTACAAGATATCCATGCATCTTACTGGTTCTCTAACCAAAAGAGTCTAGATTTATCCATCACATGGAAACTAGAAATGAATTTCTCATGATTGATGCTAATTTGATTGTTTGAGTTATCTATGACTTTAGGTATCATTTTATCTTATGCATACCATGTATCACAAGATAAACAAGGCATTGCCACAAAGATCATATATTTAAGATTGAAACATCAACTTTATTAATTGCCATCATTGTCATACAATATGGAAAAATAAAGTGTTTCTATCTATTCGCAATATATGAAATAGCAGTTCTCAACTCTATTTTGTGCCCTTTAGTCTGAAATAAACTGAAAGATACTCCTATCTATGGAAACAACACTTGCTCTAATGATGGGTACTCCTTTCTTGGTCCTTTCATAAAGGCCATCACTTCTTTGTGGATATTGCATATCATATATGACATATCCATATCTTGGTATCATATACCTCAGATAAAGAAGCGGTTCATTTCCTGATACCTTAGGTGGAGATCTCCATCCCCTCCTTCATCTTCTTTTGCTCTTCCAGATATAGAGGGCAATTCCCTCATACACCCTTTCCCCATGTGCCTTGAGGCAGAAGACGGCTTGGATTGCTGGCTAGCATCAGAACACTTCTTTGCTTTGCCCTTATCCTTGCCCTTAAGAATTACCTTTCTCTTTGATCACATCAAAGATCATGGTTTGTCTTTCTTCATCTTTGCCTCTACTGTCATCAACATGTCCAACAACTCTGTCAATGCTTGTCAAAGTTGTTCATGTTTTAGTTTATCATGAATTGTATGATTCTCACAACATTTGCAGTATCATACCAATAGCCAACTCTTGGCTCAGAGGCAATCCTTCTTAGTACGGTTTTCCACATGCCCAATCACATTGAGTGTGTGAATACCTTACTGGATCTCCTTCTGTCATGACATACTAGGATAGTGTCTTGGAGACATCATATGTCTCATGTTGTCTCTGCAACTCATAGTTTAGAGAACACAACATCAAGCACTCCTTATCAATATCTTCCTCGGTATGCTTCCACAAGCATACTTTCAGCCATTGATGTGGTGGGATCGAGTTCATCTGGTTCTGGTGTAACTAGGACTTATAGCTTTCACTCTACGATTGAGAACACTTCTCATCATCCTAACCAGTCGTGGAATTATTCCCATTTAATTTGTTGGTCTCAAAGACCGATCGCAAATAAAGTGATTGTTGTTGATTAACCATTTATTTTAACAAAAGGAAATATATGCAATTTTAGTCCAAAACTCTTTTGACTTATTTGATTGATTTGAAAAGTGACGATAAAATTAGGCCTTTAATTAATTATCACTCCCACTATTTTACTTCAAATTGATAGCCCTCACCATCAATTTGGAAGATTGCAGCGTACAACCTTCTAGTAGGCAAGATCCTGAAATCCTCTAAGTCATGGAATAGCTTGGGTTGTCACCCACAACATAGATCTCTCAGGTAGGAAACCTTTGCCAATTGCATCATATGCAACTCTTGATAAGATGTCATATGCAACTCCTTGCCATGATCATCTCCATGCCTCAAGGCGCTAGATCCTATCTAGGTCACCTTGTTAAGTCTGACCCAAAGCAAACACGATGAATATGCACCCTACTTGGGTAGACACACACATTCATCCTTCACGCTTCCATGAGATAGACGGTGCACCACGCTTGGGCGTGCCCACACTTGTTCGATCAAGTTTTTCATGTGTGTCGCATTTGGAAGGCATCTAAAACTTAATATTTAATGAGGTATTTGGTTTTTATATACATATACATATCCAATCACCACAATACATAGTATGTATCATATACATGCTATATCCCACAGAAAACATGCACAAACGATAAAAGCGATGATTATGGCCATCCTAATGTGATTCCTCGAGCCAAGAGGAATCACAGTCATCTAGGTCTACATCACATGCAACATGTACAAGATGAACTCTATGCTTTGCCTTCCGAGTAGATCAACTCATCACATGAATGACTTGCTCGTTCTGCCCCGGTCGTCTGGGTGCCACCAGTCTATCGGTTGGCTCCTCCAACTGATCGGTTCGCCTAGTCATCGTGCATCTCGTCATGGCCGCCACCCGCTCGTCTCGCTCCTCAAATCGGTCATCAACCGATCGGTTCACTCCTTGAACTGATTGTCTGGAACATCAACTGATCGGTTCACGCCTTGAACTGACCGTCTTAGTTGTCGTATCGATGTCCTCCATTCTTTGACATAACAGGAAATAAAATTTATCCTAATATTACATTGCTTAAAAGGGAAACCCCGAGTTACATTTGGGGGGAACAAAGGTAGGAAAGAATCTCAAATTATTTTGAGTTACATCAGGAATAGGAGAAGGAAGATCAGTGCGCAGACCGAGATGCAAGCAACCACATACAACCACACACAGATAGGGTTTATTGGCCATAACCACACTATACATCCACCACAAAACTTATTTAAGGGCGACGCGTATTGAGTGCATTAATAATACATATCATATATGTAATTGGGATTTGTGGATTTAGGATTGCACATGCATAAAGCCAATATTATTCGCGTCGCATGCAATAAATAAAGGCGACAAACCAAAATCGATCATATCGATATTCCTAAAATATAGAACAGTTGACATGGCTCTGATACCACTGTTGGGTTTTAGGGGAGGCAGAGAAGGCAGCGGAAACAAAAACTTTCTCCCCCAAACCCAGCACGAGGAAACGCGTCAACGTCTATATAATAGGAAAGGATGGTTTGTGGAATCATACCTTGTCCCGAGGCTTGCTCGGCGACAATAACTCGCGCCTTGCGCGGTCTTCAACTCCGGTCTTAGACGGTGCCTGTGCAGCTCCTGGTCACACCGGGACTGACAACTCCTCCTCTCATCGGACTGTCAGGATTGACAGTTGTCCTCCTGAGTGGAAGAAACCTCCCACCTCTGAAGTAGTCCACACGGATCAACTGGAACTCCACACTCCTTGTCCCACAAGGAAGTGGAAGGAGTCGCACCCTCCTGTTGACGTACTAGTCGCCAACACACTCTCCTACTGCCAGTTGCAACTGCAGTTGTCCTTCCCTTGCTGCACCTCCCTTTGCGGGAAGCACTTGCTTGGGCTCTCTCTCGGTTACCAAAACCAGAGAGAATGACAACTTTACAGAGAAACTGGTTGCACTGAGTTGTACTTTGAGATGCCCCCAATACCCCTATATATATAGGAGGGTCATGGGACAGGGTTCTTTATCCCGGGCAATATGGGACTAAAGCAGGAGTAGAAGGGTTTGAGATTTTCCATCAAAAACAACCAACTCGCAACCTGAACCAATCGGTTCACAAGTGAACCGGTCGGTTGGAACACCAACCGATCGGTTGGGACCAATGAGCCGACCGGTTCACTTCTGAACCGGTCGGTTCGTGGTCCTGATCAGTTCCCGATTGACTTTCCTTCTTTTGTTTCTAATTGGTATCGAATACCAATCCTTGTTCCAATAAAATTGGGCAAGTGAAACGCAAGGAAAATTCTCACCGACCTGACTTTCCCAACTTGCTTGGTTGCACCAGTTGAACCGATCGTTTCAACACTTGAACCGATCATTTCACTCTGACCATGAGCCGATCGACTCAACACTTGAGCCGACCGGTTCAGCAACCTCAGCCGACCGGTTCAACACTTGAACCGATCGGTTGGGAGTACAGGTTGTGCAGAATTAGTCAAATGTGATTTCAATCAATCCGATACTCCAATCAATATGTCCAACACCTTGAACAATATGATATTGAGCTATCAATTGATTGAGTGTTTAATTGAACTATTAAACTCCTTTAGTAATCAATCTAAACATTGTTTGCGGACAAAACTCCTCTTCCAAGTTAAATCCTATGTGTGTGACCCTGTAGGTCCATTTCACGTTGGCAGTGAAAGTCCATAACACTTATGACTTCACAAGTAAAGAGCGGTGCCTAGTCACACATCAATGCTACCCAAGTGAAAGTAAAAAGTTGGAGAACAACTTTCAATCCTACAATCTGTGAATGGTGTTACAGTGAATGTATAATTCCTTTGTCACTGATATCCCGAATGAACTCAAGGCATGGAACAGTCATCCTGTCAACGTTCATTCACTTTCTTGATCTCATAGTAGATTGAACGAGATATGTATGACATCAATATCACATACTGATTCACACATGCGTACGCATGCCTATCTCAATCCTACTCATCAAGTGGCCTTGGATATCAAACTCCCTCAGGAGGGACAAATCCCATATCTATCACTCACCCTTAAAAGCCCCATGTGTCAAAGCCACCCAATCATCACCTTTATAACAACCCATGTTTCAGGACTGCGTTTGATGATGTCAAAGTGTGCCCAACGACATGTGTTGAGTGTAGTGATTTCAGGTCAAAGAATCACACTCACCACCATCACTGTGAGTACTCACTGTGACTACCATGTCATGGTTCCATGTGTCAAACTCACGGTGGGTCTGTCTGGTACACTTGTTCTCTAACAAGTACCTATGTGTTTGGTTTGATATCTCTATATCATGACTAATGAGATTTTGTCATCAACCAACACCACAATCTAGTCTTGTGTGTCATTGCTATCTATCTACCTTCCACAATGACATCTAACTAGGGACATAACAAGAATGTACAAACTCTTAGCATCTGTATGATCTCATCGTTCAGGTCCTCAACCTGAAAGCATACATCATTGAGTACTGTCATTCTCTAGACATTCAATCTGTCCGATCACTATCTCATATGACTGAAGTAGAAAGAATTGGAAGCTTGGCTTTGATGTTTATCAAATCAATCTTAATGTATCCCATCAATCATCCCATGATTGGCTCTCAGGGCATACATACCAACATCTACTTTGGTTTTTATGATAATTTGTAGGAATTTGATACTTTTCTTGAGTCCCTTTTTAGGTTTTGAAGAACACCACCCATCGACCCTCAAGGTCGATGACCCATCATCTCATATGGTCAACATCCTGGAGCTCGACATCCAAGCCCATTGATGACCGATGTCGATGATTCATTGACCCCTTTTGTCAACACTTAGAAGCTTGACACTCAGACTCATCGATGATCAAGGCCGATAACCCATGGACTTCTCTCCATCGATGACCCATAAATCTACCACGTCGACAACCACCAAGACAACCATCGATCAATGGCCCCATCTCGAGCACATCATTGACATTCCATGTTGATGACCTATCAACCTTCCATCTCGATGACCGGAAGCCCAAGATTCAACACCCATCATTGATAGCTAATTATCAACATTGATGGGAGACACCGGTGGTCAAAAACTGCAACACTATAAATAGGCCCTACGGTGTCAGTCAATAAGATCTCAGATTTTTTTGGAGATAGAACCATATTGAAAGGTTAACACTGAAATTTAAGCTAAAGTCTAGACCCATCGACCTCTAGACTTGTCTAGAGCCATCGACCTTCAAGTATTGATGACCATATCAATCCCCTCAAGGCCATTGACCTCTCCACCAAGTTGTTGTCCATCTACTTCTTTTTGTACTAGATTTTTAATTGAGCAATAGTTATTTCATTTCATGTTTATGAACTCCACTGCCTTTAGTGGGTAGGACTTACTCAAGCTCTCTATTGGTTATCGCAACTAGAGAGGACAAAAATGTTTAGGGGTAATTGAGTTGTGTCTCTAAGGAGCCCCCAATACCCCTCTATTAATAGGAGAGATTAGGGTCAAGGCTTGCAGTTTGTATGAAAGTGGGAGGAACCATAATTTCACAAATTCACAACATGTGACCGAAAAAATGGTCGGTTCATCAGTGAATTAATCAATTGGCATGTGAGCTAATTGATTCACTCAGTGAATTGGTCATTTCAACATGTTTCTCAATTGCAATTGTATTGGCAGTTCTAATCCAATTAATGCATGACATGATGCAGTACTAATCCTTGATGCAATCGAATTACACATATGAACTGGGTGATTCACCTATTGAACTGGTCATCTCAAGATCATGAGCTGATCAATTCACTTAGTGAACTGGTCGGTTCATGTCTGGTTCATCTAGAATTCAACCAATGCAATATTCAATCAACCTGACACTTCAACCAACCATTTCATCACATGAACTGATCGATTGAGGTTTCATTTAGTTGATTTGTTGCTTGAATTGAATACCTACACACTTTAGCAATCAAATCAATTATCATTCATGATTAAACTCATCACACCATGTATTTCTTATTCTCTCTAATCAAGTGTCCAGGATATCATATTCCAGAAGGAGGGACAAATCCCATATACATCACTTGTAGTCATCCCCATGTGTCATAGTGCACCCAATCATCACCTTTATGGCAACCCTTATTCAGGATCGTGGTGGATGATGTCAAAGTATACCGAATGAGATGTGATGAGTGTAGTGACTTCAGGATTAAGAACCACAATCACCACCAACACTATGAGAACTAACTAAAAATACTATTGTCATGGTTTTCATGTGTAACTCTCATGGTGGGTCTGTCTGATACATTATTCTCTTACATGTATCTATGTGCTTGGTTTCATATCAAATATCATGACTGATGAGATTCTGTCATCAACCAATACACACTCTAGTCTTATGTGTTATAGTTGTCTATAAACCTTCCATAATAACATCCGACTAGGGACATAATAAGAATGTATTTACTCTTAACATTTGTATGATCTCATTGTTCAAGTCACATACTTGAAGGCATACATCATTGAGTAATATCATTCCTTAGATATTTATTATTCTACTTCATAATCTCATACATGAATGAGATAGAATAAATTGGAAGCATGCCTTTATTATTAATCAAGTTATTTACTAGTTATGCCATTAAAATCATC
Source organism: Alisma plantago-aquatica (assembly GCA_963693085.1). Lineage (NCBI taxonomy): Eukaryota > Viridiplantae > Streptophyta > Magnoliopsida > Alismatales > Alismataceae > Alisma > Alisma plantago-aquatica. Next base: position 759,487,355 of record OY856410.1, read on the forward strand.
ATATGATTGGCACTCTGGGCATACATACCAATAGACTCCCACTTTTGCTTAGAGCCAATCACCCATGAATCGCATTCCAAGTGATCTAACATGACCATCATGCTTCTGCTGTGAAAGTGCTTTTGTGAAGGGGTCAGCAACATTGCTCTCAGTTGGTACTCTGCAAATCTTCACATCTCCTTTGTATAAGCTTGGAATGTTGATGCGATCTGGGTTCCTTAGCTTGTGCAATGGCTCCATTATTGTCACAATACATCTCAATTGTGTTGTTGATGCTTCAAACCACCCCAGGCTATGTAATGAACTTCTTGATCCATACAACCTCTTTTGCTACATTCGATGTGGAAATATATGCAGCCTCTATTGTACAATTGACAATTGTCTCTTACCTGGAACAATTCTAGCTTACAACTCTACTATTGAGGCAAAACACAAATCTTGATTGTAATGTATAATCATCTTTGTCAGTTTGGAAGCTTACATCGGTGTAACCCTTTACCACCAACTCTTCATCTCCGACATAGACAAGAATTTGATCCTTAGTTCTTCATAAGTACTTCAGATATTCTTGATGATTGTCTAGTGAGCATCACTTGGATCTAACTGATGTCTAATCATCATGTTGGGAGGGGTATACAACATTCCATACATGATAGATTTCATTGTAGATGTATATGGAATCTTACTCATGTGTTCCCTTTCTTCACAAGAACTAGGACATTGAGCTTTAGAGATGGAAACTCCATGACACATGGGTAGGTCTCCTCTCTTTGAGATCTGCATGCATAACCTCTTCAACACTTCATCAATGTATGTACTATGACTTAGTTCAAGAAGCCTTCTTGATCTATCTCTATATATCTTGATCCTCAAGATGTAGGATGCTTCTCCCAAGTCTATTATAGAAAATATATTTCCCAGCCATGTCTTTACCTTTTGTAAAGTTGTGATGTCATTCCCCATCAATAGTATGTCATTCATATACAATATGAGGAATACAATCATGCTCCCACTAACCTTCTTGTATACTCAAGGTTCATCTTCCTTTTAAGTAAATCCAAACTCTTTGACTGTCTCATCAAAATGAATATTCTAGCTCTGAGATGCTTTCTTCAATCCATAGATTGACCTTTGTGGCTTATAGACTTTATTTGCATCCTTTGGATTTATAAAACCCTCAAGTTGTGTCATGTACACATCCTTGAGAAGATTCCCATTAATGAATGTGGTTTTAACATTCATCTACCAAATCTCATAGTCATGATAAGATGCAACTACAAGAATGATCGCAATGGACTTAACCATGCCCACTGGAGAAAAGGTTTGGTCATAGTCAACACCTTGAACTTGTCTAAAGCCCTTTGCAACCAATCTAACCTTATAGGTTTTTACTACTGTCCATGTTAGTCTTCTTCTTGAAGACCCAATTGCACCCCTTAGTTTTACTCCTTCATGTGGATCACCAAGGTGCATGCCTTGTTGGCATGCATGGATTCCATCTCAAATCTTGTGGTGTCAAGCCATTTCTCAAACTTGGGTCCCTTGGTTGCTTTTGGATAGGTTGTTAGTTCATCATCTATGAACAACTCACCACTTTCCTAGGCCATAAGATATCCAATTCTTTTAGGTTCAAGGTGGGTCCAACTAGATCTATGAGGTCTGTGTGTTACATGAGGAATTTGAGATTCCACAACACGTTGTGACTCTCTTTTGTTTCTCTTGTACATCTATTGGTTTGATGCTTTCTTGTTGGTCTAAAACCTCTTTGAGTTCCACTTTCTTCCCACTGATTCCTTTGGAAATAAATTTCTCTAGGAATGCATCATCTCTGGCAACAAACACTTTGCTATCAGATAGGGAATAAAAGTAATATTTTATGGTCTCCTTAGGATATCCAAAAATATAACATTTATTAGACTTATTGCCAAGATTTTTAGAAAACATTTTCCTTACATAATCTTCACATACTTAAATCTTCATAAAATACATATTTGGATGTTTTTTGGTCCATATCTCATATGGTGTCTTTTGAACCGATTTAGATGGTACTCGGTTTAGTGTAAACACGACAATTTCAAGAGCATAACCCCATAAAGTAGATGGAAGTTCAACTAAACTCATCATTGATAGAACCATATCCCAAAATGTGTGATTCCTTCTTTCTTATACACCATTGTGTTGTGGTGTTTCATATGGACTCTATTGATATATGATCCCATTGGCTCGCAAAAGGTCCTCAAACTCTTGTTTTATGTATTCTCCACTTGATCAAGATGAAGTGCCTTAATACATTTTTCAAGTTAGTTTTGTACTTCAATCATAAACTCCCTGAACCTATTAAGAGTTTATGACTTATGTTTCATCAAGTAAACATAACCATACATACTAAAGTAATCTGTGAAGGTAATGAAGTACTGATACCCACCTCTCGTAGTTGTTCTATAAAGGCCACATACATTAGTCTGCATGAGTCCTAACATATCACTAGCCCTCTCATCATTGCCAGTGAAAGGGGCCTTAGTCATCTTTCCCAACAAATAAGATTCACGTGCCTTTATTGATTTCAAATCAAAAGAGTCCAAGTAACCATCTTTATGGAGTCTAGATTTGCAATTTTCATTTATGTTTTGTTATAGTTTTTGAGTTTTAGTCTTTTGATACTTACACTATAAACATATGTATTTAAGTCTAGCAAATAAATACCATAAGACATTGGGGCATTTCCATAACACAGTCCATCTTTAGATATAGAACATCGATGGTTCTTTATAAAAAATTCATATGCATCCTTTTTCATACAAGATATATGTATGATGATTCTATTTATGGCATGTATATAATAGATGTTCACTAACTCTATTATAAGCATTGTGGGAAGAGACAAACTATAGGTTCCAACTATAGTGGCAGCAACTCTTGCTCCATTTGTGACTCGTACTTCAACCTCACCCATTCGTAAAGGCCTACTTCTTTTCAGATCATGCATATTCGAGCATATGTGAGATACACATTATGTAACTAGTACCCAATATGAAGAAGTAGATAGGTTTATCTCAGTAACATATATACTTGAAGTAGTGATCACCATCCCCATCTTCTTCATGAATGCCTTCAAGCACAAAGGATAGTTTTCTCTTATATTTTTCTTTCTCCTTGTCTTGAGTCTTGAGGATCTAGATTTGAGCTTAGCCTTAGAACTCTTCATGGCCTTGATTTCACCCTTGGACTAAACTCTGTTGATCACCATCATAGATTTTTCCTTCTTCATTCTTGCTTTGGCATTTATCAGCATGCCAAGAAAATCTGACAATGATCTTGCCATATCATTCAAGTGATAACACTCCATGAAATGGTTATATGATTTAGGTAATGATTGCAAAATCATATTTTTGGCCAACTCTTAGCTCAAAGAGAATATCAATTCTTCAAGATATTCCACGTCTCCAATCATATTGAGCACATGAGTCTCTACTAAGTCTCCCTCTATCATTTTACACTTAAAGAGCACCTTTGAGATATTGTACCTTTCTTGCTTTGTGAGGTAGTGGTTCACATTCCTAAGCTGTGTTACCATCTCCAGAATCCCCATGTGTTCACATTTCTCATGTAACTCATAGTTCATGTATCTTAGCATAAGGTGCTTTGTGTCTATGTCATCATCAACATGCTTCTAGTAAGCATCCACTGTAGCCCTAGGCGCATCATGAGTAGGTATTTCTGGCACATGTGTTTCAAGGACATGGATCTTGCACTCTTCATTGAGAACCCTTCTCAAAGTCCAAAATGAGTCATGGAAATTTATCTGATTTAGTTTTTCCTCCCTAAGGACCACTCACAATGATGATCTTGTTGCCATTTGATTCTACAACAAAAAAATTCCATTTTATCAAAACCTTTTGATTTGATTTGATTTGAAAAATATTTGATGATATTTAATTAGGACTTTAATTAATTAACGCTTCCACTATTTTTATTCAAATTAATATCCACACATATCAATTTATAAGATTGCAACATAACACCTTCTAGTGAGCCAAGATCAAAAACAATTTAACTATTACCTGGCTAACGCCAGCGTCCACAGTCAATTATTAGTGAATGAAACATTTTCCAATTGCATCGTATGAAATTCTTGGATAGATGATAACTCTCTTCCATAGTCATATGTATGCCTCTGGTGCTTAATCCCATTAAGTATACAAGTTAAGCCTCACCCAAAAGACAACATGATAGATATGCACCATGCTTGGGCATAACCTACATATCTACATCACACTTCCACAAGATGGATGGCGCACCTCGCTTGGATGTAAGCTATGCTTGTTCAATCAAGCTTTTCTTGTGTGTTTCTTATGAAAAGCATCAATAACATAATATATTAGTTGAGAAAGCATTAATAACTTCATATATTAGTTGAGGGAGTTTGTATTTATAAATAAATATACTTTATCCAATCACAACATATATAGTATGTATCATATACATGCTATATCCCACAATGAAAACATACAATAAATAGAAAGGGATACTTATGGCCATTTTAATCTAATTCCTTAGAGATACAAGGAATTACCACAGCCTTGGGTCTACATCTCATGTAGAAACATGTTGTTGATGAAGATTTGTGCTTGCCAATCTGGGTTGACCGGTTCAACCCTTGAACTGATTGGCTCGCCTCCTGGACGGTCAATTGGTCACCTCTGCATCCGTCTGGACTCTGGTACACCATCTTCTGGGTCCTCTAGTTGATCAGTTGGGCCTCCAGTTGACTGGTTGGACCTCCAGATGATCAGTCCTCCTTGGTACTCCATCTTGTCAGCTTGTCTTATTTATAGTAATAAGAAAAGAAATTATCTTACTGTTACATGATTATAGAGAAACCTCGAGTTACATTTGCGTGGATCAAAGGTAGGAGAGAATAATACTTTTATAATTGGAGGATAAGATAGAGGCTTGGTATGTAAACTGAGATGGAATAGGAAATAAACACACAACCACCATGCACAGATAATTAGGGTTATTATCCATAACCATGTCATACATCCACCATTAAAACTCACTTTTTGGGTGATGCATATAAATTGCATATATATATATATATATATATATATATATATATATATATATATATATATATATATATCATATCTAAGAAAGGTTGCTTCTCACTTTCTCCAAGCCAGATAGGATATATATATCAAATATATATTAGTTTGGGATTGATGTGTGGTATTTGATTGGACATTTATGTTTGCATCAAATGCAATTAATAAATGATAAAACCAAAAATCTGATATCTATAATCCCAAAATATAGTAGATTGACGTTGCTCAGATACCAATGTAGGGAAATACAACATCAAGTAGGTAGTTGAAACAAAAATTTTACTACCATATTCCCCATTAAACCAGCAAATTGTATCAACAAATATATAATGAAAAGGATCATTTTGAGGATATACATGGTCCTAGAGAAAGTCTAATGATAATCTCCTTGTCATTTTAGTCATGTAGTTGTCTCCTATTGCACTGGGACAATGTCTACTTCAGCTCGTGGTCTTCTCCAAGGACAACATGATGATATTGTCCTACTAGTGGCAGGCAATGGCCTCCTTGCCTCTATGGAAGTCCACACAGATTGTCTAGAACTCTTGTCATCCTACTAGAACGGATAGGAAGGATTTGTCCCTCCTGTTGGTGTACTAGTCACCAACTTTCTCTCCCAAAATTGTTCTCCGTTGCTATCCCTCCCTTTAGTGGGTAGGACTTGCTCCGGCTCTTTGTTAGTTACCACAACTAGAGATGACAACAATTGTCACAGGAAATTGATTTGTGTCTTTGGGAAGCCCCTAGTACCCCTCTATTTATAGGATGGATTGATGTCAGGTTCCTAGTCTGTGTGGGAGTGGAAGGAATTAATCTTATAGAATTTTCATAACTTGCATCTGGTGAAATGATCAGTTCACCAATAAATCAATGGGTTGTCATGTGAGCTGATTGGTTCACCCAGTGAACTGATCATTTCAACATATTTCCCTATCGCAATTGTATTGGCAATTCTAATCCAATTAATGCACGGCATGGCATCAACACTAATCCTTGATGTAATCAAATTGAACATATGAACTAGGTGATTAACCTATTGAACTGGTTGTATCATGACCATGATCAGATCATTTCACTCAGTGAACTAGTCGGTTCGTGTTGGGTTCATTCAGAATTCCAACAATGCAATATTCACTCAATCTGGCACCCCAATTGACTGTTTCATCACTTGAATTGATCAGTTGAAAGTTAAAATAGTTGATTTGTTGCTTGAATTGAATACCTAAACACTTTAACAATCAATTGAATTATCATTCATAATTAAACTCCTCTTCTAGGTGTATCCTATGTGTGTGACCCTATAGGCACTATATTACATTGGCAGTGAACATCCATAACCAATTATAACATCACAAGCAAAGAGTGGTGCCTAGTCACACATCATTGCTACCCAAGTAAATGGAAAGTTGGAGAAAAACTTCAACCTACAATCTATGGTTGGTTTTTTAGTGTTTGTATAGGTCCTTTGTCACTAATATCCAGACTAAACTCGAGGCATGAAGTAGTCATCCTCTTAAACATTTGATCTTTGTTCCTTGCTATAACAGACTATCTGAGATATATGTAAGCTCAATATCACACATTGACTCACATGTGTGTGACCATGCATTTCTTAGTCTAACTAATCAAATGGCTAGGATATCATACTCTAGTAGGAGGAACAAATCCCATCTACATCACTCACATTCATACCGATGTATCATAGTGCACCCAATGATCACCTTTATGGCAACCCTTATTCAGGATCAGGATGGATGATGTCAAACTATATCAAAAAACATGTAACAAGTGTAGTAACTTTAGGTCTAAGAACCACAATCACCACCAACACTATGAGAACTAACTATGACTACCATTTTCATGGTTTCCATGTGTTACTCTCATGGTGCGTCTATCTGATACAATGTTCTCTAATAAGTATCAATATGCTTGGTTTGATATCTCCTATCATGATTGATGAGATTCTTAAATCAACTAGAATACACTCTAGTCTTATGTGTTATTATTATTTATCAACCTTCCACAATAACATCTGACTAGGGACATAATAAGAATGTATATACACTTAACATCCATATGATCTCATTGTTCAAGTCACATATTTGAAGACATACATCACTAAGTAATATCACTCTAGACATTTATTATGCTACTTCCTTATCTCATAATTGAATGAAATAGAATAAATTGGAATCATGCCTTTATTATTAATCAAATCATTTACTAGTTATGCCTTTACAATTATCATATGGTTGGCTGTCTGGGCTTACATACCAATAGGGATACCTGGCATTGATGAATACACCTAAGTAGCATCTCCTTTTCCTTATGCTGATGAATGATACATTGTCGGTCCCACTTTTGTGTGACAACTTTGAAATCATGGAGGGCTTCATTGAAAGGAGCATTGTTGTTTCACTTAGGCATAACATCTATGTGGAAGGAATGAGTGAAGAGCCAGGTTGCTCTATATTTAAAGGAAAAATTCTTCCCCATGAGGAAGAACAATGATAGTGGAATTTGGGAAGCACTGTAGCCACTCATCATTTACAATGGCTCAATCAAGATGCTCTTGGACTTGTTCGTGTGAGGAAGGTGAAAAGTTGGCAATGTCTTCTTATGTTTGAGAGGCCTATACTCAGCAAGCAGTCATCAAATTGAGTAGATGCAGACTTGTCAAAATATGTCCCGCCCTTATTTTAGACATGTCCAACATGGTTTGAAATCACCCATGAGACCTAAGCCAAGGATATGTTTACAGATAATTCCTCCAATTAGTTATAAAGAAATTTCCTCTAGGGGCTTGCGTATACTATGGTTAAGAACTATTCATCATTAACTTTGTAGTGGATGAATTGACAATTATTACATAGCATCTCAATACTACAGCATGAGATGTCCCACATGAACTAGATACCACCAAAAAATCCAATGGATTCGAATCTGTGAGAAGTGGAGAAGCCCACCTGACGGATGATATCCTAAGCAATGAGACCTCTGCATCTTGGTTTGATAAATGTAAGAAGTTGCAATTTATGTGAAGCTTTTAAATCTTTCATGAGATGAATTTTATAACCTCTACATGATTTTGAATATTCCAACATAAAATATTCATTAGAGAAACTATTGGAAAAGGATTAGGGAAAGTATTAGCTAATGGTGTCACGTAGTCCCACAACTTGTGTGTCACCATTTTCTTCATAGTTCATAGAGGTGCCCTCATGGCTAGGTTCCTCCAGATTTTAAAACTCTAGAGTGCGATCAACTTCTGTAGAATTTGAGAGTTCGGGTGTTCGTCCTCTCCAAGTGGTTCATGGGTGCGTCCTTTTTTCCTGATTCTACTAGGGCTATGCACAGATTGGTAAATAATCTTTCAATTCCTTAATATCAAAAAGCCATTACCTCCCAGACCTTGACAAATAAGGGGGACATGTTGGTGCAAGGTAGAACCTAACTTAGATGCTTGAAAATAGTAAGATTCATTGGGATATGTGGGGCTCGACCTACCTTTGATTATTTCATATTCTCGTAGAAGAACTACAATGTCCATTTGAGGACCTTATACAGTCTATTTGGTGGTGTTCCTGGGTTTTTCCTTTCTAATTTTGAGGTTTGTGACTTGCTTCTTTGCCTACCTTTTTTCTATTTTTTCTCATCGATGTCTCCCAATCACCCTCATCACTAGTAGCTTCACTGTCTGATATGGGGATGTCATCACTTTGTTTTTGGTCTTTCTAGCTATTTTTAGTCATCTTTTGTGAGGGTTTACTTTGTCATTGAGGTTTCCATCTTTCAAGCTTCTAGGCATGGATTTCCATAGTATAAGGTACACTAGGCAATGGAAGTGGGATGGAAGAGGAAATTGATTCTTCCTGGGTTGGGAGTGATGAATTTGCATTCAAAATTAGAATGACCAAGCTTGTGTACTTCTTACATATGGATGGCAAGTACTCATGTTGAAGTCAGAAGTGCTTGTTGTTTATGAAGACAGAGAGGAGGAGGGGGTTGGTTTTCTCAACCTTAACCACAGTCCAAAAAATTTGTTCTAAGTCCCCAGGAGGTATTAGAGTCGATTTTAATAGCCTTTCCAACCAAATTGCCAATGCTCCAGAGCAACTAGTTTTGATAAAGGAAGATGAGGAGGTTAGGGACTCTACCCCTTCTCATATATGTTAGTTTCTTCTATAAAAATTCATATAACTGCTTAGAGAAGCCTCATTATACGTCTTGGAAAAAAGATTTTATCAATTAATGAAATTATTGGTTGTTATTTATAATTTCTTGAATATGTACTTAGAAAGTTTTGGTAATAACCTTGACTTTAAGGTCCATCTTAATTTTGGGGACACTCAAAAGTGGGGGTCGTCAGACAATCTTTTTTAAACATCTTGAAGCTCTGCTTAATCATGTTTATATTGGGTCTATGAACCAACCTGTCTTGATTTTTAAAAAACATTGATCAATGATAGTACTATATCTTTCTTTCCACTCTCAATCATGCATGTATATTATATAGATTATTTATATAATGTAGTGATTATCATTAGGGCATGTTGTTCCATGCCAGGTGTGTTATGTCCACCTACTTTATTTGTTAGGGTGAGTTGTTACACCCATGGTGTGTTGTTCTACCCATTTACTTGTTAGGACATTTTCTATCGCCCATGATATGTTGTTCCACCCCATTACTTATTAGGGTGCATTGTTTTTCCCTAGGTGTTCTATTTCCACCTTCTTTATATATTAGGGCATGTTTATCTACCCAGGTGTGTTGTTCCACCCATTTACTTACTAGGGTGCGTTGTTCCACACATTTACTTATTAGGACATGTTGCTCTGCACCATGTGTATTTTCTCCACCAAGTTTTGTTCAATGACCCAATGGTGTTTTGGCCCTACTTTGGATACTCATAGTCTATGATATATCTGAATGAAAATATCTATTTTATGGAAGTGTTCATTTTGAAATGGCAAGGCTCTTTATATTCTTTATGGTCTTTCATATTCACATGTCTTCATTCTCTTGTTTAATTTTATTGAATTTACTTAAATTTCCAAAAACCTCATTGAATGGGAGTCATCTTTATTGTACTCGCCTATTCTAAAATGCCAAAATATGTTGTTATGCACATGCTAAATGTTTAGTGACTAATGCTTTTTTTTATCTATTTTTGAGTGCCACTTCCAGACCACCCAAGCTTAGGTATCTTATAGGACCCTGACTCAGTAAGATCATTTGCAAGATTTTCAAGTTGAGGATATCTTCGAATGGCCAGGTTACTCTCTATAACTGGTCTAGCAATAAATAAGGTGTAGATTTAAGCTTTGTAAAACTCCCATAAAGTGAGGAAGTATGTAAGTTACAATGGCAATCATTTTGTAATAGTTCATTTTTTTTTGCGAATTAAAGACACTATTTGATATACCATATTTTAGGAATTAAGTTCATGTTTTCCATAATACATATAAGTGTGTCTGTATGGTAAGGTGTAACACCCCTCCAAGAACATATATGTCAGTGGAAGCAAACCCTATGTTGTCCAAATCATGGGTCACTCGACACGGAGGAACATTACAAAACATGATACTCAATAGAAATAAGATAAACGAAACACCATGATTTAACTTAAAATATCGATTCGTACAATGTTCTTGAAAAAGGAAAACATAAACTATCTCATCTTGATCTCAAGCCTAATACATGTAGACTAAGAAAATATAAAGCATGAAATAAACTAGACTATATAATCTATGGAGTGGTAGACGGCACCCCACCAAGCTAAAGTCTCCTTGATGTTAGCTACACTTGAAGGGCTCACTTCAAATCCCTCTTTCTCCTTGATCTAGGGACATCTCATCCCACGACCATGAAAAACAAAGCAACAACGTAAGTAAGCGGTACTATGCAATTATATGCATCAGAAAAATAAGCATATATACTTGAATTGAAATAAACTTGACATGAGTTAAATCAAGAATTCTCATTACACTTTAACTTCCATTACATCAATGAATTAAGAAACATTACTATATGTGTTCTCTCCATCACTTCCCATGTGGGGCAAATCATGCTCGGAAATCCCATCATTTCTAGGAAGCCCATAAGGTTCATCATTGTGAGAAACATATAATAAGTTACTTAATTCTCTTAATTTAATCATTAAAATCATTGATCTTATCCTGCCATCAATGTAAATTGTCCTCATCCAATAATTGCACCAAAATGCTCATCAGACCAATTAAGGCTCATCTTAATTGGACAAAAGTTCTCATCAATGCCATAAGGACAAAATAAAATAAATAGGAACAATTTACAACTTAAGTACATTATCTTAATCATCATGGGATTTCCCCCTCTTAATCTTACAATTATCATTACATGAGTTACATGACTATTTCTTCAATTTCTTAACCATTACATGATCATAGCATTAAACTAATGAACATTAGTGATAAGCATAGGAATTTATGATTATAGTAATCAACATGCCATTATAAAATCTGAGGCATCATCATTATGTTAATTTCATTCATTAACTTGGAATTCAAAGCATAAATATTAAATTATACATAACATGCAATTCATTCAAAATACATATGCATAGTGGAATGACCTACTTACCTAGAGCAAGGTAGATCCTAACTTAGTATCCATGATCTTGATTGGAACCTATGATCCCTGAATTACATGATTTCTATTAATTATCATCATTAATGCATGCTAAACCCTAATTTGAGTCTGCTAGGAAAACATGGTCAGAGACCATTGAATTAGGGCTTGAAAACACTCAAATCAGCTTCCACTTCAAAAAAATCTTTCCAACGACTATTTTTGGTTATTTTTTCTGATAAGTGATTGATTTATTGTGAATTTATAAATAATTGACCAATAAACAATCGAGGAAAAGTCATGTGTGTGTAATTATCCAAAACCAGTGGATTAGCTCTGAGTAGGCCCTATAAACAGTAGCCATGTAGCACGAGATCAATATAGTCAGGTGCACTCAGGAGCTTTTCAAAAGACCTATATTACCCTTGTAGATTAAATATTCTTATTAAAACACTATGAGAAAATAGGCAAACTCATCCTTACTCATCTTCCTCCTTTGCTCCCAGTGCGAGGAACAAAAGCAATGCCTAGACCTCCAACCAAGGTGCTTAGTAGTAGATGCCAGCAAGTCGTAGAAGACACAAACCATGCCATCCAATTCATTGGGTGTCAGTCGAGCCAAGGCCTCGACCGTGGGCATGAAAAGGGCCCTTGCAGCCCTAGAATAGGTCACCAGAGAAACCAGAACACCGGGAGGAAATCTGGGGATATGAGGCCAAAAAATCTAAGGTACAAAGAACAATCAAAGAACAGAAAAACACTTGTAGGGTCCCGATGATCTCAACCCATGCCTCGTGATTCCTGGATGACCATTGAGTCATCATGATGATACAATGATGACAAGAATGTCTAAGGTATCTATAGGATATAGTGCCTCACGGTGCAGTAGGGCACGAAAACCATGTAAAAAGGAAGATGGATGTTCGTAGATGCTTACCTGCTTGTCAATTCTATTGGAGGCGGTGGAGGAACTAGGGCTAGCGGGGTGTTCACCAGAGATATAAATTAAGTTCATCAGGGCACCTCAGAGCTCGAGAGAAGAAATTGGAAGGAAAGGATGTTGTTTTTCTGTCTGAAGGTCGTTTCAAGCGCATTATTTATAGGCACAATGGAAAAAATGATCATCTGTAAACCCAATGTTAGGAGAGGAGTCCATCCCTAGAAGGGAGTTTCTTGGATAGGGAAAAAATTCCCCTCAAATCTGGGATCGTTGGGTTTGCATGGAGATCCTAAATTCATTGGTGAAGAGAACATGGAAAGTGGGACATTGTGGGGGGCGATAGGGGTTGGAAAAGAACACACAGTTGGGTCACCTATTCTCGGTCTCCTACTCAGGGTAGGAGATGAGTCCAGAGCTGTGTGATGAAGCATCTAACGGATGGGAGAGATTCCACTTAAAATAGGTGTGTGTGACATCCAATCTTAGAGAAAATCACAAAAATCATAGGTGTGACAATCAAATAATGCGTGATCTTAGGTTAATCGATTAATATTTAATCAAAACCATATACTAAATTCTCAAATTGATTTGAAGGGTCAAATGAAGCCTTATTGACTCCAAATTTGAACCACAAGCTAATTAGGACCTCTAGAATCTCCCTATATAATTAGATTTAGGTTTTCATTAACATTTGTTCATCAACCTCATATGGGTCACTAATTTAACGCATATATTATTAAAAGGTGAAATTAATGAAATTATCCATTCCTTAGTGACTTGGTTGAACCAAAATTCGAGGTTAAGAGAATCATTCATTATATTGGGATTTAAGATCACATTAGAATCTATTTGATAGATAAAATCCTTAACTTGCACATTAGGGTTTTGGATTAAGGATCATTGATAGATTTAAGATTTTGAGGATGTTACAGAAGTACTTATTCTTGAATTACACAAGAAGCGGATCCCCTTTTAGGTCCCAATATTTATAGGGATCATGTTTTATATGAGTGATGTTGGTGTATTTTGATCATTTTAGATTTGTATTTCAATTGAGGTTGGCATCCAGAACATGTACTTGCCAAATATTTTTACAATGCAAAAATAACCACAACCAAGCTTATTTCCTCACCATGTTTGACACCCTTTCCTTGGTGACACCAAATTAGAAATGTATCTAGGTAAAAAAAACTTATTTGTTTGAGATGACTAATAAGGTATAATAAATTATTTTCATTTGATATCAATATGTATTACAATTTAACTTTTTAGCCACTTTTCTTGTCTATGTCGTGTGAGTATAATTTACATTTTTTGTATGTATAAAATGTATGAAATTTACTACATAACACTAGAAAAACTTTAGTTGGTTTTATATAATAAAGATATAATGGAGAAATGGTTTAAATTTTGCAATGAGCTTTAACAAAACCTTGATACTATAGATGACACGATTATAGTTGGATCTAGCATATTATATAATGAAACACAACAATAGGTGATACTATGATGTTTCATTCAAGTGACTAAACTACCCTTTCCAATGAAACAATGATTCTTATTTATTAGGTGTTGATTACCCTTAAAGGTTTCTTACCTCACTGAAGGAAAAGTTGAATACCTTTATTCTATTGGTATCTATATTCCATATGAATTTATATATTAGTAAAGTATTATTTTTGGGAGGGGGGCATTATATACTTGATGTAGATATCCATCATGGTAATCATCACTTATGATTGACTCTATTTGTATTTGGTAATGAGATCTAATGTGTAACAAACATTAAATCAACTCCCAAGGATAATTTTCACTACAACTGTGGATAAATACCCTCAACATATGGGTCAAGGCAAAGTGGCTTTTGAATAATTTATTGCAAATATTAGGAAGTCCCTTGGTTCTAAACCTTGAAAAGATTTGTAATAGACCTCCAGATTCCAAGCTAGTTTGACCTATCATTGGGCCAACTTATATGCAAACAACACATTCTAGTGTCTTCATTATGAACACATTTTGAGTTGGAACTGCTCCATTCAACCAAATATGTTGAAACTATATCCTAATTTATACAAACTTACTCAACTCTCTAACAATTCTACCTTAGATGCAAGGTGGGTGATGAAGAAGCTTTTTCTCCTTCATGTCCTCTCCTCCTATCTATCTAATAGTCAAAACACATCTGAGATGAAATAGAAGTCCCACTACTCATAATTAAGCTTAAAGTGATCTATTTTCTTAGAATAGAACTCAATTGTTAGATTTAGATGACTTTGTCTTAATATAATGAGATTTTATGGACAATTTCATCTTATTTTCATAACTTCCCATTTGTATATCCCTCAATATAGAAAAAATCACTTATTCCTCAATTTCATGTTCATGCATCAAAGGTCGCAATGTCCTTCTTCTTTTCCAGGATAAAGGAGAACCAATTTTTCTTGTAGATCAATTATGCTTCACTCACCTTGAATCACTTATAGAAGCAATATTCACATGGGTAAGAGATTGGAAGAAGGAAATGCACAATAAAGCACACTTGGATTTTAACGGTGAACTCTTCTAAAGGATATGAGATGTTTTATCAATATAGAAGCCTACTTGAGCATGATGTGAGTTACTCAAGAATACTATGACTACATTGTTTTCTTTTTTTGGATAAGGTTAGTATTGCCAAAAAAGAAAGTATAGTAGGGCTATACTATATAGAGTAGGGCGTCAAAATCGACCCCAGGGAAACCAAAACACGCTACTGGGTTATATTACAGACCCCAGTAGGTTCTCGTATTAGAGATGAGATTATAGAAAATGTTAAAGTTGGCTTTAACAAGCCAATGAAGGTGAAAGCCTATCAAATCCACCAATGCTAGATAACTCTTTTCAGTGTTCGTGTGTATCCTAACATTTCTTTCATGCCAGATGTAGTAGTAGGTTGTTGCCAGGAGGTTACAATCCATTGAAGGATGTCTTTCAGTCTGCAGTTGTTCAAGTTTCTCCATTCGTTCCTAAGACAAACAATATCCCACACCCTCTTAGTAAACAGGCAGTTTAGGAAAACATGATCTATCGACTCCTCATATGTTTTGTAGAGTGGGCATATAGGATTAACATCCATTCCCCATCTAATTAATTTATCTTTTGTAGGTAGGTTCCCAAGGATCGTCATATAGAGCCACATACTCCATTTGGGACAGTGGTGTTTACACCAAACAACAGAAGTCCAATCAAGGTTTGGTGATGTGCCGATGTTGATTCATGGTGTCTGGTTGGAGCACGACCAGGTACCATGGCAATCAACACTATACAGTTGCTGGATAACTTGAAAGCTTGTGTACATCATCCTCCAATCTCTGGAAGGGTAGCTCTATTTGTTAAGAATAAGGTTCCTTCCATACCTCTTCATCATCCATTTTGTCCAGATGTTTTCTTTCTGCATGAGGAAGCAATTGATTCTTTTGATAGTATGTGTTTTAAGGATCATCTCAGGGTCGATAATCTGCAGCCCTCCTTTTGAAAAAGGTTGAGTGATGACCTTCCAAGCTATGCCATGGGTTTTACTACCCCCAAACAAGTCTGGCCATCATGGATCTGAGGTTCATGATCGTTGGGTTAGGGATGTCGCACATCATGGACCAATATCTGATCAAACTTTAAAGCACAGTTCTGACAAGCACCAATCTCCCTACCAAGGAGATTTTTAGTCCACTCCACCCTTCAATTTTGTCTCTAAACTTGTCTTTGCACATGCTAAAATCCTTAGCAGTACCTCTACCCCCCGATATGGGTATTCTGAGTTATCTAGTAGGTAATTTCCCCCTTCCCATACCGATAGCTCTCTTGAGTCTACCCCTTCTAGAATCACACGACTTGGATAGGAAGACATGTGATTTAATAGCACTGATGTAGAGGCCAGCGCTATTCCCAAACTAAATAAGCACTTTCACATACTCCCTTAGACGATTAGTATGGCCCACTGAAAAGAGTAAGACGTCATCTGCAAAAATAAGGTGTGTCCTTACTTTCACACCCTTGACTTTAAATGGTTTAATAAGGCCTTCAGCTTCAGCCTTCTTGATTAGACCCGACATACCTTCCATCACTATGGTGAATAGCAGAGGAGATAGAGGGTCTCCCTACCTTAAACCATTGGATGCTTTGAATAAACCTTTCGGAGTTCCGTTGATAAGGATAGAAAAGGATGTAGTTTTAGTACATTCCCTCATAATGTTGATCCACTGCTTAGAAAAGCCCATCTCCTCCATTATTCTCCAAAGGTATCCCCATTTCACATGGTCATACACTTTACTAATATCAATCTTGATGCATGATTTCAACAAAGCTTTTCCCCCATTGAAGTCATTCAAAAATTCAGCAGTCAACAGAGAACAGTCTACAATCTTTCTACCTTGGATGAAAGAGTTTTGCTCTTCAGAGATGATGAGAGGAAGAACCCCCTTTAACCTGCTAGCCATAAGCTTAGATATTATATTATAAAGAACTAAATAGCCTACAATAGTCCTATAATCTGTGAGCTCGCAGGGATCATTTTTCTTTGGGATGATCTTGATGAAACAATGGTTAACAGCTCTAACCATGTTCCCGCCTTTAATAAACCATCTAATAGTTGTGCACAAGTCCACCTTGACCAGGGGCCACATGTGCTGGAAGAATCTTCTGTTAAAGTCGTCAGGTCCAGGTGCTTTGGACGGGTGGATGGATTTGAGCGCACTATGTATCTCTTCATTAGTAGGTTCTATGCAAAGAGTTTCAACATTCAAAGTCCACTCTCTTTCCTCTTCTCTATCTTTATTGTATAGGTTGTTGAAGAAGTTTATGGCTTTAAAGGCTATCTCCTCCCTACTATTCACGATCTATCCCTTCTCATCAATGAGCTCATGGATGGTTTCTCTCATTTCCTTCTTTCTAATAGCTAAGTGGTATGTTGGGGTATTCTTATCCCCATCATTAATCCATATAATTCTACTTCTCAACCATAAGTAGCTCTCATGGGCTTTCTCCAACTCTAAAAGCCTTTTCTCCTTCAATCTCTCCTCTTCAATCGCCTCTCTAAGAAGAGGGTTGTTTCTCAAGTTTACAGTCGTTGCAGTGTATTCGTCTTTAGCTTTCATAAGCAGGTAAGATATATTGACCTTCTTCTTTGCCCAGTCTTTCAGGTTAGCTTTCGTCATTTGCAGCTTTTTCAACACGATATAAAGTAGGTTTCCATGTATAGGAGTCTTCCAGCTCTTTCTGACTTCCTCCTTGAAGCCCTCCCATTTACACTAGAAGTTCAGAAAGCGGAAAGGTCTTGGAATCATTTTTAGGTTTTTGAGGTGAACTCTCATCCACGCATGGTCCCTAAAGGGATGTGCTCCCATGTTAATGACTGTGTGTGGAAAGGCATTGAGCCAAGCTTCATTAGCAAGACCACTATCATGAAGTCTTGCTATTCTATATTTAGGATCTTGCTTATTGGACCAGGACACCAAACTGCCTACTCTGTTAAGTTCAAAGAGGTTGGCATCAACTACAGCATGGACCCAAAACCATGATGGGTTTGGTGTCCTGATGCTTATTGGACCAGGACACCAAACCGCCTACTATGTTAAGTTCAAAGAGGCTTGTTATCTATATTTAGGATCTTGATTATTGGACTAGTACACCAAACACATTAGTGGACCTCTTAAATACAAGTGTATAGGTATACAAGTCTATAGTCGGGTACAAAAATCTAGACCCATGATGGGTTTTAAAGTTATGAATTTGTGGGTATACAAATATATCCAAACTCATGTACAACCCTAAATAGAATCGAGAGTGGTTCTTTGAAATATCAAGACTGCATTCTTTTGGATTTAGATCTAGAAAGGCTGCCTAAGCCTACTGGAGGAGTGGATGCTTTTTATTTGAAGACAAAGTTGTTTCTTCTTTCAGAGATGTGTTTGAAGTAGTCTAAACTAAGTCTGAGAGTAATCCGTTCTTTCAATGGCTTTGGGCATCCATGGGACCTAAAAGATTTCTGCTTGTTGGATGGAAGTTCAGTAATGGCAAAAAAATGCTTACTTCTTGTTGTGTCAAACTCCTGGGTAACTGTTTAGCATCGAGATATATTCTATGTAAGAATGAGGAAGAAGACTTTTCTCACATGTTCTTCAAAGTGCTCGTTTTCAAAATCTGTATGGAGCTTGGTTAGTTTCATTTCAGGAAGTCTATTCTGGATTCTGTTAGTGATTTATGTGGTTGTACTATTATGGAATGCAAACTTGCAAGTATCTCTGTCCTCTACTGGTTATGGAGTGGAAGATATGATAGAGTACATAGAAGTTGTGAGAGAGATGAGCAAAAGCTCTAGTTTAGTATGCTTGGTAATGTCAAAGCCTTCCTTATTCATAGTTTTTTTCCTTTGATATACGGGCTTTCTTTGGAGCCTTGTACTTTTTTTCTCTATTTTTTGAATAGAATTCTTATGGAGGTTGTTCCATCTGAATGTTCTTTTACTTGTACAGTTGAAAAACCTAAATAGTAATACGATGAGCTAGGTTCACCAAAAAAAACCCTAAATAGAATCAATGTTTATAGAAAGTGGACTATTGTTAGCTTTGAGAGGCATTTTGGAATGGGTTCTAGATGGAGTTCATAGGGTTTGGTCACAGTGGTGGTGGTGATTGTAGCCATCATCTAGAGATTGGATTCTAGGACCTATACACCAGTAATATAGAATGATGTTGAGTAATAATGAAGTCTTAAGATCTAAGTAAAGATTAGGATGGTAATGATGTACTTTAGGGTTTCTATATTAATAGATCTCTAAGGGTTTCTAAATTAGTAGATCTCTATACAAGAAAATTAGGGTTGAAACCAATGTCCATAACTTGCTACAATTGTGATATATTTAAACTGGTCTAGATGTTAATAGCGATACGATATGTTCAATCAGACAATTAGGGTTACATCTAATGCGTAATTAGTATTTATAAACCTTATAAATAGTAATGTGATGGAATTAGGGTTTGATACCCTTATTTTATTTCCAACTTTAGATAATCCAAACTCCTAGTTAGGATCTAGTATTGACCAAATTAGTATCTTATGAGTGATTGGCAAAAATTTAGAGTTATACATACATGCAGATGAATTTGTTTGATTATGTTGAAATCTTGAATGTTTGTACAAATCCTTAAAGTATTTAAACTATATTGTATTATTTTATGTTAAGGTGCACGGTTACTTATCAGTACTCATAATTATTGAATTTGTATGTTTGCATAGGATTTCTCTAAGTTTGATGAAATAAGATGTTGGATGTTTATTTACTTCAGTTATATTATAATGCCACTATGAGCATAACATAAAGTAATTTAGAATAATTTGAACCATGGGTTACACCCATAAAGGGGTAATGCACTAAGTCCGATGATGGATAATGATTACACCAAAGATGATATACCAAGTACACCTTATAATATGAAATGAAAATACAAGCTCATATTTAGAAATATTTGATTGTAAACATTATGTGTTGTTATTATACTTGAACACATTTTTGGTTGCACCATGTACGAAGTATAGAGATATATTGATCCATGTATTTGTTTGTTGACATTTTAGGTAATTGCCATGTATAAAGATATGAAGATATGGATATTCATGAGGTTACCTTAAAGATGATAAAGATAAGTCACAATGGGGATTAGTTATATTTGTCAAATTTTAGGTTGATGATGTACCCCCTGAAGAACTTGGGGCACTAGATGAGCAACAAAAAAAATTGAAAAAGTGAGGGGAATCACTATGATAAACAAGTTACTACAATAAAGGGGCAATGGACCCAAACTGGCTGTGGATTTCGATCATGCAGGAAATCTAGTTGGAGTGAACCGCAACTCATTTATTTCATATCTTGGGGTTCTTACTCGTAGCCATTGTAGTCCTAATTTAGAATCTTGGCATAAAGTTCCTAAGGGGAAGAAAGACTTAGTATGGAAGGAACTATGCATGAGTTATTATTATTTGCAATTCTATTTTGTAAATTACTAATTTTTAGGATAATAGTTAATAGAAATTCTATTTTGTAGAGTATATTTGAATTGGATGAAAAGTTGTATCGTAAATGTGTGATGCAATGTTGTGGGAGGGTCCTAAGGAACTATAGGACAAATCTCACCCGAGATTACATACGAGATGCTGAGAAGAGGAAGAAGTCAGCCATTGAGCAATGGAACTACTTGGACCCCAGTGACTGGGAGGAGTTTGTTACCAAAAGAAAAACTAATGAATTCAAGGTATTAAGCACCACTCCCAATTTAATTAATATATGTTCTTATGTATTCACCTATTCAAGATTAACCTTTAGTGTTACTAACCAAATCAATGTGCTTACTAATAAGGCTATCAGCAATGCTCAAAGAGCGAGGCATGCAATGAATGTGCATCACCATACGATGGGTCCAAAAGGCTATGCATGCATTCTCCAAAGACTACAGGATGAGTCTACTGCTCAGTCTGCTACTACTCAGGAGATGGTGGAGTCCTCTACTATTTCTCCCGCACCTCTGACTTGCCATGCTATGTGGATAGCTGGGAGGAAAAACAAGAAAGGAGATATAACCAAGCCCGCAACTGTAGAGGCGGCTACAAAAATGGTAAAATTCAACTCTTAGAGCAATCGATATTGATTATTGTTATGTTTACTTACCAATTTCTGTTGATGGCAATTAACAGGATATTCACGAGTAGAGGAAGCAAGGCAAGTTCATCCCTGAGGGTACAAGGGATGAATTGACAGTTGCTCTTGGTAACCCAGTGTAAAGACCAAGTCTCTACCATTAAACATGATAAACAAATCATCAATTGTGTGGCAGTGGAAATTTAAATCTTGACTTTATTCAAAATGTATAAAGAGTACCTTACAAAATTTTCCCAAATGGGAGTACAACTTTATACAAGAAACTAGGATCTAGGTAGAGGAAGACTAGACTAATACAACATTGTCTCCAAACAAAAATAACTTATAACATAACAACAATTATGATCATATATGTTCCTTTTCCTTCAACTCCCATCCTTAGTCTTAGGTTCACCAAGCTTCCATGCGCACTCTGATCCTATCCTGGATGGTTGGGGTCATCCAGCAAGAGAAGGATAAAAGGTATGTGTTAAAAATAGGAATAAGGCAATCAATAAGCTAAGCAAAAGTATTCCATTAGGGAATTTCAAGAAGAGAGAGACCAATGAGTAAATAAGAACTTAGAATACTGCCACATTTTAATATCAACAAACATCACAATTGCATGAATATAAATTATGACTCAACATCCTCTCAATGTAGGGTGAGGCACCTACCGGACCTCACCAATGGTAGGGGGACTGAAACCCCAGTGCCTAAAAAGTGGCAGGGGGACTGAAACCCCAGTGCCTAATATATAAAATGGCAGGGGGACTAAAACCCCAGTGCCCGACAGGGGGACTAAAACCTCAGTGCCCTGTGGGTGGTTTGTACTCATGTACACTACATTGTCAATTGGCCAATAACTATATCATGCATAAACATTCACTTGGAAGTAGAGTGAAAAGTAGAACAAAATAACATCATAGCATTGGGAATAAAACCTAAGAATAGATAAATAGGCCATCATAGGCCCAATAATATCCAAGAACTCCAAGAAGTAAATGAGTCAACAAGAAACAACATCATACAATGCTTCCAAATATTTCAAAAGAATGAGCCACATAGGCAATAACAAGATTAAGCATTTCCAAGTAAAGGAGGCAACATATAGCAAGTTTCACATCATTCAAATGAATGAGCCACAATGGCTTTAGAAGCATAAAATAAGCAAAGAGCCAATAAATGCAATTAGAGGGATAATCAGGCAAGCATAATAGGGATTGTGGGGTTGGAAAAGACCCAACTGAAGGATAGGTAGTTTGCGCATTATACATTCCACATTCATTTCACATTCAACATAGATGTTCACAAATAGGATCCACATATTGAATTAGGGCTCACATACTGAAATAGGTTCCACATACTGAATTAGGGCTCACATACTGAAATAGGTTCCACATACCTATTTTATTTATTTACCATCACATTCATCAAGTTGATTGTATCACCATTCCTTTTTCCCTAGTTACATAATTACACATGTATCAATACATATAAAGACATAAAGCATATGGAAAACCCTAATTTTCTACCTTGAAAACCAAAGGTCGATGTGTGACTCAAAACCTAGACCAAACGATTATTCATATTCTCCTGATTAATAAGACATATTTTATTTTACAAATTGGAGTTAAAATGAATTAATTAGGTATTTTAGAACATTGTATACACTTAAAAGGTATTCAAAGAAAACTTCGAAAAAGGAATCACAATTTCGACTCAAAAACCATAAAATCAGATTCTACATTAAAAATCCTTTCCATTGACTATTTATTTGCATTTTTCTGACCAATGGTTGATTTACTATGAATTAAGTAAATCTGACCAATCAGATTGCAAGGAAACTCCACGTAGGCTAAAAAGGCTTGTGCCAAGGGTGATATTACTAGAATACCCTAGTTCGAGAAATGAAATCAATTCAAAGAGCAGGGACAATTCTATCATCTTTCCACTTCGATTAATCGCAGCTGAGAAACAAAATGAGATGGAAAAAGACGATACTACCCCTAGTTAGCTAATGGCGCATCACAGGGGCTTGGATAATCTGGTCTTTGTCAGACCTTGATTGCTCCTTCCACGGCCATGGTGTGGGAGCAACCTGGAGCTCGGGCTCCATAGCTCCAGTTTGCGTCTGGGCACATGACCTTCGACCGAGGCTAGGAGTGGACTCCCTACGATCACGCAAAAACAAACAGCTATTGTGCTTGATCCTGTGTGCCCAAGACCACCGGAAAAAGGCTGCGGAATGGCCTGGACAGGGGAGTAGGTCGGAGCTCAAAAGCCAAGGGAAAACACGATAACCCGGGAAAATGAGGTCGAGAAGTGTTTCGTGGATGGGTTGCGAGTCGAACCCAAGCCTCGACGAGTGCGGAGGTGCACTGAAGCTCAGAAAAGCTTGGTGTCGGAGGCTGCTTCCGACGGTCTATAGGACCCGGTGAAAGGGGGCGTCACAAGGTGATGAGATGCACCGAAAATGAAGAACAAGGGTCAAGGATGCTTACTGCCAAGCTAATTTGAATGAAGGTGGTCGGAGCAGTCGGGGTGCGCCTTTGGTCGCCAAAGAAGAAGAAGAGTAGGGTGGAGGTTTTCAGGGTGCTAGGTCTCCAATTGGAGGTGGAGGAGTAGTTTTAATGTCTAAGGGTGCTTTAGGTGGCCTTATATAGGCGGGAGGAAGCTCGAGTCGCCGTCTGCAACTCAAGGGTGGAGAGAAGTCTTCACTGCCCAAATGGGTGTTTCGCCTATCGTCCAAGAGAGCGGCTAATCTAGGGCTCGATCGAACCGTCACGATGAGAGGAACTTGAAGGAACAAGAATCGTGTGAAACGATGCCTCATGGAGGGAGAACGAGGTGGAGGAGGTGAACTGCCGTGAAACGGCTTCTGCCTCGCTTTGAGCGGGAGGTAGGGGACAACGTCCCGGCCGTCAGATCAAATTGTAGAAGTGAGATCAAATGAGGACCGTCCGATGAAGCGCGTTAGGGAGCTGATGCGTGACAGGGAAAAATAACGGAACTATATTGTGACAAATCGATATAACTGAAATCGATTAAAATCCATAGTTAAACCTTATTAAAAGCTCATAAAATGGATTTGAAGGGTCAAATGAAGTCCAAATGACACCAAATTTGGACCATAGGTTCATGTTAGCATTTAGAACGATGCTTTATAATTAGATTTCGTATTTATATCCAATAAGGTCCTCAATTAATGTGTTGCTCATTAAAGTGTATTTTAATAGATTAAAATGAATGAATTATATGAAAAGACTACTTTTAATGAAACATGTGAGTAATTTCGAGATATTAAACACATTAGGATCCAAATAATCATTTCTCAACAAAATAACATATTAATGTGAATTAAAATCATATTTTGAGGAGAGAGAAACAATTAAGGTTAATATATGCATATATGAACTCAAATACACATTATTAATAATATATTTATCCAAAAAACTCCAAATTAATATTATCTATTACATTACCATCCTTAATGACCAAATTACATGATTAACCCTAACTTATCTCCTTAAGTGGGTTATTTGTGCAAACACCCCTCCATATACATAAATGATGGTAAATAGTGATTTCAACATCAAATTATGCCCAAATTGCACATAGAGTCCAAAAATGATCCAAAAGGATGGGAAATTTATGAAAAAGGTCCAAATGGACTCGAAGGTCAAGAAAAGCTCACAAGTGGGTAATTGCAGGGAAAACCCTAAATTTCAATATGTTACACCCAGAGCATTCTGGATGTGTTAGGGGTGTAGGCACTGGTGTGGGAATAAAAGCGTTCTTTGGGCCATCATAGTGCAAACTTGTCTCAAAAGTGAGATTTTCACAAGCTGGGGTAACCTATTCTTTTTCTAGAATGTTATTTCAAAATGGAATTCAATAATCACAAACTAGCTTTTCTTTTATCCATGTATAGGTAGATGAGTTAATTAATAGGAGAGTCGAGGAATCACTTGATAAGAGACTCTATGAAGCAATTAGCAAGTGGAAGGCATCTTAGACTACCACTCAGACAGTACATGTGATGTGTCTCTCTTCTCCTACTGCAAAGGTTGGGAGTAATCCTATGGATCCACCACTTAGCACGTCCACTGTAAGTATTTTTATGACATAGTAGCTAGTCTTTTGAAGATGATATGTTTATGTATATATGTATATCACATTATTTACGTAAATTTGTAGGGGTTGAAGCCATGTCATCTAAAAATCAAAGAATTTATCATTTCAAAGGTTGAGGCTTACCCACCCCTTCAAGGGGACATGTTTCATGGGACTCCCGTACCAGATGGTGTGGTTCGCGTGAGCCTGATATGTGTACTCCCCGATTAGAGGGATCATCCATTGCCATATGCCCACCCAGATTCTAAAACACTTGGTAAAGAAGAAGGTGGAGTGATATTGTGGCCCAATACGGATGTCATCTATACTAATATTGTACGGTAAATTTACATTATGTTAATTTATTAGTGTGTATATATGAGTTAATTGATCTAAAATTATATATATAGGTCAAAAGGAAGAAACATGCTACATGTCGGCCTTGACCACCACCTCCTGAAGTACCAAGTTGGCTTCCAAGGGACTTATACACCTCGTTAGGTCCTAATTGTAAGGGTATGGCAGTATGGATAGGCGAACATAACCCAAATTGTCCTATAAAAGTTTCTATTCTAGTGTATGTTGTAGGTGAATCATACAATAACAATCTATTTATACAAGATATTTTGGAGTTATTTCGTTATGATTGGTTGAATACATCTATGATAGAGCTATGGATATGGTGATATCTTGTTTATACATCCATATACCTTGTTTTATATACGGTGATCTGGTTTCTTATATATTAATGCATACCTAATACATATTTTACAGCCACTTACACACGATATGTAAAGATTTTTTATTTTCCCATGTGGGATTTCTAGTTCCATCTTTGATCAGTCTCATATATAAAGATCCTTCATCAGTTACCTCATATTTCTCTGTCACTTTTAATTATTTTGATACAAAAAATAAGTTGGTGATAATAGGTCAATTCAATGTTGAGTAAGTTTACTTTGCTTATAATTTGGACTTAAGAAAATTACATTTTATTGTAGATTTTGAGTTATTAATTTTTAACTATCTTACCTCTAGTGGTAGGCATTAGGAGTTACTGGTTATTGTCCCCAAGATGTTCACTATTTATTATCTAGATCTTGTGGGGAAGGAATTGGACACATTATACGGACACCCAATGAAAAGGCCATTATTCACATGAGAAATATTTCATATTTTTATATCTGTTAACATCTATTATTATATTACTATTTAATTATGAAATTTAATGTGTTACATTAACATGTAGGGCTTTAAGAGAGTTCAAAAAAGCTAGAGGAAACATCTCCAAGAAAAGAAACAGTTACTAATTTGGGAGAATGTGAAAGTAATTTCCCGACTATAATGTATATATTATTTATGTGACTGTGCTTGTTTGCATTTTTGAACATTTTGTATGTTTCAATTTATAGTGTGCTACACAAGACAACGGATGGGCATGTGCATACTATGTGATGCGATATATGGACCTAATTATCAAACATGCTGCAATGGAAATCGATACAATACAACAGGTATTATATATAGTCTCATTAGATAATATGAAATATATCAATCTTATTATATATTATTAATCATATATATATATATCATTCTCTTTGCAGATGTTTAAAACTAGTGACTTCACTATAGGTGAAAAGTTATTAGATGTACATACTCCCTATACGATGGAAAAATTAGATGATGTAAGAGAACAATGGGAAAAATCTTTACAAGTAGTGGGAAT
The DNA here is from genome assembly GCA_963693085.1 of Alisma plantago-aquatica. Taxonomy (NCBI): domain Eukaryota; kingdom Viridiplantae; phylum Streptophyta; class Magnoliopsida; order Alismatales; family Alismataceae; genus Alisma; species Alisma plantago-aquatica. The sequence continues at coordinate 759,514,517 of OY856410.1, forward strand.
TTTTTATTATGATTGGAATATTGATGAAGATAATGACGATGATGATAATAATAAAGAATCATATTTCTAAACTTTTTTCTCATAATTATTTTTGTATATGATGACATGTGAAACTTTTATATATACATGTCTGAATGAATTTTTTTGAATTGTCATATGTGTGAATGTGAAGATGAATACATGAATGTTTCTACATGTGTCTGAATGTGAAAAGAGATGAAATGAATGGAACTCCAGGTTACTAAATGTGTGTGAAAATGGAGGAAATTTGAAATTGAACTACTGGTTTCTACATGTGTGTGATGAAAAATAATATGAATTAAATGTGTGTATACATGTGTGTGAATCACATGATCATAAATTGTTGTCTATCCTTGTTAATTTTGTAGGTTTGTGGCCTATTGTTGGCTGAAATCAAAGGGTGTTGTAAACCTGTTGTTCGGAACTGAACTGCAGGTTCTGCATCCTACTGACCAGCTGGACAGCAGGCCTACAAACAGATAAGGAAAAAAATTCCAAACATAGGCGTCAGTTATTAGTATAAAACCGACAACAAAACCTTACTGCACCAGTTATTATGTAACACCAACGTCTTTATCCCTTTCTGGGGGTTGATTTGTTTTATTCGGGATGGGATATGGCGTCGGTTATTAGTATAAATCCGACATCTTTAACAAGGATAATCGACGTCTATGGTGCCCTTGCTGGCTCGTTTTATTGGTGGTGGGAAGGGTGATGGCGTCAGATATGAAACTGACGCTGAAAGTGTATACTTTTAGCAGCGCCCACTTGGGTGTCGCTTGGAAATCAATGCCAAAAGGCTTATATAACTGACACTAAAGGACATTTCTGTACTAGTGCGCACACACACATAGATACATACATATACATATACATACATACATACATACATATATATAGGGAATTCACTCGCTGCCCATGCGGGTAGCGAAGCGAAGTTACCTATGCCTAAATCTTACTACCCATGCTAAGTAGAAGTGGCAAATGTCGTAAATACTATGTTGTCGTCTCATCTGTTATTTGGCTGGAAAGCGGTGGCATTTATTTGTAATTATCAAAACTTTTGCTGCTGCATTTTGAGGAGGATGCGGTGGTGGGTGGCGCAGTGACTAACCTTACATTTGGATAAGTACATCACAAGTCTCGGTAGTCGTTGTATTAAATTCTATAAATTATACCATTCATCTTTGTTCTGCAGTGGCTGATACAGCTAGCAGTAGCATGCTCTCTTTACCAAAGTTAACACCTATTTCCAACTAACGGCAAATTTGCTCACAAACTACCAGAACTTAGAAATGTAGCACCCAAACTAGGCCTAAGAATAAATAATTATTGTAATGATTCTCTCTTATTAGATCTATTATTGTATTTCCTCCATAACACGACACTAAATGGCATCGTTATCTTACATTCGGCTTTGACAAAGATATTTCATATTGATGCATCAATTATTGTTTACAAATTGAGGTTTGAAATTAAGAATAAGCCAAAAGTTTCAAGGCATGATAGAATAATAAGTTTGTATTATTGATGACACTTGATTGTTACAATATGAGTATCTATATTACAAAAGTGTCACTTACATGACTATTGGATCTTGCCTATTACAATGTGACTCCATATTACAGATGACACTTGCTTATTACAATATGACTATCCATATTACAAACGGTCATCTACATTATGGTTGACTCTTCCATATTACATTTTATTGTCCATATGACAAATGACACTTGCTTATTACAATATGACTATCCATATTATAAAACTATCACCTACATTACAATTGGTTTTTGCCTATTACAATATGAATGTCCATATTACAGATGACACTTGCTTATAACAATATGAGTATCCATATTACAAAATTGTCACCTACATTACGATTGGTTGTTTCCTATTACAATATGACTGCCCATATTACAAATGACACTTGCTTATTACAATATGAGTATCCATATTACAAAATTGTCATCTGCATTACGGTTGGCTCTTGCTTATTATAATGTGGTTGTCCATATTACAGATGGCACTTTCTTATTACAATATGAGTATGCGTATTGTGAAAGTATCTCCTACATTACGGTTTCCTCTTGCCTATTACAATGCGATTGTCCATATGACATATGGCACCTGCTTATTATAATATGACTTCATATTACAAAAATGTCACCTACATTACAATTAGCTCTTGCCTATTACAATGTGACTGCCCATATTACAGATGTCATGTGCTTATTACAATATGAGTATCCATATTACAAAATTATCACCTACATTACGGTTGGCTCTTTCCTATTACAATGTGATTGAAATTGTTACATTTTGGGGGTTGGTATGAAATTGTTGTCTCAAAATACATTATGAATATATAACAAAAGAAACCCAATCCAAGCGTGATTTGATCCCCCTCCCGTCTATAGTTGGATGATAGCAGTCGCTACCGCCCCAGGCTCCGGGATAGTTAGTAGCGTTGCCGACGTGTGTGACTCGCAATGATAGTCTTGTGTAGAGATCAAGTAAAAATGATATTTGTAACAGAAACATCATAGTAATGCAAAATGAGTGTTTGTATTATAAATTTGGTCATCTCATTACAAACGTTGTATGTCTCATTACAAATATGTATCTTCCTATTACAAAATAGATGCAGCAAATGAATGATCCTTTTGTATATACATTACAAAATGTCTATTGACCTTACAATTTATTCTGACATGTTATAATTTTTTATGTATGTTACAAAATACACACCCACCTTACAATTTGACAATTTGTTCTCTAAGATTATAGTTTCTATGTATGGATTACAAAATGTATACTCGCCTTACATATTATTCCTATGTATTATTATTTTGATTTGGAAGGAAAGAAGAGGAAGCTAGCTGCTTTCTTCATATTTACTTTCTATTCTATTTGTTTCATTATTGTGTCTATAGGAGACAAAGTTTGAAGCATGGAGGTGTATCAACAAGACCAGAATAGACCTCTGAATAACAATTGTTATTATTATGATGATTTGTTCCTCCTATAGCCCCAACCTCCTCTACCATCTCTTATCTACTGCTCCATTGTGGTTGTATCTATTTCCGATTCATCTCTGTTTAACTAGTCACCCTCATCCCCATTCCTTATTTAACTAGTCGTCCTCATCCCCATCCCTTGTTTCAGTTTGCAATCAGATTAATTTATTTGGCGTTAGTTTCTCTTGTTTTAGTTTGCATTCAGATTACATTCATCCAATAGATATGTAAATAGAGGACGAGATAGCAGAAACACAAAATTACAAATAAGAAAGAACAAGAGGGGAAGAAGACAAAATGGATATTGGAGCACATTCCACACAATTTTATTTACTCCACCAAGTGAATCGATCCAAACAAGGATGTGTCAATAAGATAGTAGATTAACATCACATAGAGAAAGAATACAAGCAAAATATTTACAACACCAACACGACACCCAAAAAACTCAGAACAACAGCTTGGTGATCCCTTTGATTTCAAGGGTCGTTCCCTTGTTGGTTGGTCCTTGAACAAAATTGAGGATAGCTTCACTTGCATTGAGATAGCCAAGATAGATTTTCTATAGCTACACATTAGTTTAGATATTAAAAAAGAAATGCAGACAATGTTGTGGAAGTCAGGCTAATGTTGCAAAACCAAGTAAGAACTACATGTACAAGGCAAGCCTATTTCCTACCCTCCACGTTGGTCAGGAATAAAACCAAATACCTAGCAGTCAATCTAATTTACTGCCAAGCAAGGCATTAGAAGCCCCATCTTCGAGGAGGAAGAATGACAAGGCATGTGGTTTATTGACTTGCCAGAAATAATCCTCATTGCCGGCAAGTACAACTACAAAGCTCCCATCTCCACGACATCTGCACCGGTCTCGACCTGCGCCGAAACCGACCCTGAGGCCGCAGTGGCCTTGGCCCTCCTCCTCCTATTTTCCCTCTCCTATAGCTCATTGATCCAGATCTACTCTTCCCGGTAGTCCTCGAAGCAGAACGGCGTGTCGCCCTTGTACATGTATATGTCTCAGTTCCTCCAATGGTACCTCCCGCACATGTGGCAGCCATCTAGGAAGTGGTGTCTCAGAGAAGATGTGTTTTTGCCGTCTTCCTCTTCAAGAAATCAGGCGGCAGGGGATGGTTTGGGCTCCTGTGGGACGCTCATCATCAAGGCCTTGGCCAAGGAGCTGATGTCGTGGATGGTGGAGCGCCTGGCTCCCATCTACTGGGAAACCATAGGGGGAATAGGGGTCCGTCAGGGGAACTCTGACTGAATCGTTTGTCTCCGAAGGGTATGGAGTTGTGCCATCCCTGACCACAATGCCTGGGCTATTCCACCTCCAGTGTCGTCAGACGTCCCTGGATGCACATGCCAGCACCATGGGCTTGGTGAGGTTATCTTCGGCAGCAGTTATTCCCCAATCCCTAGATGACAAGGAGACAGTTGGGTAGTGGTGATGAGCTCGACAACATCAGCGGGCTCCAGTACATCGACATGGCTGAGGGGAATCTCTCAGGACCGATGCCGCTAGAACTGGGAAGACTAACGAAGTTGGAGACCATGTACCTGTACAAGAACCAGCTGATAGGCCAGATCCCCAACTCGATCAGAAACCTGACCTCTCTCCAAGCATTAGATCTGTCCGAGAATCTCATCACGTGATCTCGTCTGGGAGTGTATCGACTCTGTCTGGCAAAATCAAGTCGGAGGAACAGGTATGCATGCGTGCATCGGCTTATTTACAGAACCGAATATCATTGGAATTAGCAAAGTTGGTAGTATTTACAAGTGAGCTACTATGCCTCCATCGACGAGTAATATAATTAAGCTACCCGCGCGGGAAGTGAAAACAAACTCATATATATATATATATATATATATATATATATATATATATATATATATATATATATGTATATATATACATATATATATATATATATATATATATATATATACTTACATACATACAAACATACATATACATATACACATATATATACATACATATATAAACATATATAATATTGATATATATATATATATGTGTGTGTGTAGATAGTGATGAGATAATACACTCTAGTGTATCATAGACACATACACTCAAGTTGTTTTCCATCGTACTACAATTATATTGAATATCTAAGTGGTTTATCTTCTTAAATATATTGCGCATAGACTATATAACAAATGTCAACTCACTTGACACTTATGGTTCATGCATCTAATGATTAGAAAAATGATGCACCTTAAATTAATTATGTACATCAATTTTTTTGTCCTTGTATGAGTGTACCCACTCATCAAAATGAATGAAAATTCGGTATGTGGCCAATATATTTGATAAGATACAAGATTTATGATTTATATTCTGCAAAAATGTAACTTTCATATGTAAACACCACATGAGTTTAGGTGATATATATATACATATATATTTATTTATTTATTTATTTATTTATTTATTTATATTTAATAAGATGTATATATTGAGGGAGAGACAAAAAAAGAGAGAGTAAAAAATAATGAAAAATTATTTTAGCTAGAATACACTAATACATAACTAGTGGATCAGAACCATATTCTTGCAGATCAGGGAGAACAATGATAAGAAAGAAATATACAATAAAATATGGCAAAGAAACTACTATAGGAAATGTATATAAAGAAGATGCAAAAAGGTTATGTGAAGATGAACATGAATCTGATATTTAGAAGTTAGTTGGGATGGAGATAATGAAAATGATGCTATTATTGATGTGAGTAAAATAGGTGATGAAACAAATCTAGAATGATGGTATCAATTCTTTCGTGTTTATTTAGAGTAGGCAAGAAATAAAGAAGAAGTGTCTAAAAGTGAAATAAAGAGACAACCAAAAATGAGTACAAGGTAATATATCCTTGTTGTTTTAATATGATTCTCTAATGAAGTCTAATTAAATTAATTAAATTACAATCTAATTATAATACTTACAATAAACATTTATAGTGATACAAAATAAAAGAGCTAGTGACATTACTAGAATACTATTACACACCAATACAAGAATTGGATAAAATTCAATTCGAATTATAGTTAGAATATATGGTGTCAATTGAATATAACAATGATAATAAAAGTAATAGAGTAACATGTAAAGTAATAGTGCAATTCACGTAATAAAAAAAGTAACTGTTGGTTACAAAAAGAAAATTTTGATAAATAAAGGTAACTACTTCAGACATAAAGTAAAATTTAGTTTTATTGTATTAGATATGTTGAATTATACAAATCAAGGTTGGATCAACTGACAAATAGGATAGGTAAACAAAAGATAACACTGCAGAGAGCAGAAGAGGGGCGATAGGTGATCACCAGTGACCCATGAATTAATGAGGTGGAAGAAGATCCTATAAAAGACTGACATCACCCCTTTACAAAAAATCTAAACAATCAAAAAAATAGTTGAGAAACCAACGAGATCCGAGGTAGAGAAAAATAGAGCTACAGATCATAAGAATTCAGTCTCCTACCCAAGATAGGAAATGACATGTTGGCCGTCAGATCATGGATCAGACAGTCCATGTTAAAATCAAAATCATAGATGGCGTGTGACAAAGAATATTACCAAATTGAAATATCGAATAAAGTGTGATTATAATTAATTTTCTATTTTCTATTTCTTCATTTGAGGGTGCAAATGAATCCCAAATTAAATGAAAATTGACATCTAGCCTACTTATTATATTAGGAATCTGAATATACAATTGGATTTACCTTTTGAGAATATTTTATTATTAAATAAATCAAATCTTATTTTCTCTTTCCTCCCTCATTAGTTGTTATAAGATTCTCCAAATTTGATGAAACTTCACCCACAAGTCACATTAAGTACCTTGGATACGAATTTGCCATTAATTTTACATGTTGGAGTTATTTGTATAATTATTTCATATTTGAAGGTTCTACATGATTTCTCTACCCTAACTTCACATGTATAATAAACATGATCCAAATTACATGAAATCTCACCCAAAGGTTATTTTTAATTTGTAGATTACAAATCCAAGATTATCTCCCACTTTTGGAGTCATTTAATATTTTATTTCATATTATTGATGAAAACTCACCTTTTCTTTTCAAAATAAAAAAGATATTATTATTATCATCCCAAAATTATGAAACTTGGCCTCCAATCCAAACTAAACCCAAAGAAAATTAATTTGAACTTATCTTTAACCAATTCATCTTTCTTTTATGAATTTAATCCCATTACCCAATATTACCAGCATTTCCCATTTCAATTAATTCAATATCACATTGACATATTTAAAGCAATATTATTCATTCTTTTTTCTCTTCCTTGCTCCGTAAGGCTAATAAATTATCTAGAACAAATTATTTTATCATTATCTCACATATGTGGTAAATTTACATATTAGAGCCTTATTAAAATTGTTTATTTAGGTATTTGTCCACAAACCCATATGTTGGCAATAAAAATGAACAAATGTACACCAAACCACTATTATTTCCACTAATTGAACATCAAAGCCAAAAAGGATAGAAAAGAAAGGAAAAACTTACAAAGAGGGTCAAAAAGATAAAATGTCCAAGCTTCGGTATGTTACATCACTCCATCCCTTAAAGAGGATTTCATCCCTAAAATCATCACAAGAAAATATGGAAGGGTGGGTGAGCAACAACTCATCTTTAAACAAACCAAAACTTCCACCAACACTTTCACTAACAACTTCTCATAGGTCAAGTTCTCGAGGATCACGTAGGATTCCACTATTAAGATTTCTTTTATGAGATTTAACATTATTAACATTTTTGGATTGTTAGCATTATATTTATTATCATGTTATCATTATTATTCTTTTAATTGTGTCATGCTATATTAATTTTTCTGCCAAAAGATTTATGTCTCATTATTATGTAAGAATCCATTTATATATTTATTATTTATCTCATTATGAATTTTAAGCACAATTAGGGTTTATTGAATTATCTCAATATACTTCATCATTATTCTTAATAATTTGGATTTAGTATCCATTATCACCATATTTAATTATAACAAATTATTTTGCATGAAATATGACATTTTATCCCATTTGTTATTAAATCTACAATTAATCCAAATTAATTTACATTAATTACTTGTAACTATATCAGACATTGCCACGTTACCTTTCTTACTCACATTAATGTCATCATTATTTATTTTCTCATATTTATTCACTTCTTCTTATTGATTATGTACATTTATGTGAATCCAATTACTTCTTATCCATATTGAAGTCATTACATGTATTTTACTGAACAAGGTGGAATATATTACATCTTAATTATTTGATTGGCTTACCAAGGCATGATTAGGTGATTAATTAGATGTGTATTAGAGAATAAGGTGATACGCATTACATATTGATGCCTTGAATAATTTATAATTAGGTGATTATATAACATTAATGTGTATCAAGGTATATTACATGATTATGACACCTAATGTCACGGATGTATCATGAAAGGCACTAAGGATGCATATATTAAGGTTAGATGATTACAACCTGGGGTTTAGATCAACATGATCATTATAGTAGGCATATATATTCTTAGCATGTGTTAAGTCCAAGATTAGGTTACATTTGTCTTGTTTATCATATCATTCATTAGGGTTGATTGGTTCATGACATGGTTAACATCATTTATTATGTGAGTTACTCATATTATGTGCATTAAGTATTCATTAGGGTTCAAGCATATGAACTATTCATTAGATGACCATTACATGTTCATTAGAATATAAACAAGCATGTTAGGTTATAACTATAACTTGTTTGGTCAAAACTAAGGATCCAAGCACACTAACCTCCTATTTATAGAGCTAGGGTTTCTAAAGATACGTAGATAGACCTCAGTATGGCATAGGGCTCCATCCCCCATAAGAAAATTTCATCATTGAAATATAACTACCCAACATAAAAAACCAACTAATCTCCACCCCTTAAAAGGTTTGATCTACCAAGCCAAACTAAACTACAGGTAAAAGGGTGAGTCTAACTAAACCAAGTATAAGATCCATCACGCTTCCATTATGAACTTTGAGAGCTTACTAAACACCAAACTTCAAAGTCTAGGTTCTAGGGTTAGGCTGACCAAACATGTGGTCCTAAGGATCATAAAGGAACTATATTAAGTATACATCCTCAAAACAAGTCACAACACATGAAAGACTAGGTCATCAAATAAGGTTCCCAAAGATATCCAACATAGATGTCTAGGGTTACTATTTCCTAAAAGCATGCTATTTCAGACAATCCATATCAGCTCAGGCTAGGCAGGTATCATGTAGATTTGGGAGTCCTCATATACCAAGCTAGTGGCACAGAGGAAAATCTTGCCAGCCCTCGAACCCTAATCCTTTCTAGACACCTTTGCTTCAACTTCATGCCCTAATAGTTTTTTTTTAATTGGTGATTCATTCATCCCGTCACCTGGGTTTGAACTCATGACCTCTCGGTCTTACATAATTACTTTTACCATGGGGGTGACACTTCATTGGCCCTAATAGTTTCTTAAAGGCAACCCTAAAAAACCTCAAGTTACTATGTTTACTTACTTCTTTTATTTGTAAATATTTTAGGGGTTTTAATTAACATGATTCTAATGTGAAACTCATAGGATCCTATATCAACCTTTTATCATCTATATATCAACTCTAGGGAAAACATGTCACTAAAAGCGAACTTTCTGAGGTAAGGATTCTAAATAGGGAGACAAAATTGAAATAGTAAGATTCTGACTACCGTGGGCTCTAATACCATGTAGTAAAAGAGTGAAATCAGCCCTTTACTAAACATTTGAAAAATCAAATAAAATAGTTGAGAAACTAGTGAGATCTAAGGCAGAGAAAATGGAGCTACTATTCATAAGAAGTCAGACTCCTACCCAAGGTAGGAGATGACCTGTTGGCTGTCAAATCGTGGATCGGATGGTCCATGTTAAATCTGAAATCATAGATGGCGTGTGACAAAGAATATTACCAAATCAAAATATCGAATAAAGTGTTAATGTAATTAATTTCCTATTTTCTCATTCTTCATTTGAGGGTGCAAGTCAATCACAAACTAAATGAAAATTGGCACCTAGTCTATTTTTGACATGAGGAATCTGGATATGCAATTAAATTTTCCTTTTGAGAATTTTTGATATGTTAAACAAATCAAATCTTATTTTCTCTTTCCTCCCTCATTAATGGTTATAAGATTCAACAAATTTGATTAAACTTCACCACAAGTCACATTAAGTGCCTTGGATACTAATTTGCCATTAGTTTTACATGTTGGAGTTATTTGTACAAATATTTAATATTTTGAAGGTTCTACACACTTTCTCTCTCCTAACTTCACATTCATATTAAAGATTATCCAAATTACATAAAAAATCACCCAAAGGCTATTTTTAATGTGTAGATTACAAATCCAATATTATCTCCCACTTTTGGAGTCATTTAATATTTTATTTCATATTATTGAGGAAACTCACCTTTTATTTTCAAAATAAAAGAGATTTATTATCACCTCAAAATTATAAACATGGCCTCCAAGCCAAACCAAACCCAAGGAAAATGAATCTAAACTTATCTTTAACCAAATCATCTTCCTTTTATGAGTTTCAATCCATTACCTAATATTTCCAATTTTTCTCATATTAATTAATTCAATATCACAATGACATATTTAAAGCAATATTATTCATTTCTTTTTCTCTTCCTTTCTCCATAAGGCTAAGGAATGATCTATAACAAATTACTTTATCATTATATCACATATGTGGTAAATTTGCATATTAGACCCTTATTAAAATTATTTACTGAGGTATTTGTGTATAAGCCCATATGTTGGCAATAAAAATGAACAAATGTTCACCAAACCACTATTAATTCCACAAATTGAACATCAAAGCAAAAAAGGATAGAGAAGAAAGTAAAAGCTTAGAAGGAGGGTCAAAAAGAGAAAATGTACAAGTTTTAGTATGTTACTGGTCCAATGTGCACCATCCTACTATTGTTGTTGATGGTAGGGTAGTGGACACATCCAGGAGCTGAGCATCTTTGTTCAAGACAATGGTGGGGGATGTTCACACTAGACTCCCTAACATGGGACATCAAAGTGGTTGATGATTCGATAATCATCACACATGTAGAGGTTCATGCCACTTCTATGTTGTGGAGGAACATTTTGGCACGATATGTGATTGGTTTCTAGCCACATATAGAAACACTCCAAGACCACCTCATCTGCATATGGAAGTTATGACCGGTGGTGGAGGTCCTTGGGTGGGCCAACATAAGTTTCAAATAATGTTCCAGATAGAGGAGGATCTAATAACTACACTGGAGGGGGGTCATGGTACATCAATGGGATGTCATGATACTGAAGAAGTGGGAGAAAGGTGAATTCTCATAACAAGAAAAAGTCACTTTGGTAAACGTGTGGGTAAATATGCTAAACTTGCCGCAAGAACTTTGGAGTGATAAATTCCTATCCATAATTATGACCTAATTGGGAAAACCTTAATGACTTGATAGGAAGATGAAAGTGCAGAGAATGATTGATCATGCCAAAGTGAATCTTATCATGGAGGCCACATCTTCCTTTCCAAACACCATTAAGCTACAAATTGACATGGGGAGCCCGCACCTAGTGAATGTAGTATATGAATGGAGGCTATAGGTTTTCCCACATTATGGGACTTTTGGCCTCAACAACCCTCTACTTACCACTAGATCTGGTAAAAGAAACAAGCCATAGAACCACAGCTAGATATGAGAAATTATCTCCCCCTACACCTGTTTGGTGTTATTTTGAAGAGAGCAACTCCACAACAATACAATTAGTGAATTTACCCCATCTTAATACCCCTGACATGGGTTATGGCTTAACCCTATGAGTTTTTCTTAAGTAAGTTACTTACAAATTGATTCTAAACTTTTTAAAAGTAATTAAGGCTTCTTGTGAAGTTTATTGTCAAGTTTGAGCTTAATTGCAAACTAATTGTACATTAATTGATAGTTTGAGTGAAATGCTCAATTTACCCAAGATGAGGGGTTACATTGCAAAATTTCACATATTAAATGTGTTCTAAGTGTTTCAGTATCATAAGAGAGTGTATGATGCTAAGTGGTGGTGTGTGGAAAGCCTAAATCCCAAGATATAACTTGTTTGTACTGTGTGCACCAATTTTGGTACAATTTGTAATTTATCCTATAAATATGGTTGAAATGAAACATTATCACCTCTAGAGTGTCCCTACTTCCTCTATTCATCCTTTAGAGGAGAGAGAAATAAGGAGGCGCCATTTTTTAGTCACCTTTGAGTGATGATACTCTTGGTAATGAAAAGACCAATAACGAGTTGAAGGTGAAGCTTTATATGTGTTGTATCGAGTGGTAGACTTGATATAGGAGTCATGTCAGCCAAGAAGCCATAGTAGAAGTCTCCTATAAGTTTGTTGAGCCTTGGTAAACGTCATGACGGGAAAACACCTAAAGGAGGTGGCCCATGATGAGTTGCAAGTTTCCTTGTAAAAAGTGTATTGGATTGTCTTAATGATGAGATAAAGATGAGGAAACTTATCCAACAAGATAAAGGATGGCCGGGATATTATCTCTATCTTATCCTCAAGACTCTTGCATGGAAATATATGTATGTGTGCATGCATGGCCACATGTCAACCATGCATGTCCACGTGTCATCTAGTAGCATGAGGTCAAGACATCTCTTATACACTTTATCACATGAACTCAAGTATATATACTTCACCTTCCACCAACTTATGGAAGTTCTCGAACCCCACAACCATCTTCCTTGGAGATATCGTGCATACCACCTTATATATCATGCAAAATAGCTCAAAGATCAATGGGAGCTCGAGCACCAAGCTTAAGGTAAGGCTTTGGCCATCTTCAACCTTGGTTGAAGTAGGATATCTGGTTATGGATATTTTTCTCTTTCCTTCTTCACCAAAGTGCGTAACTATGGTGATTTCTTGTCTATAGAGGAGTTGTGAATGAGATTTGGACCTTGAAGAAGTTCATCTTCAACCTTAGGAACGTAAAGCTTTGGAGCTTGGATCTTTGAAGTCATTTACAAGGCAGGTTATATAACTTGAACCCAATCATGTTATTATTTACCACCTAACTTGTTACACTATATGATTTACTTTCAATTCCGAGTTTTTATTGAATACTTGATGAATCCATGAATTCTAAGAATTTCCTAGATCTGTTATTCATAAACTAGAATAGTTAGAACGAAGGTCTAGAGCTTGAAGAAGAAGGTATCACTTTAAAAAATGATATCAGGTTCAAGTGCGCACACAAGTACCCCTAACCCGATATGGTAATGTACATACATCACTTGCACGATATGCTTGTGAAATTACATCTCCTTGCACGATATGGAGATGAAGTTAATACCTTGAACATGATATGGTGATAACCATATACCTTTTGCATGATAGGAAGTCAAGTGAAGACTCCATGCACGATATAGGATCAAGTGTGTACTTGTAAGTCAATATGTCAAACCCCTAGTTTGGGTAACCCGATATGAGTAAGATGAGCAAGTACCTCTTGCACGATATGATCATGTGGTACACAATTGGTACACGATATCTAGAAGCACACATCTGGTTCACGATATGATTGATTGAGTATATACTTAGGCACGATATAAGGCATAGATTCAAATACATGGTATAACCTCATATGGTTGAAACACCTTAACCCGATATGAAACCCAAGATGGGGGTCAACCCGATATGGGGATAGATGATAGCTCAGACATGATATGAGTCATTCCTTTTGCACAATATGGTAGATACTAACTTACTCCCTTATATACGATACAAGTCTAAGATTACAACTCTTGCACGATATAGAGATAGTGAACACTCTAAACAATATAGAGTTGGAAACCCAAGGTGATGGGTAAGCCGATACAAGTGGTGAGTGATACCACATGGACGATATGAATGATATCCCTTGGATGCTAGGAACAGAACCTACTTATACCTTGTGAACGATATGAGATCCAATTCATATCTCATGCACAATATGGCTCATTTTACCCAATATGGTGGCAAACCCTAGTTGAGGGATTGAAATCCGATATACCATATCCTTTGTGTAATGAATTGTGATAAGAGAATTCCATTAGACACCTATCTTGTCATATAAATATATGATAGGACAAATCCTTGAAGGTATGAAGGGCTTATGAGCCCAAGGGTCTACCTAATATGGTAACCCGATATGTTACTCAACTTAGATAACCGATATGATAATTTTGATGGATAACTGATATGGTATCTTGTATACACCACTTAAACAATACATCATGAGGTATACACTTTATGGCTGATATGGTGCACACCTTGTGCACAATATGGCATCAATCACATAGCTTATACCTGATATGGGGTCAAGCACCTAGCTCATACCTGATATGAAGTTATCTTGAGTTGATAAGAACTAAGTGATAGTCAATTTGATATGGGTATGTGATATGATGATTAGGGGATACACCCTAAAACATGACATGGTGATGTGGTTATACCACATGCCCGATATGGATACACTACATGAAATAAGAATGTATCTTAAAGCATAATATGTTAACATACACACATCTTCATACCCAATATGGAAGGGATACTTCAATCATATGTGATTGATTGAGTGACATATGTTGTAGTTTGTTTTAATTGCAATATAAAATATGATGTGAATTGTTAGTTATGAACCAATATTCCTCAAGAGGAGAATTGAACCAAAAGTATGATGTAATCAATATCCTATTGAGGATGAGAGAGAAACTCATACTTTGTGTTGATAATCATTTAATAATAAATGACGATAATAAATAAGTATGATTGAATACTTATGATTTCAATGTATGCTCCTAGATGAGTGGAGCAATGAATTAGGGTTAGGATTAATAATATGAACTTGAAACCCTATTCGGCTACAAAGGGCAACCCTAACCCTAATAATGGCTTTGTGATTCATGTGTATAGTTGTTGCCTAGTGAGAGGTGACAAGATGTTCAATGGCCTTGTGAGCCATGTGTATAGTTGCTTCCTAGTGAGAGGTGACAATATGTCAATGGCCTTTTGAACCATGTGTATAGTTGTTGCCTAGTGAGAGGTGACAAGATGTTCAATGGCCTTGTGAGCCATGTGTATAGTTTTTGCCTAGTGAGAGGTGACAAGATGTCTAATGGGCCTTGTGAGCCATGTGAATGGTTGTTTCCTAGTGAGAGGTGACAAGATGCTTAATCAAACCATGTGAGCTATGTGAAATACTTGTACAACAAGTGAAATGAATATCTTGGTCTGAGGACCTAGAGGTAATGGTTACCTATTACAAAGGTAATAATGCTATGTGGTGATCTAAAGGTTTGAATACCCAGATCCAATAATCATGATAATGATGATGTGAAGGGATGAGAATTCCCAGTAATGTGATAAGGGACTGAGATCCCAAGTATCATGTGTCTTAAAGATTTGAAAAGTACTTGATAGATGTATTATAGTTTTCTTTGTAGCATTTGTTTATGATTGATGCTTATAACTTGTTTGATGCGAAAAGAATATTGTAATGCACTTAATATATCATTAGAAACCCTAAAATGTTGCCCTGACCATAGATCCATCAGCATCAAAATTTGCTGAATGGTGAAATGGGTTCCCCGTGGCATAACCCGGAATGCATATTTTTTAATATGTGGGGGGTGTAAGATTGGACGGCCATGTGTGAGCCGATCCCCTTACGAACTCAAAATAAATGGGGATTTGGATGTGTGAAACCATATCCTAGTTCAAGTGTGACTTTGGTCGTAGACTCTATGTTGTGTACGGTGAACTGGGGGGCTCAGAGTATGGCTATACGCCATGACTCAGTAATTTCATAACTGGGGACAATTGTTATAGATGTTCCCCTAAGAGAGTACATGTTGACGCATTAACTCTAAGTGAACATGCCTAGTATCCTGCTAAGCTCTTTTTGCAGTGACACAAGATGTCCTGCCAGTAGATGAGACGAGATGTCCTGTTGAATATGTGTGGTCTTGTACTGACTGAGACAGGAGAGGTCTTGGCAGTCGGCTCTTCCATTGACCTTGTATGGTACCGACTTGTAAGAATTTTGTGGTCAGTTGGAGATGAACGGGGTATACTTCATCTCCTTAGGGAATAAGTGTGATAGTAAAATATGATCAACCGTGTAGCATATTTGCTTAATGATCGAATATGAAAAACATTTTTTGATGCACAATTAAGTTATACATCTTATCTTGATAGATGTTATTTATGTTTCTTTACATTCCTTGTAAATTAGATATATGGTTTATTACTCTATCATGGGTAGATGCATCATTCTCCTTAAGTAAAGAGATTACCTTGTTCTATTCATACAATGATTAATCATGTCTGCTAATATAAAAGAACCTCTACTCAGTTTTATAATACTTATCTATGATAATAATATGGTTGGAGAAGAGTTATATCTCTCACTGGGACAATTGTCTCACCCCGTGGGGTCCACAATTTTTAGGTGGACATGCACGAGGCGGTGGAGACCTTTCTATAGAGGAGAAACAATAGCTAAGGCAATAGTGACAGGTCAGGTTGAGTGTACTATCTATCGAGTCTTGTAGATAGAATTCCTATGTGTCGTATCTGTACTCTCAGGTCCTTGAAGTCGGTTCGTAATGGTTTCATAAACAATCTGATATTTTGGCTTGTAAGCCTTGAGGTTTTATGTTGCTCTAGCATATGTTTTGTATAGAGCAATTCTTGTATGTTGTCCTCAAGATGAGATGGAACAATGATGTACAATTTCAATCATGATATGTATAAGATTTCGATCTTTCAGTAAGAGTTTTATGGAAGAGGATCTCCTTGCAAAATGGTTTTTAATTTTAGTGATTTTTGTTAATCTGTTGTTTATGATAATTCTGTATTATTAGTAACGATTTGGTTATCGGTTTGATGGTGGTCGTTACAATGAAGATGTTCAATATAATGCCCCTATGGATGAAGAAGCCTCTCAAGCTGAGAATACCAGGTTGCCTCAAAAGGTTGATGTCCAGACGCCTCATCAACAGGATGAGTGTGTTACTTTATGTTTGCAACCCAAACCAAGATGCTCGGAGGGGCACCACCTGGATCACCAGAGAAATAGCAAACAACAATAGGAAATCCCCAATAATGGTAGAAAGGTTGAGAACCTCATAGCTGATGAAGGATTTCAGGTTCCATGAAGAATGACAAGTACCAAGAATAGAAGGACTACAAGAGACTCAAATAGTTCAAATCATATGTAGAGTGATACCATAAACATCAACATATTCCAGATGGTAGAGATTAAGAATCATACAGAGTCCATGCCAGTGGCCTACCACACTCCTTTTCTAATGGTTAAATCTCCAACAATCACATCTTGGAATGTCTGCAGTCTATCCCAACTAAACAAGAAGGACATTTCTCAAGCTGGGCTCAAAAGGGACAAAGATAACATTGTGATCTTAGCTGATGTTAAGATATGAAGAACCAAAATTCACAAGGCATGTGTAGATCCTAGACTCTACATAAATGGTTGGATAACTCATTGTCATGCAATAAGGTTTGTATTCTAGATCTGTTGGAGAACCATGAATTCACAATTACCCCTATCCTTCAAACATGCCAACTCATCCATTTTGTGTTGGATTTTGGTGATAAAAGACTAAAGATCACAGTTGTATATGCTGGAAATTATGAAGCTAGAGAGTTGTTTTGTGGGAGGATATTAGACATATTACATTGTAGTTTCAGGCAACACAATAGGTCGTAGGGACTTTATTGATGTTTGGTTGTCCGGTGAGAGAAACGGCAGGACTTCTCCTTCTAATAAATATATGGCTAATTTTAATGAAGCAATATAGGTGATGGACCCACTACAGCTTCCAAGTGAAGGTACATACTTCGCATGGAACAACTAACAATAGGGGTGAGCAACATCAGAAGTAGGATATCTAGAACTCTATATTCCATTCAAGTCTTGAGTGACTTTTCAAATATCTAGGTGGATATTATGTCAACCATCTAAAGTAATCATCATGCACACGTGATTCACTTGGAGGGAAATTAGAATAAAATATAATTATTTGACTAGATATTTCAGTGGCTGGGCCACTATCCCTTGTTTCAAGGAAATTGTCAAAGCAGCTTGGAGAAGGGAGTATGAAGGTGGTCATATGTATAGGATTTGTTGCAAGTTGTGTGCCACAAAAAATTCTCTCGAAACTTGGAACTAGGAAAAAGTGGGGGACCTTAAATACTCTTCTAGAAACATAGGAAGAGAGGATCTTGATGCTTAGGTTTAGGTAGATAAGCACCTAGATAATGAGATGTTATGGGACAATGCTAAGAGAAAAAAGGAGGAGGATTTTCTGGATAACGCAGATGAGGAATAAATTATTCAGTACAAATCATGAGTTTTATGGTTAAAGCATGATGACAATAACTCAACATTCTTCTATACTTCTCTTAAGCCTAGAAGATGTAGAACTCAAATCAATCAGATAGAGCAACTCAGAGATTAGAGGATAATCCATGGAGGACTATGAAAAGGTGTTTAATAAACAGCCATGAATTAGATGTTAATCTCATGATTGTTGCAATCTTCCTAAAGTTTCCAGGCAGAAAACGGAGGACTTATGTACTCCCATCACAGATGAGGAGATATATGAGATTGTAAAGAGATCAAAATGATGATAACACATCCAGACCGGATGGTATGAATGCCCATTTCTTCAATTCTGCATGGGACATCATTGGTAAGGATGTGTGATGTGCAATGAAGGACTTCTTTAGAAATGGGAGGCTCCTAAAATAAGTAAATAAGACCCACATTGCTCTCATCCCAAAAGTTTAACAACTGTTAAAAGTGAGTGATTGGCTCCCCGTCTCATTATGTAACTTTGCCTACAATATTTTCTCGAATATCCTCACCAACATGTTGAAGAATATCATGCATTGCATCATTAGTGAAAACCAAAGTACTTTTGTAAAAGAGAGGCAAATATCAGATGCAACCTTGCTAACTATTAAGATAATTCAATACTTGAAAAAGACTTATGGAATAAGAAAAATGTGTTTGAAAGTTGATCTTAGCAAGGCATATGATTCCATTAATAGAAGGTACATTATGGATGTTATGAGGGCATGGATTTCCCATCATGTTGGATGTAGTGGGTGAGTAAATGCATAAATATAGACTCTGTCCAAATCCCCATCAATGGAGCTCCTACTTTGATAATCCAAGCCTCTAGTATGATCTTCTATGGGAACTCGTCGCTCCCTACCTATTCTCTATGGGATGCAGGTCTGTTCTACTATTCATAATGAATTTTTTGTTGATAGTGTCATTTTGCCTATATCTACTGGGGATATAAAGGTGTCCCACAATTTGTTCTCCATTGATCTCCTTATATTCTCACAAGTGACTAGAAAAAAAGGATGTTATCTGCATCAAATAATGTGTAGATTAGTTTAATCTCTATCTGAGAAAGAGCTTAACCTAGGAAAAAGCTAGATGTTCCTCAGTCTTCCATCACCTAAGTATGTTTGT
The DNA here is from genome assembly GCA_963693085.1 of Alisma plantago-aquatica. Lineage (NCBI taxonomy): Eukaryota > Viridiplantae > Streptophyta > Magnoliopsida > Alismatales > Alismataceae > Alisma > Alisma plantago-aquatica. The sequence continues at coordinate 759,534,222 of OY856410.1, forward strand.
GACATCCTGGGCATTCTAGAAGATGAGTTTACGGTAAGATACTTGGGTCTGACTAAAATCCTTTACTATCCCCTAATAGAAAAGATAAAAAAAACTTGCATTCATGGAAGATGAGAATCTTGTCCATGGCAGGGATATTGGAGCTTATGATATCTACTTTATCTTCCTACCATTTTTTCATGATAGAAACTTTTCAATTATCCAAGTCTACAATTAAGGAAATTGAAAGGTTGTGCAAAAGACTTCCTTTGATGTGATACAGAGGAGCATCATGTCCACACTATCTATTGGGACCAAATTAGTGGGACTAAAATTGAAGGAGGACTGATCATTTGAAAGGTTGATGATTGGAACAAGGCACAAATGTGTAGGACATTGCTAATAACAAAAAGGCTCTATGTTTTGGATGGGTTCACAATAGGTACATCAAAGAGGGCACTATATGGAACTGTGAAGTAAGACAACAAAATAGCTGGCAGTGATATGTTGTTCTGAAAACACGAGATGTGGTTATTGTCCTTGTTAGATATAGAATAGGTGTTTGAGCTCTTGTCCCCCTCTGCCATGACCCATGGGTTAATCGAAGGTTTCTAAAACAAGATATTGGTCCATCTCTCACATGGAATTATGGGTTGTCTTCTGTTACTAAACTAAGCACCAAAATCAACAAAACGATGTGTACGGTCCCTGTCATGCATGGTTTGGGCAGCCCTAAAGATTTTTGTAGGTCTATTAACATGGCCACTAATAGTGATGAATTCTATATGGAGGGGATGTTATAGTACTCTCTGGGAGGTGATTGGCATGTCTACCACACCAAATACCCACCAATTACCTGGGGACACTGTCTGTTGGGAACAAAGGTTTCTTCCCAGAGACGCTACATCCACAAATGGAAAACAATAAAGGTAATCAACTAAAAAATGATTTATTGCAAGCCAGGGATTATGCTCTTGTGTAAAGATATTCTCTATGTGTTTTTGCAACCAAAACTAACCACCACATCATGTGGCAATGTTCTTGTGCTAAGGGTTAATGGCTCGAAGCTTGCTAAATCCTTCCTAGAGTCCTTGAAAGCAGTGGTGATATGCTAAAGTATACTAATAAGAGAACTCGCCTCATGTGCCTATTGATTATATACCACACATATGGTCTTATAGAAACCACATTATTTTTTATAATATAAAACATTATGTACATATTATATAATGTATAATACAATAGGAGTGATTGCCTAGTATAGAGAAAACATGATGTATAGTTAGCTTTTCTCTTTGTTTGGAACCAAGATCCTCTCTTTGTACATATTGGATTTTGGATATAGTAGAGGCTCTCTTATTCATAAAAATGGTTTGATCAACTAGTGAAAATGGTGGTCACTTAGATAGGACAACATGGGTTTGAATCTCATTGGAGATGAAATTAATAGGAAAAAAATCTCTTGTAGACACATTGGCCATGGGTTAGCCTTGTGATGACAGTTCATGCTACTAGGAGCAACACAGGGTGACTTGGAACCACATGTCTAGTCATGTGGTTTAGTCAGCTGGGGTGGGTCAAATGTGGCCCTTTCAGTGAGGGCTCATCAAAATATTAAAAATTAAATTGAATTATAATCAATTGTTTTATTTCTTGAATTGATGAATTAGTCATTACAATAAGTGTAAAAATAGACATTGGGTTTTCTTCCTATTACATGTTGTCATTTTCAACATCATTTTTTACACTAAGATCTATATTAAATTAAAAATAGTTTAATGTTGAGAAAGAATTAATTGTATAATTTGGCGAGGAGTGGTTAAAGTGGTTAAGAATGATGTCCCCTAATAAAGGGATCCTGGTTTGATTCCCAACGGTGCCTTTATTTACCACCCTCCTGGGTGTCTAGCCTCTTCCTCTCATTTCCCTTGACCCGAGGGGGGGATAATCTCTTCTAACCTTAAATGAATCCATTGAATATGATGAGGTCAACAACATTTGCAAATTCGATTATTGATTTGAATATGACTATAGATGTGTCCCTTTTGGAAGTATACGTATATGTATATATATATAGACAAAGATAATACAAGAAGTTCTTGTTATTCTAGGATTACCAGGTAGTGGTATAGGAAGTCAAATGTAGTAAATTAGGTTGGATTATATGTGTTAGGGGGGAAGAAATTTGAGATATATGATGTGAATAGAAGTATAAAAATCATGTAAATAAGAAAGAAGTGTGATCAACTTCACAAGGAGGCATTAGGACAAATTTGGTATGATATGGATAAAAATGATAGAAAAGAGGACATCCAATATATTTTTATATACTAGATGTCATATTTGGCTACTATACTATTGGTTCATAACATGAGAATGCATGCCCTAGTACATACCACACTACTTGCTTGATGATGACGCATGTTGTTTGCACAACAAATTCATAGGAGGAAAATCACTCAAGTTTAACATTAATAGTGACAATTAACTCATTCACAAGTGAATGAGTTAATTATATTACAAAAAAAGGGTTGAACCTATGAGACAACATGATTAAGAATTGTTTCAAACCTATTACCAAAAATATACCTTTAAAATCTAGTTGTTGGGAGAGGTAACTAAAATAAGAAATAAATATTGCAGAAGTAATAAGTCATTTCAAATTCAATTTAATTAATAAGAAGTATTGGGGTTCTGGGGTTCACCACCATAGCATGCATAGTTATCCTAATCTAATTAACTCCTTGAATTGAATATGTTAAATTAGGAACAAGGACATTTGTATCCTTAGGGAACACAAACCTCACAAATATCAAACTCCTGAGAAAAATGGGATCTCAGTGTTTGTGTTTCTTTGTCCAACCATCTAGTAGAGTCCATCTAGGATATCTTCTGAAGTTATACATGTTTTTTGGTGTTCTAATTCTAGGATCTGGAATCTCATCACCTAGGATTATAATAATAAAAGCAAAAATGATATATCAATCACAAAAATCCATTTAGGTTCTCATCTTGAGTTTTGTAGTTCATTGAGCATTATTAGCCTTGGGTTATGGGATCTTTCACCCAATATTTAAACATTAGAATATAACTGATAAAACCATAGAACAAAAGTGTAAATCACAAGAAACACATTTAACAAATTAAATTCTTAGAGTTGATATAAAATAGAACATCGACCAAAAAAAAGATATAAAATAGAACATGGTATGAGCTATGGGGCTATGCCCCATGCCCCGATAGAAAGGTCTACTTATATATAGTGGAAACAAAATAATAGATAAAGAGGGAAGGATTCATGTTTCTAGAGTCTAGAAATAGTAGGAACTCTCTATGAGGATGATGACAACTCCTCTCCTTTCATTGCTCCATGCACCCAAGGGAGGCCCTGAGATGACCTTGATCCCCCTTATGTGTGGCCTATCCTCTCCTTAATTGGGGAGGGGAATGTGACACCAAAACCCTAAAAATGTGTTTGTTGATAGCTACCGAGTCTAGATTTGTAGTGTTAGTTAGTAAACTGACAATCAATCGATCGAGTGGGGTAGGCTAATGCATGAGATCATATGTGGGTCAATCGGTCAGTTGGGAGACCAGTCGATCAATTGGGCAAGTTGATGATTGGGTTCACTGTAGGCCAATCAACTGGTTCAAGGTGAATCTACCAATTTGAATACGATTGTAGTCCCTACTTTTTCATGTTGAGTGGATCGACTATTTTCCAGTCGATCAGTTGGTAATTCTAAATCTAAAAATTCTTGTTTGTGAGTCAAATGACTGGAGAAGTCAGTCAAATTGATTATATTTGTGGGAGTCTGAAGATGTAGAACTAAAGCCTCCTTGACCTTCTATTCTTGGATTTTTTTTTGGGGGGGGGGGGTCTTAATCTCTGGAATGAATTATACAATTGAGTTGTTTGCCTACAATAATCAATCAAATCTATAGCAACTCCATCTTAAGAGGGAAAAGAAAAACTAAGACAAATAAATCATATAATTAAGGAATAACAAAAAAATGTTACTAAGAATGATCTACAAGATGCAATAGTAATGGTTGAATATGCATTCATAAAATCACCTTGAACTTTTAACTCTTCTCATCCTTGAGCAACATTGAATCACAACTTCCAAATAATACTATCAAGCTATTCTCCTCTCTTGCATAACACTACTTGAATCCTTACCACCTTTCATGGACAAGCAATCCTGATTTCCTAAAATCACAAAAGAAATTTCCCACATTCTCAACTCAAATTTGTTTCACAATTTGTTTCAATGTCATATATATCCTTCTACAAACTCTAGCTAATGAACATTTTGTATGTCCAAGTAGTTATTCTATTTTCAATACCTTAGTGGTGTCTTTTATGTCTGTTAAGCCTAATTGGCTAGATGTACCAGTACACATGGATATGAACATCCTTTGGCCTTCCAGAGAGAATGGGGTGAATATAAAATCTCTTAGGTTTCAAAAAAAAAATTGTTTCAATGTAAAGACTTGCAAAGAAGTAGATGGCATATATATCCCTTCTTGTTTTGATATTCTTACATATTCTTTTGAGTTCTGAACAAGAACAAAGTTTATAGATTGAGTGGTTTGGGGGTATGTAGATTTCCTAGGTAGAAAATGTAGTGAATGGAGGTATGGAAGAATGTGATCTCTCCTCTATTTGAATCGAGATCATTTTAATATTATTGCATTAAAGTATCATTTAAGTATTATTGCATTATAGTGATTGCATTCCTTTGTGTGTAGATTGACATCTTTTCTTTATTGGTTGTACACCCCTATTACATATGAGAGGTGTGGAAGAAGAGGTAGAGGGAGAAAGGGTGTGCCACCCCAAACTTAGAGTTCGACACTATTTTTGGCTTTTTGTTTGCTTTTGGCAAAATTGGGGAAGGGGGAGGTGATGGAAAAGATCTAGAAGAGGTTGAGCTTGTGCATCTCGCACATTTAATTTAGCACCTTGGGAGCATCATAAAACTATTTTAGTTCTCTCTACAACATGCAGCAATCAAGATAGTTCACAAGTTATTACACAATTCAAGTAAGGACATATTGCATATAGTTATTATTTAACCATTATAAATTATTATAGTTTCTAGGCAGTAGTGCTACTTAAGGTCATAGGTGATAGGGTGAGTTCTAGTAATGACAATCCATGAATTTTCTAGAAGAAAAGTCACTTTCATTCAGAGGGTTTATTGATTAGACATCCATAACTGGATGACTAGATAAAGGCCAAATCATATGCAATAAAAGGAAGAAAAATAAATGAATTTTTATAAAGCTAACTATAGAAAACCTATATAACATGTTAAAATGATAAAAAAGGGAACATAGAGTGGGTACAATAGATAAATACCACCCACCTCCATCCCCAATGGCGAACTCTCCGATGGCGGTGCTAGGGTTGGAAGGGGCGATCGGGGGCAATCGGGGGGGGGGGGGGCGATCCCGAGGGGGTAGGTGACGATCCAGTTTTTGATCCTGGAGCAGATACGAATAAAGCGGATAAGGAGACAGGGAGCCTACCCGGCGGAAGTGGCGAGGAGGAAACACAGACACGGAGGAGAAACATGGGGAAACGCAAAGGAACCACGACTTTATCTATCCCTGAGATCAGACTCAACTTCTCGGTGGCAGGCATGCATGAACAAGGACAGAGCCAAACCAATCGGGTGGAACCATTGGGGACTGAGGCGCATGTCATAGAAACCAGTTCTGGAGGTTCGACGACACCGCCTCAGGTAGCAGGCAGGGCGGACGGGGCCTCATACGCTTGCGTGACGAAAAGGAACGACGCGAGCACAGGGAAGGAAGCAGTAGGAGAACATACGGAGTACTTTTTCCTTGATAAGCTCTTTGAAGATAAACTGCCACTGGGTGCGGTTTCTCTCGAGGAAGTCGACGGCACCCCGACATTGGAGATCGACCCAGACGCAGAGGAGGATCTCGTGTGCCCATGGAGGTATGCGGTGGTGGTGAGAATGCTAGAGACCGAGATCGGATACATGACCCTTAGGGATAAGCTCAAGCTCCTGTGGAAGATCAAGGGCCGTTACAATATGTTCGAGCTTGAACATGGACACTTCGTGGTGCAACTCTCCTGTAGGGAGGACTTCGATACGGCACTGGTAGGGGGTCCATGGAAAATATTTGGTTGCAATGTGCTCGTGTGGGAATGGTATCATAACTTCAAACCGTCGGAGGATTTGTCGGATTATATGGTCATGTGGGTACGGATCATGAACTTGTCATTGCATCTGTACGTCCCCTTAATGTTCAAGTTCCTTGGCATGGCTTTGGGTTGCCTGGTGAAAGTGGACGCCCATACGGAGAACAGATCACGCAGTCACTTTGCAAGGCTGGCGGTCGAGATAGACACATCCAAGGATCTGGCGCCTTCCATCCTAATCAATGGCATCGAGTATGAGGTCATATACGAGGGTTTTCCATGGGCCTGCGCGAGATGCGGAAGAGAAGGCCACATATCCAAGAACTGCAGGGAGCCTATCATGACGGAAGGGATGACGAATGGACAAGTTGTAGAAAACCCGCACTGTGAACAACAACCCACTGAGACAGAGACGGAAAATGAATGGCAACAACAAAGATCGAAGAAGGCGCATAGGAGACGGCCAAACACAAAAGACAGGTATACTCCTGAACGTCCCACAGCAGGGACAAATCGCTTCGCGGGATTGCAACAGGAAGCTATAGAAGAACAAGTGGAGGAAACTAGCAAGGAGACGAGCCGGAGGAAAAGTTCTGAAGCTACGGCGGCACTGGGGAAAATCTGGTGCAAGAAGAAATTGACGACCAAAGAGAGAAGATCGACAGACGAAGGAGGAGCACTTAGAGATATAACTAATACTCACAAGGAGACGAAGGCCACATCGGATAAATATCAGAAAGAAAAGCAGACGTCTAAGGACAAGCACATAGCAGTGAATCCTGAAGTTGACCAGGTGATCATGGTGGAGGAGGAAGATGAGCCTGCAGATAATGAGGTTGTTATGGAGGAGAACACCGCCCAACCACCCAACAGGGATTCCACTGTTGCATCACACCTAAAGAAGAACAAGAATAAAAAAGGAGAGCGAGAGAAGGAGAAATCTTTGCAACCTTGGAAAGCTGGAATTAGCAGCGGGAATCATATGAAAAGGAAGGGAAAGACTAAACCCCCTGATCCAATTACAAGGAGGAGAAGTAGCAGAATGATCCAACTGGAGTCCAGTGAAGAGGGTCCATCCCATCTGATTACTAGGACTGACGGCAAATCTGGGACATATGAGGTGAGTAAGAAGAGCTTGGTGGTTAATTCTAGAGGCAAGAGCGGCGAGGGGGAGTGCTAGTACCTGTTCTTCTGTTTATATCTCGTTCTCGGATCAGAATCCTTAATGCGCCTCTTTCGTTGGAACGTTCGTGGGATCAGAAACAAAGATTGTTGTGCTATGGTTTCTAATTATATGCGGGAACACAAACCAGATGTAGTTGCTTTATTAGAGCCCAGGATTAGCGGAAGATCTGCTACCAGAACCATCAAGAAGTTGGGGTTCAATTTCTCCTTCCGCGTGGAAGCACGTGGGTTTGCAGGGGGCATCTGGATATGCTAGAAAGGAGAGGAGGATCTGGTCCAAATCATAAGCAGCCATAGACAGTTCGTAACCTGCAGGGTTGAGAACAAGGTGGTTGTTACGTTTGTTTATGCGAACCCTCATATCACAGTGAGGAAACTCCTGTGGAAGCATATTATTGATACAAGCGAAAGCGTCAATGGCCCGTGGATTGTGATGGGGGATTTCAACACTACCTTGTATCCGGCGAAGAAATCGGGCAGCAACAGATATGATTTTACTGAAGCCAGAATTTTCAAGGAAACTATCATGGAGGCAGGTCTCTCAGACCTTGGTTTTTCCGGCCCACGCTTCACTTACAAACACGGTTGCTTACAGGAAAGGCTGGATCGTGTGCTTGTGAATGAAGCCTTTACTAGAGATTTCTCTAGATGGTTTGTGGAACACCTGCCGAGGGTCTCTTCTGACCACTATCCCTTGCTTCTCAAACTGCAAAGAAAGGAGGCTAGGAAGGAGCGTTTTGTGGTGAAAGCTTCCTAGAATGAAAACAAAGCGATCAAATCACTGGTTAAGGAGAAGTGGGCTAATTCCTTCGACTTCTATGCAACTCTCCAGACAGCAAGGCGAGATTTGCTTAAGCTTGAAGAGAAAGAGAAAAAACGCAAGTACAAGGAGAAACAAAGGCTCCAGCGAAACATAGCTTCTCTGTAGCATATGCTTGCGGAGCAATATGATTCTATTACTGACCAAATGTGTGTGGATATGCAGGCTGAACTCCAAACCATTATAAATAAGGAGGAAGAGGACTGGAAACAGAAAGCACATATCCACTGGCTCCAGAATGGGGACAACAATACTAGGTTCTACCAGGCCTGGGTGAACCAAAGAAGGAGGCAAAACACTATCACTACCCTCAAGAACGGTGATGGAAGCTGGGTTTCTAATGAAGCGGAGGTAATGGAGATGGTTGCCGCCCATTTACAGGATATTCTCACTGAGCCACCAAGAGGGAATAGGTCGAAAAGTTCTAGCGTTCCTGGACGTTTCCAACCCTATTCGTTGGATGCCCTGAAGTCTATTGCTATCAAACCAGCGCCGGAAGATGTTTTAGCTATTTTGAAGAGGACGAAACCGTTCAAGGCGGCTGGACCCGATGGAGTTACGGTGGAATTTCTGCAAGGAAACTGGGAAGCTGTGGGTCAGTCTGTTACTAATACAGTACAGAACTTAATAGCAGGAAGGTGCCCAGATGAAGGTGTTTTTGATGCTACAATTGTACTTATTCCCAAGATATCCTGTCCTGAGAGATGCGAGCAACTCAGGCCGATCTCGCTCAACAATATTATTCTGAAAATAGCCTCCAAATTAATAGTTGAGAGATTGAAACAGTTCATTCCTCACTGGATTTCTGCTGAGCAAAGTAGCTTCGTTCTAGGAAGAAGAATCACGGATAATATTGCTCTGGTCCAGGAAGTTATCTATGGCATGAGGAGCCGAAGGGGAGCTAAAACTATGGCCATTAAGATCGATTTGTCCAAAGTGTATGATAGAATGTCTTGGAGGTTCATTGAGGAAACTCTGCAGATGGTGGGCATTCCGACAAGTATTAGACAATTCATCATGTTCTCCATTACAGAAGGTACATCTACTATTGTATGGAGTGGTAAACAGTCCTGGTCTTTCAAGGCTAGCCGCGGTTTGTGCCAAGGGGACCCGCTATCACCCTATTTGTTTGTTCTATGTCTAGAGAGACTTTCCCAGACGATTCATGAGAGGGTTGCAGATGGGAGATGGAAACCTATCAAAATGGGCAGAACTGGTTCTGAGATAGCCCATGTTTGAACCTTTAGTGTTACTAACCAAATAAATGTGCTTACTAACAAGGCTATCAGCGATGCTCAAAGAGCAAGGCATGCACTGAATGTGCATGACCACACAATGGGTCCAAGAGGCTATGCAGGCGTTCGCCAAAGACTACATGCTGAGTCTGCTACTCTATCTGCTGCTACTCAGGAGACTGTAGAGTCCTCTACTATTGGTCCTACACCTCTGCCTTGCCATGCTATGAGGATAGCTAGAAGGCAAAACAAGAAGGGAGATATAATGAATCCCAGAACTGCTGAGGCGGCTGCAAAAATGGTAAATTCAACTCTTAGAGTAATTGATCGATATTGATTATTGTTATGTTTACTTACCAATTTCTATTGATGTCAATTAGTGGGAGCTGCATGAGAAGAGGAAGGTAGGCAAGTTCATCCCTGAGGGCACAAGGGATGAATTGACAGTTGCTCTAGGTAACCTAGAGCATCCTAGACATGTTAGGGGTGTAGGCGCTGGTGTGGGCATCAAAGCGTTCTTTGGGCCATCACAGTGCAAACCAGTCCCAAGAGTGGGACTTTCACAAGGTGAGGTAACTTATTCTTTTTTTAGAATGTTACTGCGAAAGAGAATTCAATAATCAGAAGCTAGTATTTCTTTTGTCCATGTATAGGTAGATCAGTTAATTGAAAGGAGAGTCGAGGAAGCACTTGATAGGAGAGTCGAGGAAACACTTAATAAGAGAGTCAATGAAGCAATTAGCAAGTGGCAGGCGTCTCAGACTGCCACTCAAACAGTACCTATGGTGGGCCACTCTTCTCCTACTACAAAGGTTGAGAGTAATCCTATAGACCCACCACCTAGAACGTCCGTTGTAAATATTTTTATGACATATATAGTAGCTAGTTTTTTAAAGATGTTATGTTTATGTATGTATGTATATAACATTCTTTATGTAAATTTGTAAGGGTTGAAGCCATGTTGTCTAAAAAGTCAAGAATATATTGTCACATAGGAACATGCTTACCCAGCCCTTCTAGGGGAGATGTTTCATGGGACTCCAATACCAGCTGGTGCGGATCGTGTGAGCCTGATACATATACTCCCCGATTGGAGGGATCTTCCACTGCCATATGCCCACCCAGATTCTAAAACGCTTGGTGAGGTAGAAGGAGGAGTGACAATGTGGCCCAAAGCGGATGTCATCTATACTAATATTGTATGGTAAATTTACATTATGTTGATTTGTTAGTGTGTATATATGAGTCATTTGATCTGAAATTATATATACAGGTTAAAAGGAAGACACTCGCTACATCTCAGTCTCCACCTCCACCTCCTAAAGTACTAAGTTGGCTTCTAAGGGACCTACATGCCTCGTTAGGTCCTAATTGTAGGGGTATGGAAGTATGGATAGGTGAACATGATTCAGATTGCCCTATAAATGTTACTATTCTGGAGGATGTTGTAGGTCAATCATACGATAATAATCTATTTATACAAGTTTTTCATATGCATTAATGCATACGTAATACAAGTTTTACATATGTATTAATGTAGGTCAATCATACGATAACAAGTTATTTATACAAGATATTCTGGAGTTGTTTAGTTATGATTGGCTGAACACATCTATGATAGAGTTGTGGATATGGTGATATCTTGTTTATATATTTGTATACCTTGTTTTATATATGGTGATCTACTTTCTTATGTATTAATGTATACGTAATACATGTTTTGCAGCCACTTACACATGATATGTACAGATTTTGCATTTTCCCATGTGGGATTTTTGGTTCCATCTTTGATTAGTCTTGTAGATACATACCCTTCTTCAGTTACTTCATACTGTTGTCCTACTTTTAAATATTTTGGTAAAAATAAGAAGACGGTGATAATAGCTCCATTCAATGTCGAGTAAGTTTAATTTGCTTATAATTGGGACTTAAGAAAATTACATTTTTATTGTAGATTTTGAGTTATTAATTTTTAACTTTCTTACCTGTAGTGGTAGGCATTGGAAGTTACTTGTTATTGTCCCCAAGACATTTGATATCTATTATCTAGATCCTACGAGGAACGAATTGAATACATTATATGGACACACAATGAAAAGGCCATTATTCCCGTGAGAAATATTTCATATTTTTATATTTGTTAACATTTGTTATTACATTATTATTTAATTATGCAATTTAATGTGTTACATTAACACGTAGGGATTTACAAGAGTTCAAAAAAGCTGAAGGAATGGTCCCCAGAAAAAAGAATCAGCCACTAATTTGGAAGAATGTGAAAGTAATTTCCGACTCCATTGTATATATTATTTATGTGAACTATGCTTATTTGTATTTTTGAATATTTTGTATGTTTCAATTTATAATGTGCTACACAAGACAATGGCTAGGCATGTGCCTACTATGTCATGCGATTTATGGACCTAATCATCAAATCTGCCGCAATGGAAATCGATACTATACATAAGGTATTATATATAGTCTCGTTAGATAATATGAAATATATCAATCTTATTCTATATTATTAATTATATATATACATCATTCTCTTTGCAGGTGTTTAAAATGGACTTCAGTACAGGTGGAAAGTTATTAGATGTACATACTCCCTATACGAGGGAGGAATTAGATGTTGTAAGAGAAGAATGGGAAAAAGCCCTACAAGTAGTGGGAATTTTTAAATATAATTGGGTATCTGATGACAATGATGATGATGATGAATAAAGAATGATATTTCTAAACTTTGTTGCCATAATTATTTTTGTGTGAATGTGAATGACTTATTCTGAATTGTCATATGTGTTAATGTGAATGACTTTTTCTGATCAATACATGAATGTCTGAATGTGAAAAGAGATGAAATGAATAGAACTGATTATGAATGTAAATGACTTTATAGATTTCTACATGTATCTAATCAATACATGTGTCTGAATGTGAATGACTTTGCATGTTTGTGGCCTGTTGTTGGCTGATATCAATGGATGTTGTAAACCTATAGTTTAGAACTGAACAGCAGGTTCTACATCCTGCTGACCAGCCATATAGCAGGCCTGCAAACTGATAAGAAAAAAAATCAGAACATAGCTGTCAGTTATTTGTATAAAACTGACACCAAAGACATACGACGTCAGTTATTAGCATAAAATCGACGTCTCTTCCATGGATGGCGTCAGTTATCTGTAATAACTGACACCTATTGTGGCCGGGCACGGCCGTGCGGGTAGGGATATGGCATCTGTTATTGTTTAATAACAGACGTGTTTAACCATGATATAGTGTCAGTTTTCTTTACTAACCGATGCTTATAGTTCCCTTGTTGGTGCATTTTTGGTGGCGGGAAGGGTTATGACATCGGTGTGTGTTTAATAACTGATGTCTTTGATCATGATATAGTGTTGGTTTTCATTAAGAACCGACGCTTATAGTTCCCTTGCTGGCACGTTTTTGGTGGTAGGAAGGGTTATGGCGTCGGTTAGAAACTGACGCTAAAGGTGTCGACCTTTAGCGGCTCCCACTTGGGTGTCGCTTGGAAACCAACGCTAAAGGATCTAAATAACTGACGCCAAAGGCCTTTTCTGTAGTAGTGTAGCCTCTCATATAGATGGTTTATTGATCCAAGGCGCGCATTGCGGGGCCATAGATGAGCCAATTAGCTCACGCAATGTCAGCGGCCCACGCCCATGTGCCTAGGTGAGAAAAAAGGTCAAAACGCCCTTGCCACTTAGCAAAAGTGTTGAGGGCAGTGTGGACCTTTTGCCTTGGATCATCTTCTACCTCTGTGAATTTCTTCTTCACGAGCAGGTAGTCAACCTAGTGGTTGACTTTGAGTTCCTGGACCCATGAGTAGCAAAAAAAAATTTGTCCTCTTAGCCCAACCTCGACGAAGTTGTCCACGCCGTTGATTTCTCAATGGTTGTAGGAACAGCGAGTAAAGAGGGGGTTCTCTTTTGTGTTGCTAAGAGGAGACAAGAAGTATTAGTGATGTAATTGGAGTCTGGGAATAGATCCATAGATCTCATAGGGACTCACGAAGATTGAACTAGCTTTGTAGAGGAATTCCATCCTCTTATTTAGCCATAATGATTACAATTAGAGGGATGTTACAATGTCATTAGCAAGAACAACCTTAGTGTGAGATTTGTAACAATTCGTGTCCTTCATGATGCTGAACTTGATCTTTCCCATAAATCTACTATAGAGATATGTATCGTCATACAAATTAGGAAAATTAAGCTCAATACAAGGTAACAAATTATAATAGAGTGGAACTTTCTCTCTCTTTAATATTTGTCCCCTCTATCACTACATTATCTTTTTTCTTCCTATTTCCTTGAATTTTATATTTGAGTATAATTGAGGAATAGTTTGTTGGTCTAATACACTTATGAAACCATGGATACACTCAATTTGATAAAAATAAATTCCAATAGTCATCGCCATCCTTTAGTTTTATTTTGATATTATATTTAAACACATACACAGCTAGACATCATATTCATGTTGTGAAAATTCTTCTGATTCCAACACACCTTGTTTCACACAAATTAGAGCTCATGTGGGGATTTTTTTCCTCTTTTATTGATCTCATTTTTCATATATATTTGCACCTTTTTCTTCTACCCTTTTTAGGTCCTGGACCGGCCATTTTGGGACCAAGACCAGGCGTCAGCCCACCTGCACCCTTCTCCTTTTTCCCCCTTCTCTTTTCCTATACACATAGAATACCCCTTGACCAACTCATGCAAGCCATCAAATCACATAGGAGCCACGAATAGGAACCCAATTCAACGACTGTGAGCTTTCATCTTTCTCCACCTTCCTGGGACATAGGTACATGTTGTAGAGCTTTACTCTGCATTTGGCGTCCTCCTGAGGCATCCTTGGACTACCCTGACCTCACCTCACTTACCCAAATATAATGATGTAATATGTCATTTTGATTAAAAAATGTCATATTTCTATGGTGATACCTCATGTTCCTAATTATACTCATATCTATGTTTTTTTTATCAATCACCTTACATCCTCTCTTTATCATCCAATCTTATGCAAACATACATATCTTGTACCAATAATGATATGTGACCCTATTGTTATGCAGATCAATAACTTTTACTCACTTGAAATGTGACTTTATGATTTAATTCATCCACTTGTAACATAGTGACATCTTGATCAATCATGACTTATAAATTTGTTCTTTTATGTACTTAAATAATGCAACTTGAGCATATTTGAAATCTTGAACCTAGTTTCTCTTTATGATATGGTTGAACTTCAAAATTAGTATCCCACCTTGTGCTTTGTACTATTGATATCAAGATCTAATATTAATATACTTTTACTTGTTTTATGAAGTCTCAAGTACCAAATTTGTGAATCTTAATTTGAAGATGAAAAGGACAATTTACATCGATGTAGGCGATAAGCGGGAAACAAGCTATGTTGCTAGTCCTTTTTAAATGGAAAAACCAATCCTCTGAAACACTACATCCATACACTTGGGAGCCATAAAATTACTATTCATAACTTTTTAGACCCTCTTCAAAAGCTCTGCATCTTCTAGTGCTAAGAATCTAAAAGATCAAATCCAAAAGGGATGAAGGCGTGTTGATTCTCAATACAAGCTTTCTCATGCTTAACCACTTTGGCTGAAGCAGCTTTAAGGGTAGCATGTCCAGCTATAAAAGCCCCACTACTCAATCCCACCAGTGGAGAAACTCCTATCTGATCCACACATGCATGTTTCCCTCTGACCCATCCAAAAATCAAAATGTTGACAAGTATATGTTATGATCTCCCCTCTTGTGGATCAGTTACAAAGTTTACAAGTGCCTCTTTCTTAGCAGCAACACATGCACGTCTGAGTACATCAAAGAGAACATCTCAAAAATGACTTAAACACAATGTCACCCAGAACCATTGGATGTTTAATAGGTAAGACCATTGTGTGTTTACATAAGTAAACACCTTGTATAAACCACCTATGAAGTCCTTGATTTGTTCTCTAGAAAGAGTCACCATCTAACCCTAGACATCCCTTGATTAAAAACACAAAAAGTTCCATTGAGAGTAGGGTAAAACCACAATTGATTGTTCAGTTAAAATAATCCATCCATTATCAACAAGTCAGATCCTTAAGTTAATCATATAAAGGAAACCATCTAAATCACATTATTAGGACTAACATATTACGTTAGCCATCATTCCACTTTATTGGTGGAATAAACATTAGATCTTGACCATTGGGTGAAGTTCATATGTTAAAGCCATCAATTACAGTATAGGTCCAACCATTGCATCAAGTGACCTAAGAAACCATTGGTCTAAGGCTTAATTGATGCTAAAACTACAATTATTAACTCAGTATAGGTTGTAGACACCTGATCCACCATCATTAGTGACCATTAAATCACCATAGGTTGTTAGATCAACACTATATTCATTAATCAACATCAAATATTAAGATAATGTCATTATTGATTGATGACATTAGTAGGGTACTTAATGGTTGATCATTAAACTTCTAATTGATCCAATAATTAGGAATACTACTCTTATATGTATTAATATGTGATTATGTTGGTAAAAGTAGATGAGATAAGGACGTGAGTTCCTTATAGCACATGAGGTGGATACCAAGGTAATGAATCCTAGTATCCAAAATGTATCAATAATATGGGAATTATGTGATGGTTGGATATGTTTATTAAATTAACATTCCAAGTGTTCCTCCCCCTTAGATAGAGAGAGATAGTTGATGATGACCCTCTAAATGTTGTTCGGAAGGAAAAACAAAAGTGACTCTATAATGTTGTGTATGGTCTAGTGATAGTTGGGCAAGACCACTATCAAGGATAGATGGTTTGTTTATACAATAGATATAATTTAAGTATGATATCTAGAATTTAAAGTTGAAAGTTACTTTTAGATTTGTACAGGTGACACAATAAGTTTCTATGTTCAATATTTGCAAATGTCTTCTTATGTTGGAGTTTCTATGTTGACCCAAGATGATATATGTATGAATGATGTGACATCACCATGATATTCAAGTAACCATGTGAAGTTAATATGATGAGGTGCAAAGTAAGTACCCATCTTTGTTTACCTTGGATTTGGGGGGTGAAAACCCTGTTAGGGGTTTATAGTTGTAAGGCCCCTAAACTTGCTTAATAAGTTGAATAAGATTAATTATCATAATGTAATTCTTATAACCCTAATATAACCTTTTGAGATTCTTTGAAGTCATAATACAAGCTTAAGTTTCAAGTTTGGTCCAATTTGGACATTGTTTGAGCAAGTTATGCAATATTATTCACATTTTGGACTTTCTGCAATTTACCCAATTGAGAGGTTGACTTTGCAATTTATCACTTTCATTATATTCCTTGGATATTATCTCATCATTGAGATTGTTGAGCCATGGGGCACCTATTTAATCCTTGGTTTGAAGGTGTTTTCTCCAAGGGTATTTTAGGGTTTACCCCTTCATGGATGAGCTACCTTAAGTAGCTATCAACTAATGAATTATTTGATTGGCTTGAAAATTTGACAAAGGAAATCTAAGAAGGTCTATATGGATTCTGGTGTAGCTTCTTGTGTGTGTGCTTGTATATTCTTAATAGTTTAAGTCCATAGACACATGAGGAAGCTACTTTTACACTTCATGCTTGCTTCCATCCTTATCCATGGGCTATATTTATCTCTTCCTTGCCCAAGTATGAAACTTTGCTTGCTTTCTCTTTCCTCTAACCTGGAGAAATGACGCCACTCTATTTTTATGCGGAACCAAGTGGTATAAGGTAGAAGACAACCTCTTTTTGGAGAAGAAGGTCTCTTAGAGCTCCATCTAGCGCTACGTAGGGTTTCCAAGGTCATCTTCTAGGGATTTCGACCAAGGCAAGTTGTTTTCTTCCTTCCTTCTCTATTTCTCTTGTTCTTCTCCTTCCTTAAACCTTTCTCCAATTCAGAACCTTGTTGTTCCATGGTAAAAATTGCTCTAAATCTCTAAAATCCTACCTTTCTTGCTCTTTATGCTTAGGGTTTGCTCATTTGATGAAGAAAGGTGCTAGATGGACGAGTTCATACATTATGCTTGGATTTTCTACCCTACATGCTCGATTTTTCTTATGTTTAGGGTTTAATTCTCTAATTAGAGGCAAGTTTTATAACTTTCTCCATGTTTATTTCTTACCATAAGCTTGCTAGCTCATGTTCTTGCTTGAAAATGATGATCCATGCACTAAAAAGCTATGCTTGACTTGGATTTTGATTTTTATAATGTTCCCTATTCTAATTTCAGCTCTAGATGAACCTTTGATCATGTGTACATTATTCCTAAGGAATAATATGACTTGGATCAGGTTGGTTTGGCAACTTATGGTGCTAAGCACCTATCAACCAATGGTCAATTTTAGAGTTTAAACATGATTTCTTTTATAAACCCATGACCTGATGATGGTACCGTTGCAACAACTGTATTGTGTTGTCTTCATGACAACTGATAGTCGGGATCAAAGGTGTCATATGATGGTGACAGCCTATGGTCACCCCCTTAGGTCAGGTTTTGGATCAATTAGAAGTTTAATGATCAACCATCAAGTACCCTACTGATTTTATCAATTAATGATGACATTAGCTTAATATTTGATGTTGATTAATGAATATAGTGCTAATCTAACAACCTATGGTGACTTAATGGTCACTAATGATGGTGGATCAGGTCTCCAAAACCTATGGTGAGTTAATCATATAGTTATAGCATCAATTAAGCCTTAGACTAATGGTTTCTTGGGTCAGTTGATGCAATGGTCGGACCTATACTGTAATTGATGGTTTTAACATAATAACTTGACCCAATGGTCAAGATCTAATGTTTATTCCTCCAATAAAGTGGAATGATGGCTAATGTAATATGTTGGTACTAATAATGTGATTTAGATGGTTTCCTTTATATGATCAACTTAAGGAGCTTACTTGTTGACAATGGATGGCTTGTTTGAAATGAACAGTCGATTGTGGGTTTTACCCTACTCTCAATGGAACTTTTTGTGTTGTTAATCAAGGAATGTCTAGGGTTAAATGGTGACTCTTTCTAAAGCACAAATCAAGGACTTCATAGGTGTTTTATACAAGGTGTTTACTTATGTAAACACCCAATGGTCTTACCTTTTAAACATCCAATGGTTCTGGGTGACATTGTGGTATGGTGATATGGGTTGAATGATGATGGAACAAATGGAGAGTTACCCTTAACAAGGTAGTCTTACCTGTTCACTCATATGAATAGAAGGGATGATAACCATATTGTGTAGATATGTAACCCTAATTAGGTATATCTTTTTATACCTAGCTTTAATATAACTAAATGATGGTAATTGGGTAAGAATAGTCCTTGAATGACTAATGCAATCATGGGGTACTCTCTTACTATTGTTGAAACCCTAGTATGCTATAACCTAATGGTTACATCTTTATTTATGTGTGGGTTCATACTTGAGAATAGTATGGAATGTGATGGTGATGCTTCACCTTATGCATCCATGATCCAATCGGGATGCCGTGAGTTAGGGCTTGGGTGTAAGTGTTGATTAGTAACATTGATATAATTTATCATGTTGAACCTAACTCTAATGCAAATAGGTAAAGATGATTATTCATGTTTAACATTCTTATATGATGGAATTATGGTGGAATAACCTCCTTAATATGATCATAACCTTAATGTGTTAATTGGTGGTTATCATAGACACATGGTTGATACTTTCTTATGCTAAACATGTGCATTATGAATATGATGAGTGTTAATCATATTTAGATTCCTTGCATGTTGATGTAATAAAGGAATTTTCTTTATGTTAATATAACCATGCTATGATTTTTTATGAATATCTCCTGACTTATTAATGAAATATTGTGCTAATATGGTCTATTATATGTAAGTGATGTTGTTGATCCTTTCTATAAAGCATGGAAAGATAATGATGATCTTAGAGGGAATAGTATGATGGTCTTAATGACCTTTGGGCATGGTTGAGCCCTGAATGAGGTGTAATCCTCTTGTGTTGATAAGGGTTGATACCCTATGATATTATGGAAAGGATTTATAGTTTGGTATAGTATGATGACTATTGTAGTCTCATGAATGGCAAGTGAATAGTACCATGTGACGATGAGATGAGAAATTGTGTTTCACATGTTTTATAACTTTTGAAGTTGCGATACTTATATGCTTGCTATATTTGAATTAGGGTTTGTATGTCCATTTGTTTGATGTAGCCTTAGTTCACCCAATTGGCATAACTAATCAAGTGGAACTCTAATCATGTAGTGCCCTATGTCATAGATCCATCTGAGTGTCAGAACTTTCCAGATGGTGAAACGAGTATTCCTAAGGGAAATTCATAGCACATACTGATGAGTACGGCTGCTGTCATACCTGAGTTCAAGTGATAGGGAGGATGACTATGGTCATACCTAGCCCTCAGTTGGAGAATAGCTTTTCTCGTGTCTCGGTGATTATATAAGTGATGATATCAGAGGACAACTGTGGTTGTACCTAGGATGGTAGGGTACGTACCCACCTTCTTTTACTAGTGTCGTAACCTGTGCCAAGGATGGACTAGGCTATAGCAGCTTGACCTTATGTGTCGTTGTGGCGGACCCATACTGATCGATGGCAGAGAAGATCTTAGGAGTCCAGCTCTTTCTAGATCTTGTATGGCATTGATTGCAACCAAGCAGTGGTCAGTTGGAACTTGAGTGGTATCCTCAAATTCCTCAGGGCGTAATAAAAGATGTAATGCAACTGTGTAGCATATTTGTTTATGGTTATACACAACGTTTCACATTGGATGATAACCCTTATTTGTTATCTTTACATAAAGATGGTGCTTAGTGTAATTAAGAGATAGTAGATATACTTTGGTTGTGTATATGCTTAAGAATATAGATGTGTACATATAGTAGCCATGCTTATCTTGATAACTATATTTCTATTATTGATTATAATCATGATGCTAGCTATCTCATGTGGTTAGTTATGTTTAGCATGCTAGCCATGCCTTTGTAACTAAAGATGCATATACTGCTAATCATGCTTATCTAGATAGTTGTGCTTATGTTGTTAGCTCTTCTTATGATGTTGATATGTTCAACCTATTAGACATGCTAGTGTTGTTAGCTATGCTTATGCAGCTAGACTTATTCATAATGATAGAGATTCTATGTTACTAGACTTGTTCATGATGCTAGATATGCATATGCTATTGAATTGCTTATATTGTCAACAAGATAAAGGATGATAGTTTGGCTAATTTTGATAGTTATTATCTACTCCTTTATGTATTTTGTTAATCATCAGTGTTACTGAGATTATTTTTTATATCTGATTAAACTACTTAATCCTTTTATTAATTACTTAAAAATTTTGTAATCAATAAACATTGTTGGAGGTTATATCTCTTGCTGGGACACGGGTCTCACTCTTGTGGTTTGCCACATTTTTTTAGGTAATCAGAAGTGACAAAAATAAACTTGTGGTAGAAAAGAGAATCTATAGTAATGAATCTTTAAGAAAGTTGATTAGATGTCTAGTGTGTCCTCGAGTCATCCCTGTACTCTCAGGTCTGGGAAGGAAAAGTTTGTATATGGTGTTTCAAATGAATCATACTTTTGTTAGCATATTAATGCTTGTTTGTGCGGCATATACAAATATTGTTCTTGTGTGTATATATGTTGTGGATAAGGAAATAGAACAATTTGTATCAAATTATTGGCATAGTATGGATATAAGAAAGATGTTGGGCTCTTATGCAAATGTTTCTGAGCGGGTGCTAACGTTGAAATCGGTTTTAATTTACCCATATATTTGGGTATGTGATTAATTAGTGATTGATTGTGTTTTATGTTTTAGTAATCTCATTTAGTTTAACGGGTTCTCACAAGTTGGTAGTTGTTTATATAAGATGAAATATGACTTTTATGCTAATCGCATGCCATGTTTTGTCCAAATCAGTATATTTATCATGTTGTAGCACTAAACTCCCACATAACCTAACCTATGTTCTTTCATGATCATATGACATGGAAATGAAACTATGTTGCATGAAATTGATGTAACATGACTAAATCTAACCTTGCATGATTAGACATTGATGATAATTTATCTCTCATGCTTCCTCACTTTCCAAATCAGACCTTATATATATCTTGTATTTGTCGTAATGTGAATGGTTCAACTAGACCTAAGGTTTAATATTGATACTTGTGTTATGTTGAATCAATGCATACATGTTTGACAAGAAGAGACAATACTTGAACTATATGATACTTAGGTTTAAAATAACGTCCACATGACATGATGCATGGTTATCCTGACAAAACCATCTGATCTAAAAACCACTAATATGTCTTTTTATATCTCAGGTCCCTTTTGGTTCGAACCTTCTCTAGAATCTACTAAAGGATCATAACTTGTACTCTACTTAGAAGGTACATTTAATATCTTGACCCTTCTATGATATTGGCTTGTTTGTATGTATGCTCATATGAATGCTAGGCTACATAATTACTTATATGAGATATTGTTCCTATGATTACTCCTTTCATGTTTAGTAATACTACATTGACAAGCATTGAATATAATTTAGATAAATCCATTATATATCCTTGTGCACCTGCCTAGATATTTGGGGTAAGGATACTAGGTTGGTTGTCCTACTTGAAATTTAAAGATAGTAGGACCATTATGATACAAAGGTTATCTCTTGGCAATGGCCTTAAAGTCTCTTAAGGATAGGGTTAGCTAATCTTTAGCACCCATATAGACTCATCCAATGGGAAGTTAGCCAGACTCTTCCAATGGGAAGTTAATCAAAAGGCCTATGGTTGATATAATGGATAAAGAAACCTAAAACATGCTTTGTATAAAACAATGGCATTAAGTGTTCCATGCCTTATTTTTACTTCTTGCTTATCATGATGTTTCTAGTTTAGCAACTTTTATATTACTCTTAAATTTTGCTTATATGTTTTCCATAGCTTACTCAATGCATTCGCATTGATATATTTTGTTTATCAAACTTTTAGTTACCCAATGAAGATGTATTTCTCTTACTCTGATGATAAATGACATGCAAATGAAATTCTCACGGGTTGACATATGGGAGTAAGATCTTATGTCTTGTACTAGTTTAGTTTTCTTAATGCCATGTTGTCTCTTATCCTATTCTTGTTTGTGGTTTTATTCATACATATTTTATGTGATCCACTCTTGGGACGGACGCCCAGATCCACTCACTTTTGGTTGCATATCCGCTAGGTGTGTGGACTTAGGGTAATAAATGGTTTTGTTGCACAAATTTACATACAATGAAGTAGAGTCTAGGGATTCTAGAATTGGGATTTTGTACATAATCCTTTGGTGTTATGAGGAGAGGAAATAGAGGAGGATTTTAATTGATATGGAATCCTCCCTTCCCTAAAGTCAGATGACAGAGACAACCTACTCTCTCATGGGTATGAGAACCCAAATTATTGAAGGACTCTCACAAAAGGTGGTCCATGACACATCTTAGCCCAAAATTCTTACACCAAAGTCTATTCTAATCCAGATTATTTTATATATGTTAATCTATTTATTTAGAAAATTTTCTTCCTAAAGTAAATGAAGAAACTTATGTTATTCAAAAGTTACCAAACTTGTATTCTACTAACTTCAAGTGTGAAGAACCTGATTATCCAATTCGTTTGGGATTGATTTAATAGATATATATGATTTCCTTTTATATTCCTAGGGTTATATATCAACCAATAATTATCCAAAAAGACTCATTCTACTAAAATTTGGTAAAAGAAACATTATCTCAGCATTTATGAATTTACAAAATCAATTGTATATATTGGTTTACTTGTGTCAATATCCACTACTAGCCTTGTAAACCTACTCCCAGTGCGGTTTGCATAGTGATCATCCACTCTAATTAGCCTCCCTATTTCTAGTCATATCCTTTCAATGATTTCTTTATTATAGTATTGGATAGAGAGGCCCATTACTCTTATTCACATGACTATGTGGTTAGGGAGACCTTTTGTAGGTTTGAAGTACCCATCCCATGGCTAGAACATCAGGCAGCTTCCAAACAAAGAACATGGTCCCTTGGTAAGTGAATTGGTATGGTGTCCTTTGCATTACAACTGAATGATGTAGTATTGGTCTATTAGTTCATATAGCTCAAAACATCCTCATGTCTCCAAAGCAGTTTCAAATGCTATCAATTCCTGAGTGCAGGTTTGATGATTCATGCCATGTCAGATTTTCTTACTCTTTTTAATTTTTTAATCCACTCTTTGTTTGAAAGAAAAAAAATAAGGGAAATGAAAGGGACTAAATAGGATCCAAATAGCTTCAATAGAATTATACAAAACTAGCATATTAGAACTAATGGCTTGGAGTAAATAAACTACGGATACTTGGAATACCTTGGGGATTTTTTATTGGTGTTGAGCTAACCATAGCCCAAAGTCATATCTCCTTGGTTAATTTTACTATCATAGTATATCTTAAAGACTTGCTCAAGATTTCCTCTATTTCTGGTGCCAAAAATATCTCAGTGTATCCTTTATTTTTCACTAGTTTGATATCCTTCGGGTTTGGTATCTCTTCTAGTTCGTCATCATTGAAGAATGGATCTGTTGATCCTCTGTCTCCTGTGATTTTCTACTTGAAGGATTTCTGGGTAGTCACTGGTGTGTCATCTTCTAAGAAAGGATTCCCCTCATCCACATACTTCGAATCCTTCCCACAGGTATGATATGTCTCCATCAACGAGGGTTGGTCACCTATGTTGTTCATTAAGTTTCCTCTCATGCCTCTGTATGTAAGTTATAGACCAATTTCTAAGACATGAAGGTGTACGCCTCTCAGATGATAGGATCTCCTTCTAGTTTCATCCTGGTTCGTGGCCCAGTGCCTCCATCATCATCTAGGATTTCTCTAGGGTCTCATGTGTCGCCACCGTCCCCCTTTCTCCTGCTTCCCCCTATCAATATGAAATCAAATATGAATTGTTGACAAACCTCTGTCTATAAGTTGGTTCCGTTGAACGGAGAAACCATGCAGTAGGCTTGCATCTATTTTGTCACCCACATAAGATTCATTTTTTATCTGACGTTGTAGGCCTAAAATGACTGATTCTATAGCGTATATGTGTACTAGTGATGGGGAGAGAGGGTCTTGTTATATTACACAACTACATTTCATTTGGTCAGAGTATCACATACTACGTAATCAAATGATCCTAAATTTGGTTCTCATTACAATTCTCATAATGAATCAACATTTTATCTTGTTGTCATTAATCTTGAATGCAATACTAGTTGTGAATAAGTATTGACATGTGATCAAGATTTGCATCTTGGCCACATGTTGTTATGATGTTTCCACCAAATAAATTTCATGAGTACAATGTTAGAAATGATAAGTAATTGTTTTTGTTTATATGCCCTAGAAGACAATCGTTTGGTGATTTTTAAAGGGTTACTTTATACTTTTATTTTTTGAATGAGAATTATGCATTAGTTTTCTCATTTAGCTTCAAATGTTAATGATTGTGATATTTATCCTTAATATTTTTTGTTTTAAGTTGATATAACTTTGAGTATATGACTATATTGTGAGACCCTATTTAATGCTAAATTTAAATTTTATCAAAATTTGTAGTCACTACAATGAAAGGTCATGTCATAATAATTGAAACTAGTCAGTGTGATGAACGATGAATATGTCTCATGGTTTAGTAATATTAGACACTAAGCCATAAACATAGGCATTATTAAGGAACAAGTGTACAAGATTAATTCAAGGATTATTATTTTATCTTCATAACCAACTCTCAATATGAAATGTTGTTGTTACCCTTTGACCTAAACTTAAACTAATGGTTGTGATCATCATCACACTCTGATGACACAAAATGTGATCTTGAAGAAAAAATACTATTAACTTGGTAATTGGGTATGTCTAGAGTTATGATGCACATTGAGAGGGATGTAGATGAAGTTTGGTCATTAAAATAGCAGCAATAACATCTTAGGCCTATTAATGAGTAAGACTGGAAATTACATGGACATGCCCATGTTAGTTAGCATGACACAGTGTGCTCATAAGTCTTTATGTAGGCTACTTGCAAACCATACAACTTGGATTGAAGCTCATGACAATGACATATCCATGCCTCCAATTAAGTCAAAGAATTATTTAGCAAAGGTTTATATAGCAAGATAACATGGTTTGACAACTTGTGTAGAAATAATGTGCTTCTAGACACCTCCCATTGATTGTAGGTCTATACTATTGACTACTAGATCTAATTCCTTTGTAGCATGGTGCTTACATGATCACAGAAGATAGGTTGAGCAGAAGTGGATGAAGGGGGCTTACAACTAAATGTGAAAATAGATTAGGGATCTGAAATCTAGAATCAAGGGCATGGAATCCTAGAAAATCAGCTATTGAGGATTTGACATATACAACTGGTTAGGTTTGCATTGTCAAAATTCTAGAATATTTCACAACCAAGACTAGTGGTATGGAATTTAAAACTAAGTGATGATGTACATTTGAGTGGTCCTCTACAATCCATATCCCTTAATTAAAAGTATTTTGAACGTCCTAATATTCTTTAATATATATACACATATGATATATGAGATAGCTAACACATCCAATTATCTCCTTATCTCCTATAGGTTTATAAAGTAGTGGAACATTGTTGAGAGATAGAGAGAATTGGCTACCACCTTAATCAAGTCAAGTTCATTCACTCTAATGGGTGTGACACAAACATTAATTTACTAAGTGCACATATGGACTGACAAACCTTACATATTATAGAAATTTCAAGTTGATGAACTATCACCCATAAATTGATAGATATCTACCATGGTGAGGTAAGGGAATCCATGACTAACAACTAAAGGTGAGACCCAATACAGTGGCCCCAATTTCTTTGTCATACACCTATGTTAGGGTTGCTACAATCAGCCACTAGATGCGTGATAATAAGGTTGACAAATGAGACACTAGAAAATTTTAACATCATTGGATATCTGAAGTCCATGATTATCAACTTATATTAATAATGAAATAACAATAAATGGAACTAGTAGAAGCACATGTCATTTTTGTTTGACTGTGTCCCAGTAAAAATCCAATTGTAATATGTTATCCACACATCATAATTGTTATTGTTCTTTCAAATAAAGGGAATCCATAACATATTAAGGATGGTTCAAGAAATTTTGATTGAACAACATAGACCAATTCATCATAGATCATGAGTGAGCTTTAGCTGACTTTACTTGAAGACTCTATTATTGGAATTGCTTCAATGGTAAGGTATAACTCTTATGCCCTTGACCTTTGAATATATGTTTTAGATAGATCATGCAATAGTATTTTCTTAAAAAATCCTAGCTCGATCATCGCATCCAAAAACTCAAAAATTATATTGTTGGTCAAGTAAAGCTCCTTTTCCTTTTATGTGTTTTTCATAAAGGATTGGATATGTACAATTGATTTATGTGTTTTCCATAAAGGATTGGATATGTACAATTGATTCATAGAGGGGAGATAAAAGGGGTATATAATTGAGTATACATTTGTTAGTACATGGAAGAATAGAGAAAAATAGAGACCATGTAACAAAAATCACAAGCATGTTTGCCTAAATAGATTTAGAGAGGGATATTGATCCTCTTAATTCATCAAAGACATTGGCAACAATGCCAAAACAATTAGTCTATTCTTCCAAAACTTGTTGAAGTTATAGCTTTATCATCATGGCCTTTAGGTTTCTCTTCCACAAGATACTGTAAAAACCACTCATGAAGAGATTATACAGTCTTCCATATTGAACTAGATGAAGTCATCAAAAGATTTAGGTTGATGTGAGATATCAAAATCATTTGGAGCATCGTTCCAGATAGAAGAGGTATATGACACCCAAAAATAGTAAGATGAGTTTTTTGATATTCTTCTTGCATTAGAACCAAAAACAAACCATCATAATCCCTCTTCTTCTCATGGAGTAAGAGGTAGGTAGCTTGTTGAGAGAAGCATTCCACACATGAAGTGGATATCTTTTGTGAGTATCACCTTTCCAAATATACACAAATTTCTTTGAGTTTCCAATGTTATACCTGATGGAGTTCCAAACATGGTTCACATTAGGATTTCTCTTATCGTTAAAGGAAATATACTCTTCACTTTTGTAAGGGTTGGGAAGATTCTTTTGAAAGTCTGAAAGTTTTTTGTTGTTTCTGTCTTCAGGGACACACCATGTATTTTTCGAGATGACAGGGTCAACAAAGCAATCATAAAGATTACCCAATAACCCTAAGATCTCATAGAGAAATTTTCTATTGCATGCCCATGGGTTAATTCAGAGATTGGCCCTACTTCCATTTTCCTAAATGGGACTCTATGAATTTAAGCAAATCCTCTTTGTTCCTGAGAATTTCATAAAAGAGTCAATACACTGAAGAAGAGACGGCAATAGACCACACAAGCATTCTTCACAAGAAATTTTTGGTTTATCAACTTGACCCATAACATGTCCTTTTTACTAGCCACATTCTAACTATAAGAAAATAGATGCTATGTTCATATCCTTAACTTTTCTTAGCCATCTTTTCCAAGGAGAGTAACTTTTTCCATATGACTAAGTGAAGCGTGGACTTGTCTTCTATTTCCCACCACAAAAAGTCCATGTAGAGCTTATCAATATCGTCCACAATAGAGCAAGGGAGGGGGGAAATAAGAGAAGTAGAGATGGATTACCAAGAGAGAAGACTGAATCAATTCCAATCTAGTAGATATAGAAAGTATTTTTTATTTCGAACGTTCTAATCTATTTTTAACTAATATCAAAACCCGTCAATCATATAAATGGATTTTCTATCTCATAATAAGGTACCAACCAAGATACATTACGAAGGTCAGAATAGCTCATGTGATTGGCATCTAAGTTACAACTAAAGATGCGAATCTACTACTCAAGTTTACGGTAGATTTTTATGGAGAAGATATTGTGGAGATCATCATGATATAGACCCTTATCCAGATGTAGGGGAGAATGGGCGTGACAATTTCATGTTCATTTCTGATATCTTTTGTGTGCCTCTCTCTTGAACATCTTCGTCAATTGGAGTACCCGTCTTCTTATTAAAAACTTTTTTTGTTGCTCTCATTTTCCCTATACACGTGGTGGCCCAAAGGAATTCCTTTTTTTCCAGTTAGTACTCTTCCAGGAGGGTGTAAGGTATTACTTTGTTTACCTTGGGCTATCGCAGCTAGTTTGGAGATTCATCAAGTGTTTGTCTGTTAGAAAAAGCAAACAAACAAACGGAACCGCAGAAGCTTGTTTTGGCTTTTGAAATTATATAGCGGGAGTAACTAGAACAATGATGAGACAAAATGTTGCCTCATTCGAATTTCAATCATGTGTTCTTAACGAAATTCCTAATATTACAACTTTTCAATATTCAAGGACTGATTTAAATAACTAAGGACTGAAACACTAGATGGTTTTTTCCAACTTAGTTATTTCACTCTATCGTTAAGTATTAAAATGAAATCACAATCCGCAGCCTAGCTACATTAGTGCACTGTACAAAACAAGGAAAACAGCTTCGGTTCAAGTTGTGCCTAGCTAGTATAAAATATCACTTATCAGATACTTTACTTGCTAACAAACTGGTTTACGAAGTTATGCCATGGTTCAAACGACTGCTTCTGTGCGATACAAAGACGGGATTCCATAACAAAAAGGTTATAACCCCCTTTTGATAAAGTAATTAGACTTCGAGCCCACTACTCTTCCACCATATTCTCCACGCAGTTGCTAACAGCATGAAACACGACCTGTTTCACCACCTCCACATCAAGACCTTCCCTCTCGTTCTTCACGAGAGCTTCTACCTGGAAAGAGTCGGTGCTGCAAACCCTGACTTGACGCTCACGAAGGCGTAGGCTTGCGAAAGCTTCGAGAACGGAAGCGAACTGCCATTCGCATTTCTTCTCGGAGAAGACTTTGACGAGAAATCCTTCGCCAACTGTTTCCACGGTCACTATGGGCGTCGGATTCTGTTCTGCAGGGACGTTTCTATGTAAGGCGAGCTTTTGTTTCAGCTCCTCCTCCAGACTTTTTAACTGGTTGATGTACTTGTATGCGTCCGTGATGATCGCGGTCTCTGTTTCTGCTTTGGACTTGGTGACAGAGCGGAGAAGCTGGAGTTTTTCGGCGTAGGTTGAGGCCACTGCAGGTGCTGGTTCTGCAGATGCTCCTTTCTGGCGCTGCTGCTGCTGGTTCTTCTTTGCGGAGGACATATCTGCGAGTACACTACCGCCTTGTCTGGGAAAGAAAGAAGATGGAGGATAGAGGATGGAGGATGGAGTGAACCACTCTTGTTCCTGGCGTCTTGGCTGGCCTCGACCTCTCTTTCTTTAAGCTAGCGTACCAAACCTAGACCCAAGAATGAACCTCTTCCCAGCACTGACTCTGCTAGGTTGGCCGATGGTCTGTCGAAGGTAGAAGGAGGTATTGATATATACATATATCAGGCAGGTGCATCAAAATAAAACATAAAACCCAGGACGAACGGCGTGTTACGTGAGGTGACTCGGTTTTCCCGACCCTCATGATCCATCAGGTTAGGTCCCTCAACGCTTAATGCTTGCAGGGAGGGGTACATGTCTATCTGTGTGTGGTGGGCGAGGGCGATGGAAGTTCCATGTTTTGACTGTGAATAGAGAGGGCACCCAACCCGTGACAGCCTAGCGATGGAGCCATCTACCCGAGCTACTGGCTTCAGTAGTGCAGGGTGGTGCTTGAATTTAGTCATGCTCAGTCTCCCAATGGTGGGGGTGCTTATCGTGATCTGTGCGTCTCCATCAATCGTTTCAGGGGTTGGGGACACGAGTTGGGCAAGCTCTTCCAAACACACGAGCATTTGCCTCCCACCTACCCTGAGTGCTCATGTGAAGAATTGGCCCAGTTCTGTGTTTATTCAAGAAATTACAACTATGTTACTTTTGTATTTTTAAAAATTGTTAAGTACTAGATTTGTATCCTTTTCAAAATCATGGTTTCTTCTTAACACTCTCGTCCCACATTTTCTCTCCAACCTTTCTCTTTTAATAGTATGTTGTTTTTCTACGCAAGAAACCTACATCATTATTGTGAACGAAATTTTATTAATACTTTTTCTTAAAATAGCAACTCATGAACCACATCCAATAAACTCCTTACTCTTCTTCTCTTTTCTTTTCTTCTGGATAGATATTCTTTTTTTCAATCTGCAATCGTATTAACTCTTCTCCTTTCTCTTTCTTTAACCAATAAAAATCCAATGGTCCTTATAATAAAGTCTCTCCGCACCCACTTGCATCTCTGTCTTACTAACTTCTTAAAATACATCTTGACATCTATAATTTTGCTATCATGAGTGAAAATTTCGATAAGTACTCTTCATTTCAATGACAACCCCCATTTGTCACATCCAATTAACTTATCATCTCTCTCTATCTTTTGTACTCCTTCTCAATTTGCATTCACATAAACTGTTCGAGTCTATTTTTCTCCTATCAATAAAAATGCATTGAACCTTCTGTTCAAGTCTCTATCCATTCTACTCCTTTTCTCTGCCTTTCACTCCTAAATACATCTAAAGATAATAGTTGTACTACTACATAATGTAAATTGCCAAACCAATTGCGCATAAAGCATTTATATTCTTTTGGAAAATTCTTAATCAATTAAATCATTTATCTTTCTAAAATGTTACATCCACCTTGCTTCTCTTTTTCCTTTAATTTTTCACTGAATTTTTACTTAGTATATCTTTTCCCTCACCTATTGTCATACTATTTTCATCACAACTTTCTATTTCTCTCAATTCCATACAACACACTCTACTTTTTAAAATCAATCAAATTTTAATCACGCACCTCTAGAAAATACTAAATGAAGATATTCAAACGAAACTAAAATACATCCATCACAATTTCACATCACTACATCTCGTATTTAGTTCCCACGTTCCATGTTTGGTCTCCAATCCCCACAACACTCTTGTTTCTCTCTTCATCTAGTAGAAATACATCTAAACAACATACTCTCTTTATCTTACTTTATTCGGTCTTCATTAATCTATTCTACTATAAAAAAGAATTTACATAATTTTGAAGTTATTTATGACCATATCACAATGTATCTTATCTTCTCATCGTTTCTCAGTCCTTGTATATTTATATTATTTTTCTTTCTTTTTTCTTCATTTCACTTTCCTCTCAAGAACTATTACTATTAATTTACCTTCTATATTTGAATGATTTGTATGCCCATTATCCCAATGGCCTTCACAACTCTCTCTTCCACTCTCTTTTCCTTCACATTCTTGACCACTTATATTTTGTTTGGTAGTTAGGATAGGAGCGGGCAGCTTGTGATTGCTGCTAATAGCTATTACCAAACACCAAATTTGTCATTGTTGACTATTTGTATTATTTTCCATTTAATGTAATATTCAATAGAATTTGTAAAAGTAAATCTTTTAAAAAGAAAAATTAGAAGGTGATCCATCTCACAATAGTTGAGCGTTGGCAACATCAAATGCTTTGTCAAACTTTACATTAGCCTTCTCAAGTTTTTTTTGTATTCTTTTTCCTTGATTCTATCACCACTCTTTATGCCTCAACTCATGCCCCATCCCACATCCATCATCTTTCTATGTTAGTCTCCACCAATTATATTTTTCTCTTTCACATAAAGGTCAATGTTGAGTCCAACATGGCATCTTTGGGCAAGAGGCATCTTTGAAATATAGTTATCATAATTCACTAGGTCTTTGTGCTTATCTAATAACTTCAAATTTCATTATATTATGGTTTGATAAGGAATTCATGAACCGTTATAATTTTTTTTTGAGTTACATTTATTATTTTATCGCATTTCTTGTATAAATTGCATGCATGGGATTACCCTATATGTCTTAGGATCGTCACACATGTGGCCTAACTTGAGACATATTCATAAAGTGAGATTGGTAATTACTTTTTTCTATATTGTTTGTTTTTATGGGTGTTTCCTTTGATTGCATAATTCATGACTTCTTTTCCTTTTATCGTTGAAGCTTTTACTTTTTAACTAGTTGAAATTGTCTTGATTTTCATAGAAAACATTTTTTCATGATTTTAGTCGATTGAAAAGTAACCCATCTTCTTTGCTTGATAGTGATATGTGATCTCTTTTTCCTCTGTGCAAATCAAATTGGTGAAAATTTTACAAGATCTATATTTGTAATTTCTAAGTTTGCAACTTCTTCTTATTTTATAAATTTCTAATTTTGTTACTTCTAAATATTCTACCGTTCGTATAACTTTGTATAGAAGTTTTTTTTTGTTAAGCAAATGGGGGGGGTTTATTTACTTTTCTATAAGAAATGTCCAAACATAAAGAAGAGGAAAAGGCAGAAAAAAAAACAACAAAGTAAGAAGAAAGCAGTCATGGTCAATAAGACCTATCAAGAGCCCTTAGGTCAGAAGATATAGCTTCCCAGGGCCTCAGGGCTTCTTTGAATCTCCCCATGAACAATCTATTGTTCCTCTCCAATCATACATGAAAAAGAACTGCAAGGAAGCAGATCTTGGACTTGTCAGTCTTCATCAGTAGAGCACAATCTTCTCTATTCATAGGTATGTGTGGAATCCAAGTAAAATGTACATTAGATTCCCAGATCTTGTATGTATATTTTTAGAACAAAAAACATGATCCTATCTTCATAAGCTTCATCACATAGGGGGCACCTAGAAACAATGTTGAGCCCAATGCTTCTTAACATGTTCTGGGTAGCCACTTTATTGACAAAAAACTTCCATCCCATAAGGATGAAAGAACGGGGGATATTACCCTTCCACAGGTTAGAAGCCCAATCAGGTTTATTATTATTGATTCTGACCATGTCCCACCAGTTCTTGATCAGAATAACCTCCAGACCCTTACAAAAAATCCTGTCATCTGAGCCAAAGTTACATTGTAACAAGCCAACATAATGTTTAAACTCCAAGTAGCATCTTTTCTCATGGATGTTCCAATCCTAATTTTCCACAAAATTTTTAAGAGAGCCAAATAGAAAAACACCAAGGCGTGAAATGTTGTTAAAACCAATCATATCTCTTAAGAATCCACCCCTGGGATCCCAAGGATCCCTCCAAAGCTTGATAGAGTATCACCTTTACCAATAGTATAACAAATGTGAGGGGAGATGAGTTTTCTATACTTCAGACACTGCCTCCACATCCATGAGCCATTCAGGTTATTCTTGATCGACCAAAGAGAGTCCTTCAAATATTTTCCATTTATCCATTTGGCCCACATGGAATCTTTTTACTAGCTATGTTCCAATTGTTTTGTAGGATACCAGTAGTATTCATGTCCTTCACACATCTAATGCCCAAACTCCCTTCATTTCTCGGTTGACAGACATAAGACCATTTAACATAGTGGATCTTATTATCCATGTCAATGCCACCCCAAATGAAATTCTTACAAATACTTTCAATTTCTTTCATAATAGAAGAAGGTAAGTGTAACGACCCCACCTCCCGGTAACCCCCAATTAAGGGAGACCTGAAGGATAGAGCCGTTATTCAATTAACAGGATCAAAGGTTTGACAAATAATCAATAACAATTAATAAACTTTACCAACTAAACTGAAAACTGGTATAAAATAAAACTTTGTTTACCTTTTAAAATCTGGAATTTCTAAACTTCTATCCATGAAGATACTAATCTAACTAATCCTCCTGTGCACGTTACTTCTCATTTAATTCCACATATGCCACTTTATTGTTTGTTCTTTTCATTGTACCTAAAATGCCGACAAACAAAACATCAGTCAGTAAGAAGCTGGTATGTGGGGGAAACAATAATTGTGCAACTATAGTAACAAAATAATCAGCCAATTATCATTTAACAGCCAAGATTATGTTTTAAACCATACTACTCAATCCTTTCCTATCCCCTACCTCTGGTGATGTCCCTACAGCGGACTGAGAAACTACCTCTCTCTAGGTAGATCCTTATTAAACCCCGCATGATCCTACCTAATATGTAGATCAATATCTAGGGTTGAGTCGCATGGCACTACCCATAGGTAGTCCAATCTCTAACTCAATGTGACTTGATGGACCTACCCCATTGGTAGCCATTTACTAAGTCATCCAATGACCTGATGGGCCTACCCCATTGGTAGCCATTTACTAGGTCAACTTCTTAAGCCACAGAGGGGACCAGGATCTGAGCTAGTAGGCACATATCTTATGTGATAGTCATATTCAAATTATACTTTGCATGAATTAAATACATCCAATAGTTTAATTCAAGCCATGATGGAAACATCGATCAAATCCTGGAAAACTAATTCGGGTAGTCATAAGCATAACCGCATACCTGTACATGTAGATTCAGGTGCAGGAATAGTCCAAACAACAACGAGCAAGCAAGCATTCAATAAGATCCTGAAACAATTATTCAATTTCCTTTTATTACTCATGTCATTAAGATCTATTAAATCTAACTCACTTCTTAGGGCTTCGAGTCCACTTTTAGGGTTTCCATTGCAATTAGGGTTTCCCTTCATCTTTTACTATTTTAAATCCTAATTTATCGCAATTGATCACAAACCCTAATTATTTCCACATCTAATCCTCAATTCCGGATTAAAGACATAATTAACCATTAATTAAGCTCATTAAGCCTCTCTTTTATTAAAGCTACTATTTTTATCCTTTTAATCCATGACAATATCATTATATGTATTTGTCATTGATTCATAGTTCATTATGGTCCAAATCACATATGAATCCGATTTGCCATTAATTCCACCTTTTATTTATGAGAAAACCCTAATTACTACATTTAGGGTATTTATCCACAAATTAGGAACTTAATTCTTGAAATAGCTTAGATTCAGCATATTCCAACTTTAATCATCAAATTAATCAATTAAAGCCATTAATAGTTGATTTAGTCAACATTAGGGTTTCAAGGCCCATTAAAGTATATTCATGCATATGAAACTCTAAATTAACTAACTACATGCAAAGTCCATCCTTTTTCTTCCTAATGTTCATTTTTATCATTAACAGGATAATATCAACTTTAATCATCTATTAAACCCTACTAATCACTTTAATCATACCAAAATAGGGTTCTTTAATCATTAATACAATAAAGTTGATATCTTCCATTACTTTTTGAATTGCAATCAGAATCAGGCTTCAATTTTATTTTTATTATATTCCCCTCATTTTTCTGAGAAATTTTCATATATAAGATGTCCTTATTCGACCTACCAATAATTATATATGATTTTAACAAATTTCACTTACTCTAGCGAATCAGGAGCCGCCACGTAGCCGTCTCCATGCAACGTCGCTCGGTGGTTTTGAAAACATGACGAAATGACAGCCTTGCCCCCACGTCAAACGCCAACTCTTCACACCCCACGGGGGTATAATTGTCCAATGCTGCTGGATCGTCTTCCACCTCGCGAGGGTCCAGCCTGCCACCGACTGGAGCCGGCCACAGAGCCGTTTCCTCCTTCCCCATGGTCCGGGGATCAATATGCATTATTTCATATTAACTTGTTTATTTCTCATTAAAATATCTCTTTTTGAGGTTTTCTCTTTATTTCTCTTTTATTTTCCTCATTGGTATTCCTTTCAAAATTAGGAATCCTTGGGATACAAAATTCCATTAAGGATAACTCAAATATGCCTCTTTTCATTTATTTTCCACATATTACTATTATTTCCAATTTATTTCTTGATAAGGAAATATTTAATTGATATTTTCTTTTATTATTGCATTCTCTATGCAACTTTGGACTCCTTGAAACCCAAGCAACCCATGTGGCACAAAATCCCTCTTTGGATTTTCCTTCTAGAGGTTTCCACACTTTACTTTCCTCTATTTTCTTATTTACTTAATAATAGAGTTTCTTTTGTCCTTCCTTTGTCATCGGGCCCAATAGCCAATAAAGCCCAAAAAATAATTATCAAGGCCATTGTAAATAAAAACCATTTATTCAAAACAAATTATATCCTTATTTGTTCCAATATCTTTAATATGAGAAATTATGTTTCTCAGCAAATGAACCCAAAATTGGGGTTGTAACAGTTAGGGAAAGGTTGATGACCAGAATAGGTGTAAGGACAACAAAGTTGACGTGGTAAGATCAACTCTGCCATTAAAAGATAAGGTCTTTGATTTCCAAACTTCCAGCTTACTTTTAGTTTTATCAATAAGAGGGGTGCAATGGCTTTTACTCATCTTACCACATAATAAAGGCAAACTCAAATATCTCATGGAGAAAGTACCTCCAGGTATATCCATAATCAGTGACATCT
Organism: Alisma plantago-aquatica; assembly: GCA_963693085.1. Classification (NCBI taxonomy): domain Eukaryota; kingdom Viridiplantae; phylum Streptophyta; class Magnoliopsida; order Alismatales; family Alismataceae; genus Alisma; species Alisma plantago-aquatica. The sequence continues at coordinate 759,571,101 of OY856410.1, forward strand.
TGCTCTTATCAGCATTGTTACTATAGGAAATGTTGCTTTTAGCAGGCCTAATCTTCAACCTAGAACATATACCAAGCTTTTAGATCAGGTTATTGATGGCCAAAGCATTCTTTTCATTAGCTTATAAGAAGATCGTGACACTATCAGCAAACAACAATGTGAAACATGCACAGAAGAACATTTGATAGGAGAAATGATGTTATTTTTGACAGCATGGTTCATGACTGTAGTGGAACCTTCCATATCCAAGACAAACAAATATGGAGCAACAAGGTCCCCTTGTCAGATACCATTAGTGGGAAAGATGGCATGAGTAAGTTCCCCATTGATCAATACATGATGGCTACTTGTCTGCATAATGTTTTGAAGCCAATTAATCTATCAAATCAAAAAATTCATCCTTCTAAGCATGTCAAAAAGAAAATCCCATCGAATAGCATCATAGGCTTTCACCAGATCAACTTTAATACACATCTTTGAACTTGTCATGTTCTTGTTAAAATCACTAATCAGTTCATTTGTAAGAAAAAGAGCATCTGAAATTCTCCTCCCTTTAATCAACGCCACTTGGTTCTTGTTGATGAGGTTATGAAGAATAGGTTGTAAATGATTAGCCATAACTTTGGTGATGATTTTATACATAAAATTATAGAGAGCAATCGGCCTCCAATCCTTGATGTGTGCATCACCTTTGACTTTAGGAATAAGAGTGATATAGGATTTATTCAACTCTTTAATAATCTTTCCACTTCTAAAGAAATTTTGAGCAACAGCACTAACATCCTCCCCAATCACTCTCCAAGCAATTTTGAAGAAGTGTCCATTGAAACCATCTGGACCAGCAGCTTTATCCCCATCAGCTTCATTTATAACTCTTTTAGCTTCCTTTTTGGAAACCAACACCTAAAGCTTTTCAACTTGTTCAGTGTTAAGAGAGGTAACTAACCACTCCAGATTCCAATAGTGCAGGCTATCATCATTCTTGTACTGATTAAAAAAGTTGTCATAATATGAAAACACATGATCCTTGATCATGTTTTCATTATATTCAATCTTATCATTGATCATTAGAGATCTCAAAGAGTTACGGTTAGCTCTAATCTTCACAGAGTTGTAGAAAAAGCTTGAATTTATGTCCCCCAGTTTAAGCCACTTGGACCTGTATATTTTCTTAGCATAATTTTCTTCTGCTTCAACATCAATCGTAGCTTGATGCCTCTTCTCATCTGTAATTTTTCTAAGACTAAAATCATCAGGAGTAGTATCCACCAATCTCTGAGCTTCAATGGCCTCAAGCTATGAAACTTCAGCATTTTCACAGAAATCTCCCACCTTTTCTTTGTTCTAAGTAATCAATTTTCTTTTTATGTTTTTATGTTTAGTAATAATGTTGTACATGGCATTGCCTTTGACATCAATGTTCCAGGCATTTTCAAAAAGACTAAGGAAATCATGTCTTTTACTCCAACTATTGATGAATTTGAAGTAGCCTTTCTTCTTTTGGCAAGTATAACTAAAATTAGTCAGAATTTTTTTATGGTCACTAATTATGTTGTTTATGACCTCTCATCTAAACTCTTTGAAGATAGAATAAAAGTCCATATTATAGATACATATATCAATTTTAGAAAGAATGAGGTTTTCACCTTTTTGTCTATTGTCCCAAGTATAACAAGGACCCTTCAAATCCAGTTCAACCATGCTCAAATCAAAAATTACATCGTTGAAATCCCTCATAACAGTAAAAGAACAATTACCTTTACCCTTTCTCTCATCAAAAGATATGATAGCACTGAAATCCCAAAGGAGAATCCAGGCTTCATTTCCCTTAGGACTAATCCTTTTCAAATCTTCCCATAATAGTATTCTTCTTTTTTCATCATTATGTCCATAGATAGTTGTAACCAGAAAAGATACCTCATCACAAGACACTAAATAGTGAGTGAATTGATCACTTTCCTCAATCTTTGAGATGCTAATAGCATTTTGGTCCCAAAGGATAATGATTCTTCCTATAGGGTGAGAAGCATGATTTGAAATCCACATATTATCCAACCATAATCTATGCATAGTTTTACACATCTTTTTGTACCTGATCTTCATCTCAATTAAGATGTTAATGGGGCACCTCACATCAGCAACATTAACCCTTACCTACTCCTAGTGCCCAAGTCTATTGATACCTCTGACATTCTAGGAGAGAATACTCATATTACTAGCCATTTGGATTCAATGTGATTGGAGCCCTGCCAGTTTCAATAAGTGATAATTCACCATCCCCTAACTCTCCCAATTTTTAAAACATGTTATTGTCATATTACTCAACTCAGCAGTATCTCTTTTACTGTGGATAGTGTTCTTGGAATGTAATATGGGAGGTGAATTGTGATTTCTATTCTACATAGTCCAGAACTCATCCTCAGTAACAAGAGTAGCAACAGTCATGTGTTTGTCATCCAAAATATGATTCATATGAAGAAGAACATTCTAATTTCCTATATTCATAATAGATTCCATATTCTCCATAACTATATTCATAATAGGTGACATTGGACTAATGCAAAGAGAATTACCATTTCTAGAAGGGCCATGACCTGATACAACTGGTCTATCTTTCAAGCAAGTAACATTGGGATTTCCTAGAATATGTGTGGCTTTTGAGCAAGCATCATTGGAATTTCCTGGAGTAGATTCAACTGGAATCGACTGGCTCATGTCTTCACTTACAGTCGTAGATTGAATAACAGGATCATCAATATGGATAGATCCGCTCTTTTCTACATGGTCTCATTTCTTTTTGTTCTCAGGTGTAGGTTTAACAACTTTGCAAATTTCAGACTCATGACCAAAGCAACCACAGGTTTTGTACATGTTTGGAATCCATTCATAGTGAACTTCTATAACATATTGATCTTCACAATCATTTTGCATAATAATATATGTCAAAAAAGTAGAATCTACATAAATTAAGACCTTAATATGGGCATAATCCAATCTTCTCACTGCCTTAGTGGCAAAGTCAGTAAAGATAGGTCTATCGATATAGCAACCAAGAATACCTAGCATCTCATCATCCCAGAATTTCAGAGGAAGGCCCAGAAACCTAACCCATACCATTATATCAATAAGTCACTCCTTCTCAAGTGGTTCCCCTAACTCCCATTTCTTAATAATGATGGTTTTCCTCTAATGAACCAAGATGCCCCTTCTATCATAGTTTTCAGATCATCGGGATTCTCAAATTTGACAATGAAAAAAGTTTTCTTTCAGGGGATGATTTCAAAAGAAGCTTTAGGTTTCCATACATCCTCAAAATGTCAGACGAGCATAGGACAGTCTGTTTTCAATCTGACTATGTAACCAGATGTTGAATTCTCCCATTTCTTCATAATCTACACTATTTTATCATGCTTGTATTGCACCTCTCCATTGATGATTTCTGGCAGTGAGAAATGAAGCTTTGTAATCTCCGCATTCCATTTTTCACTGAATAGATTTGTCCATCTTTTCTTGTCACGAGCAGCAACAGTCTCGTCTCTCTTCTTTCTAGTATCAAGGAGGATCTATCAATGATGAGGAGGAGGTGGAATTGGAGGGGGTTGCCATTTCCCTCCACCGTGAGTCGCCTCTCCTGCCGTCGCACTGGTCGCCCCTTCGTGATTCAAACCTCCCGCCATCGTCAGTTCTCCCAAACTTCCAGTAACATAACCATATCTCCCAATCAATGTATATATGACTACAAGGAATATTAAAATTATTCTATCCTTTCTGTCTCCACTTTTATAACTAGGGTAAGGTGAGAAAGGTGACAAAAACTTCTAAAAAGATAGATAAGTTTGTAGTTAGATATTGTAGGATCGTGCCTTTCGTATTCTATAAGAAGGATTAAACCATTTGGAAGAGGTCATGTTTCAATGCATTCCTTAAACCAACTTTTTTCATCATAGGTGCCACCTAGTTTCATGAAGTACGTAGCTTTTTTACTTCAATCTAATGTCTAAATATCTCTCTATTGATATCAAAATTGGACATATGATTAAAACCATATATAGGATGAATTTTAAGTTTTTAGAATACAAATTTTGAAGGAAGAATAAAATTGAGACACATGATAAAGGAGGTGATGTGTCTCCCCATGCAATCAAGTAAATTGACAAAATATTGTGCTTAAGGGGAGAGTCACAACACAGTACTAAGGAGCAATGGGCTTTCTTTCCCCAACAACGGTGTTAGAAATTTTGATGTGTATGTGCATACACCCAACCAATTTATGTGATGGGATGCACCTTTGGCACACACTTTGGTCTTCTAATATTTATAAACTTGATTTGGACACACTCGTAGACAAATCTGCATGTGCACTGGCTCAGGAGTAGTATAGAGAATGGCAATTGGGGTCAAACCCAACAGAGAGAGGGATCACTAGATCTCAGCTGCTATACCTAGGTTCCTAAATCATGGTCTAGAATTGAAGTGTTTAACTTCAAGTTAGGTTTTAGTTACACTAAGAGGTCAAGCAAGCAATTAAGTAAATGCAATAGCAAACCTAAATTAAACCTAGACAAGTTAGGTCTAATTAACAAAGTAAGGAAATCTAAGCAATGAATTACACTAGAACAAAAATCAAGACTAAAACTAAACACTACACTAGTGAAGAAACTCCACTAAACAAACAAGAGAGGGAAACTAGCTAGATTAGGCAAGGAAGGCACTACACTATTGATTTAGGCAAAGGAGGAAGAATAGACTAGACAAAGCAATGACTCATTAGAGTAAAGAATAAGTAATCACAAAGAAAAACTAAATTACACTAGCAAGGTTTACCTACCATGAACTAGGCAAGCAACTATTTAAGCAAGTAAAGAGTCCAATTAAGTAAGCACTATCTAAGCAAGAGAGAAATTACAATTTTGATCAATTAAGGGAAGTGTGGGTCATTTTGGGTAATGTTGTTGGTATGTATGCCCAAAGAGCCAATCATATGATGATTGTAATGGGGCATTAGCTACCTGATTTGATAACAGTAAAGATAATTTTGTCTATTATATTTGTCTCAATCATGAGATGTGACACAGACATAGTAGATGTCTAAAGAATAATGTTACTTGATGACATATGTCTCATATGTTAAGAGTACATGCATTCTTGTTATATCCCTCGTCAGATATTACTGTGGAAGCAAAATAGACCACAGTAATACATAAGACTAGAGTGTGTGTTAATTGATGATAGAGCCTCATTAGTCATGATATGGGATATCAAGTCAAACACATAGGTATATGTCAGAGAATAGTATATTGGATAGACCCACCTTGAGAGTGATACATGGAGACCATGGAATGGTAGTCAAAATCAGCTCTTATAGTGATAGTGGTAATTGTGGTTCTTAGACCTAAAGTTACTATACTTATCACATGTCATTCGATGTGTTTTGACATCATACAACATGACCTTGAATAAGGGTTGCCATAAAGTAGATACTCAGGTACATTACGACATGGGGATTGACTATGAGTGATCTAGATGGGATTTGTACCTCCTATAGGGGATTGATATCTTGGCCACTTGATAAGCAAGACTAAGAAACATATGGCCATACTCGTGCGACTCAATATCTTATATGCAAGCTCACATACATCTCATATAGTCTTCTCTAGTTCAAGGAACATGGATTGTATGTTGAGAGGATAATGATTTTCATGCCTCGAGTTTAATCTGGATATCAGAGACAAAGGAACTATATGATCACTATAATACTAATCACAGATTGTAGGTTGAAGTTGTTCATCAACTTCTAATTACTTGGGTAGCAATGATGTATTGTCAGATACCACTCATTGCTTTTGATGTCATAAATTAGTTATGGACATTCAATGCCAACGTAACTTGGGACCTATAGGGTCACACGCATAGAATACACCTAGAATACAAGTTTATTCATGGATAAGGTTAACTTGATTGCTAAAGTGTTTAGGTATTAAATTTAAACAACATTGGTTGAAAATTAATTGACTGAGAATGTGAGTCGATCAAATCAAGTGTGAAGACAATTTAAACAACATTGGATGAATATTGGCTAAACTGGAATGTGAATCAACTGGTTCAAAAGTGAACCGACCAGATCAGAATGTGAATCGAATAGTTCACATTGTGAATCAACATGTTGACTGATCAATAAGACTAGATCAAGGATTGATGTTGACAGTATGTTGTACATTAATCATCACTTTGAAAGCCAATATATTTTCAAACAGGAAACATAGTGAATAGACCGATTCAAGTTTTGAATCAACTAACATGTGAACCAACTGGTTTTGAAGTGAACTGATCGAATCATGATTCATAGTAGTTAGAAATTCATAAAAATTTGTCTCCTCAACTCTTAGTTGATCTAGAAACCCTGACTCTGACCCTCCTATAAATAGAGAGGTATCAAGGATATTTGAAGAGACAAATAACATTGACAAACAATGTCCTCTCATAGTTGTGGTAACGTAAAAGCCCAAAGCATGTCTTAGCCCTAAAAGGGAGAGAGGACTAGGGAGAATAAGTTAACCCTAGCACATTGACATAGAAGGGACAACTCCTTTATGTTGGCTCTAGTAGTACAATGTGGATTCACAGTGGTGTGTGTGGATAATGTAGAGGCGTGAAGGTCATTGCTTCCATGCTAGGAGGACAACAACCACCACTGTCCATGGTGTTGCACCAAGAGGTCATTGTCGATGGTTGTCTATGTGCACCTTGTCAAGAGCGCACATCACCAAGAAAGAGTAGATGCTAGACTTGCTCTAGGACCAAGTATACCTCTTGCTAGCTCCTTTCCTAGATGCATTGTTGTTGAAGCGATCTGCTAGTTTGGGAATCGGGATTAAAGTTTTGTTTTTTTATCTATCTGTTGTCTTGGTTTCCCAATAGTGGTATCAGAGCCATGTCAATTGATGATGTATAGGAGTTTAAATCAATGTGATTGGATTTATTTTATTACATGGGATGTGAATATAAAAATGATTAATGTGCATATTCAATTAAATACCACATACAATCCTAAATATATATATGATATATATGCAATCATCATGTGTTGTCCTAAAATCATTTTAATGGTGGATTTATGTGTGGTTATGGCCAAACCCCAATGGATGTGTGTGTATGGTTGTTTGGCTTCTTTCTTGTTGTAACTTGGTTTGCATACCGATCCTCTCTCTTTCTTTCTAAGTATAAATTAATGCTCTCCTTCTTGTACTCTCCTTGAATGTAACTCGAGGTATTTTACATTGTAATATGGAATTGGATAGTTTTATTTTCTATTTTTAGAAATAGAAGATGTTGTGCATCAGGAGAGTCGAATGACTGAGGTGTTGAGTCAGTCGATTGGAGGCCTAAGGAGGCCATCCAATAGGAGGAGAAAAATAATCAACTAGATGTGTCTAATTAACGGCATGAGCCTGAGCCAGTCGAGTGACCAATGGAATCCAATCGACTGATCTGGAGTCCACCCGATCAATTGGAGGGCCCAGTCGATCGACCGCATGTCCCATATGCACAATACAGGTTACTACATGTGATGTGGATCTTAGGTGGTAGTAGTTTTTTGTGGATCCAAAGAATTGCATTAGTATGGCCATAACCATTGCTCATGTTTGTGTTGTGTGTTTTGTTTGTGGGTAGCATGTATATGATACATATTATAAGTATGTGATGATTGGTATGGATATATATTAATATAAATCTCTCAATAAATATTAATCCTAAGATGCTTTCCATAAGTGACATACATGAAAAACTTTATCAACCAAGACCAAGCATAGGTTACTCCAAAATGTGGTATATCTTGTGGATGTGTGATGGTAGATATGTGGGTCTGTCAAAGAAGGGTGCATATTCTATCATTTTGGCTTTGGGATCAGGCTGAACTAGGTGAGCTTAATGAGGTTAAGTGCCTAGAAACATATAGATGGAATGTGACTAGTAATTTTGCACCCGATCTATCCATGAGTTGCATTTAGATGATATTGGATAAAGTTGTATACCTAAATAGTCAAGTTGTGGGCGATCAGCCAAAGCTGACTCATGATTTGATGAAATATACATCTTGGCTCACTAGAAGGTTGTATGTTGCAATCTTCTGAATTGATAGTGGGGGATATCAATTTGAACAAAATAGTGGAAGAGATAATTAATTACAGGACTAATTAATATAGTCAATGTTATCAAATCAAATCAAAAAGTGTTTTGACAAAGTAGAAATTTTACTTTTGTAGAAACTAATGGCAAACACAAACATGTTTTCATTGCAATTGGTCCTTGAGAAGGACAAGCAAAACAAGAATAACTTTCATGACTTGTTTAGGATGTTGAGAATTGTTCTCACTCAAGAGTGCAAACTATATGTCCTAAAGACACCAGAGTCAGATGAATTGGTTGTGACCGCATCTAAGGCTGATAGAGATTCTTAACAAAAGCACTCTGAAGATGCCATCAATGTCAAGTTCCTAGTGTTGTTCTCAATGAACTATGAGTTGTAGAGACATCATGAGATCGTGGATGTTATTGATATGGTAACACATCTTAAGAACATGTACCAAGATCAGACAATACAAGAGAGATATGATGGCTCAAAGGCGTTGTTCAAGTGCAATATGGCTGAAAGCGATGTAGTTGGTTCCCATACACTCAAGTTGATTGGGTACGTGGAGATATAGAGTTGGCCATAGATATGATTATGCAGTCACTATCAGAATCATATAGCCAGTTTATCATGAACTACAACACAAACAATTTTGACAAGCCATTGTCAAAAGTGCTTGCCATGTTGAGGATAGATAAAGCACAGATGAAGAAGTACAAACCCAAATCTGTAATGATGATCAGTAGAGGGAAGTCCAAGGTAAAAGGAAAAGCTAAGAAGATCTCTAAAGATAGCCAGAAATTGATCTCTTCTTCACTAAAAGCTAAGGGAGGAGCGAATAAGGAAGGGAAGTGCCACCATTGTCACCAACCTAGACACTAGAAAAAGGAATTGCCTTATTTATATAGAGGAACTCGGGAAGGAGATAGAGATCTCCACATCAAGACCCAAAAAGAATTCAGTTAGAACTGTGTGGAGCAAGTGTTTTTGCCAGTATAATTGGAATTTTTCATTCATCTAATGGGCATGTAATAGAATTATTGAATTGCTATTATGTACCCACCATTAATGGGAAAATGTCATGTATCTTGTATGGACAAGAATATTATGAATATCAGATTTTTTTAAGACAAGATCTTATAGGGAAATACCCTATGTCTCATAGTCTATACTCAATAGTTTTAAAGAGATATATATATAACACATATATTGAACGACTCGATGACTCAAACAATGAATACCTATAGCATTGACATATAAAGCACATAAGTGAGGAATACATTTATAGAATCCATAAAGATGGTTGTATAAACTCTTTTGGTTATTGAACCAATAGAGACACCCAATCTTATTTCTTGGGAAATTCAAAAAAATCTCTTTTCACTAAAAATAGTGAGAGATTGAGCATTCTATTAGGGCTCATATATATATATATATATATATATATATATATATATATATATATATATATATATATATATATATATATATATATATATATATATATATATATATATATATATATGTATGTATATGTATATATATAGACCTTTTAGAGGAAATTATAGGGGTGGTTACCAGTATCTCATTATATTTACTAATGTTCTTAGTGGAATGGACATTTGTATTTATTGAAATACAAGTCTAAATCTCTTGAAGTGTTCAAGGATATCAAAAATGAAGCAAATAAATAGCTTGTAAGAGTATTAAAACACTTTCATATGATTGATGTGAAAAAAAATAAACGAAGAATTTGAGGACTTTTGGGAGACCATGATAATGTGTCACAATGGATTGTGTCTGAAGCATAATGATGTATTAGAAAGAAGGTATCACACCTTGTTAGTCATGGTGTAATCATCAATAAAACTAGTTGATCTTCCAATTTCCTTTAGTCACATTCTTTACACTAACCAATGCACCACCTAAAATGGTTCAAAAAGACACCATACGAGATACGACATGGGAAGTGTCCTGATATATCTTTTATAAAGATCAGGAATGAAAAGCTTAGCTAAGAAATAGTTTCTTGGAAATCTTTGTGCACAAGTGTTATTTTGTTGGATACTACTTTAATATCCCTACAACAAAAATCTTTTATTACCAGGAAAGTTGCATTCCAAAATGGAATTGAAGTCCAAAGGAATCAGTGGGAGAAAGTAGAACTTGAAAAGTTTGAGACCAATAAGAAAACATTGAACCTAAAGAGGTACATTAGGAACAAGGAGTGTCACAAATTGTTGTAGAATCTCAAGTTCCTTATGTAAACACAAAACCTCATATATCTAGTAGGACATGCCTTGAGCTTGAAATATTAGGATATCTTATGGCTCAAGAAGGTGGTAAGTTGTTCACAAGCGATAAGCCAACAACCTAACTAGAAGCTATTGAGGATTGAAGCCATTGTATCCAAGATGGACTCCATGTACACCAACTATGACCTTGGTGGATCCACCTTAAGGGGCAAGACCCATAGGGTGCAATTGGATCTTTAAGAGGAAGACCAACACTGATGGTAGTGTACAAACATATAAGGACAAATCAGTTCAAAGAGTTTAAAACAAGTTTAAGATGTTGAACATGATGAAATATTTTACCAGTTGCCATAGTTAAATCCATCAGCATCATGCTTGTCATTGCAGCCTAGTATGACCATGATATTAGACAAATTGGTGTTTGAACTACATTCCTCAATAAGAATGGTGTACATGATGTGTGTATGACACATTCTAAAGGTTTTATAAATCCAATTATTTCAAATAGAATCTGTAATCTACAAAGTCCAGTCTATGTATTGAAGTAAGCATCTCATAGCTAGAATCCTCCATTTGACAAGATAGTCAAAGAGTTTGACTTTAGTCAAAATGAAGATGAAATCTGCAATTACAAGAATTTAGTGGGAGCATATTTATATTCCACATAATGATGGGGAATAACGTCCTTATCTTAAAAATTATGAAAATTGGCTGAGAAGTACCTTCTCTGTGAAGGGTTTCGGTGAAGAAACCTATATATTAGGAATCAAGATCATTACAGATAAATCTAGAAAGGTTCTTGTCCTAAGTAATAACACATAAATTGGCAAGATGATGAAGGGGTTCAGCATACATGACTCAATGAGTGAATATTTGTCCATGTTCCATGGAATTAGTATCTCAAGAGCCTAGTGTCCCAGTTCTTGAGAATAATGGGAAAGCATGAGTAAGATGACATATGCATTACCAATTGGATCTATCATATATGCAATGTTACGTACTCATCCTACAGTCTCATATGTATTGGACATGATGAGAAGATATATGTCAGGCCCTAGTGAAAGTCACTAGACTGCCATAAAGAACATCCTAATCTACTTGAGAAGCACTAAAAAGATTAGTTCCTTATTTATGGTAATGGGGAAGATTTGAGTGTAAAATGTTACACTGATGAAAGCTTCCAAAATGATAAAGAAAATTAATGATCATAATCTAAATTTGTGTTTGACCTTAAAACTAAAATGTAAGCTAGAAACGTTTTGAGTAAGAGACGGTTGTTAATTCTACAATAGAAGTCAAGTACCTTGTTGTTACGAACACATTAGAGGATATTGTATGGATCAAGAAGTTCATTTAGATGAACTTGTGGGAGGTTCCAACCAATGATGACACAACAGAAATACTATGAAAACAACAGAGCTACCATTAGGCAAAGGGACCCAGATAGCATATTACATGATTTCCATCTCATATGAGAGATTGTACATCAAGGAGATGTGAACATTTGCAAAATACTAACTAGAAGCACATGTTTCTAACCCGCTACAAAAGCACTTGTGCAGCAGAAACATGATGAACATGTTAAGATCACTTGAAATAAGATCCCTGGGTGATTGTCTCTAATTGCAAGTGGGAGTCTGTGGGTGTGCATGCCCAGTGAGTCAATCATACAATGAATATAATGGAGTATTAGATATCTAATTTGATAATAATAAAGGTAATTTCATCTATTATGTTTGTAGAAACCATGAGATAATGAAACAAACCTAATAGATGTCTAAAGAATGATGCTACTTGATGACATGTCATTAGGTTCAGGACTTGAACAATGCAATCATATGTATGATAAGAGTACATGTATTCTTGTTATCCTTAGTCAGATATTACTATGGAAGCAAAATAGACAATAGTAATACATAAGACTAGAGTGTGTGTTGACTGATGACAGAGTCTCATTAGTCGTGATATGAGATATCAAGGTTGTATTTGGGACACTATTAGATAGGTTTAATTGTTAGATACAAATTAACCAATGGTATCTTAATCTTGTGTAATATATATGTTGTTTGAAGCAACGTCAAATAAACTCGATGGTAAGATATCTTCTATTTGGTACATGGTTAAGTAATCATCCTATATTTGTACAAAGTCTGTTATGCCCCACACATAAATATTGTTGCATGTTTAAAGAATTTGTTAGAGGGTTACCGTGGGAAATAAATTACCCACAACAACATAACCAATTTTGTGCCATGAGGATTTGACATGGCACATTATCTGGAGAATTCCCTATTAATTAAGTCGTGTGGCAATGTATTTATCCTTTAAACAAAGTAACAAATAACAATTAATATGCTGCTAGGAGTTTATCTACTGTGTTGATGTTACGCTGGTGGAATAAAGAAAGCCCAAGTCAAACACATAGGTACATGTTGGAGAATAGTGTATCCCAGAAACCAACCTTAAGAATGATACATGGATACCATGGAATGGTAGTCAAAATCAGTTCTCATAGTGATAGTGGTGATTTTGGTTCTTAGATCTAAAGTCACTCACTCATCACATGTCATTCAGTGTATCTTGACATCATCTAGTATGACCATGAATAAGGGTTGCCATAAAGATGATGCTCAGGTACATTCTGACACATGGGGATTGACTGTGAGCAATGTAGATGGTATTTGTCCCTCCTACATGGGATTGATATCTTGGCCACTTGATAAGTGGGACTAATAAATGTATGGCCATACTCATATAACTCAATATGTTATATGTGAGCTCACAAGCATCTCATACAGTATACTCTAATTCATGGAACATGGATTGAAATTTGAGAGGATGACAATTACATGCCTCGAGTTCAATTTGTTTATCAAAGACAAAGGAAGTATGCAATCACTACAACACTAATCACACATTGTAGGTTGAAGTTGTTTTCTAACTTTCCAATTACTTGGGTAGTAGTGATGTGTTTCTAGATACCGATCATTACTTGTGATGTCATAAATTAGTTATGGGCATTCATTGCCAACATAACTAGGGACCTATAGGGTTGCACGCACATGATACACATGTAATAGGAATTTATTCATGAATAAGGTTTAACTTGATTACTAAAGTATTTAGGCATTCAATTTAAATAAAATTGGCTGAAAATTTACTGACTGAGAATGTGAGTCAGTCGACTCAAGTGTTGAGTCGACCGACTCACTATTGAGTCAATTTAAACAACATCGGTTTAAGATTTTATGAACTGGAATGTGCATAGAAAAATTCATAAGTGAACTAACTAGTTCATAATGTGAGTCAACCGATTTAGAATGTGATTCAATCGATTGAGCAATCAGTAAGACCGGATCAAGGATTGATGTTGATGTCATGTCGTGCATCAATCTCCACATTGAAAGCTAATACGTTTGTGAATAGGAAACATAGTGAACTGATAGATTACAGTGTTGGATCGACCGATTCATGTGTGAATTGGTTGGTTACAAAGTGAACTGATCAATTCATGATTTGTAGCGCCAAAAATTCATGAAAATCCATCTCTTCGACACCTAGTTGATCTGGAAACCCAAACCCTGACCCTCCTATAAATAGAGGGGTAGTTAAGGCCTTTAAAAGAACAACTAACACTAACAAATATTTTCCTATCATAATTGTGGTAACGTGAGAGACCAAAGAAAGTATTACCCGTAAAAGGGAGAGATAACTAAGGAGAACAAGTTAGCTCTAGCATGTTCACATCAAAGGTACAACTCCTTCCTTTTGGCTCTAATACGCAACATGGAGTTCTTGGTGGTTTGTGTGGACTATGTAGATGTGTGAAGGCATTTTTCGCCACACTAGGAGGAGGACCACCACCATTGTATGTGGTGTTGCACCAAGAGGTCTTCACTGATGGTTGCACATGTGCATCTTGCAAAGAGTTCACATCACCAAGAAAGAGTGGTTGTTGGACTTGCTCTGGGACCAGGTATACCTCTTTCTACCTCCTTTCCTAGATACATTATTGTTAATGTGGTCTGTTGGTTTGGGACTCCAGCATTAAATTTTTGTTTCTAAAGCCTTATCTTCTGCCCTAATTTCCCAAAAAATATGACTATCACCTAGGTTGTGGGTCATAACATGAAATATCAAACCAAAAAATCAAGTTAGATGTTGGAGAATTTCCATAAACTACTAATTATCCATGGATGGAATAGGGTGTGTATAGGGGAATTAGTCCCTATCAGCCCCTATCCAACCTTATGAGGTCATTTCATTGGGGTTCAGGTGGAATTCAACTAAGGTCTAACTATTCTAGGTTTCTAGGATAGAATCTCATAGGACAATTGTAATGGAGAGTGGAAATTATGGTTTTGCACCTCACATCACCTACCATCTAGACTTTAGGTAGATCCAAGCTAATTCATTTAAGTTCTTTTGAAATTTCAATGTAGATACATCACTTAGGTGTAGGAAAATGGTTTAATATGTTGGAAGATGGGCAGCTATCTAGGGATCAACTAGTTGGACCTAGAAACAAATCCCAAAATAGCTACATATAGGCCATTCCCCCTATAATCTAGGTGATTTCAAGCACAAACCACAATGTAGTCCATGAGAACTAAGATTAAAGTAGAAGATCATCATTTAAATACAAAATAATAGGGTCACATGTTACCTTTCCCCGACATGATATCAAAGTCACATTCTCAACCCCAAACATCTCACCTAGGGGCTTAGATACTCATAATACACATAACTAAGAAAGAAGTAGAGGAGTAGATAGCCATGGATGATTGTCCATGTCCTCTAGTGCCACTTGGAAACTGTCACCTTAGAGAACCTTGCTGACTCTACCTCTGGGGTTGAGTCACACTTGCCTCTCTGGCTCTGCAAACCTTCATCAGATGCCCCATTTTTCCACATATGAAACAACTTATAATCCCTTGTTGTGGTCTGGATGGTCCTGTAACCGACACAGATGCTGAGCTGTGGGCTCCTTCTGGTGGCAAACTTCTTCCTCTACCCTTATTTGATGTCCACTGGGTCTGGGTACTGAATCTAGGTGGTGGTGTAGGCACGGAAAACCTCGGTCTCTTGAAACTTTTGGATGAGGATCCTTGAAATTGGGGGTACACCTTCTTGTTCTTGGTCTGTCACTTCTTCGTCACAGACCTCTCTATCCTTTTGACAGACTCTACAAAAGTAGCAAATATTTCCCTGTTCTCCAGAGAAGATACAGGGGTAGTCAACTCAGCGTTTAGTCCCTTCTCAAAATGCCAAATCCGATCTTCATCTGTAGTTGCCATATGCGGACAAAACCACAAAAACTCCATGAACTTAGCCTCGTACTCGCTAATGTTCATTGGTCCTTATCTTAATCTCTCAAACTGAGAGATCTTCTCATCCAGGAACGTCTTAGGAAAGTATCTAGTGACGAATTCTCATCGAAATACTTCCCAATTGATCTCCACTCCAGGCCTTTTCCCCTCCTCTATGGTCCACCAGTGACCAGCACTCCCCTTAAGAAGGTACACAGCATGTCTAACCTTCTCCGCTTCTGGGATGTTCAGGATTCTAAAGGCCTTCTCTAGTTCAGTTAGCCACATGTCAGCATCTGTTGGGTCAGTTGTCCCCGCATATTTTGTGGCTCCAACCCGGCGAAGTCATTCAAACGTCTTGTCGGTTCCATGTCTTTCATCATGGGCAGGTGCCCTAGGTACAGGTATGGGCATCCTATCAGTCATATGTGTCATGGCAGTCATAAACTGCCCAAACATGGCTTGGAAGGCTGGGTTCCCCATGTCATCTTGATTAAGCTGGGGTGGTTTAGGCACAGGCTCCTCCCTTCCTTGATCTCTTGCACCTCCTCTGGGTGCAGCTACACTACTTTCTGCAACATGTTCATCATGTGATCCAGACATCTTTAGTTTCTTCTTCTCTTCCTATAAGAGTAGAAGACACTATCAGATAGACTGGAAGACACTAGAACATACTCAACAACCTTAGTCCTATGTCTCTGTAGACTCAGCGAACCTAGAGCTTTGATACCACTAAATTGTGGTGTCTGTCTCGCAAAAACAAGATTAACTAATGCGGAAGTGTATTATTAGCAGCGGATTTACTGAAAATCACTAAATTATTAAAACTTTTTGCAAAGTGATCCACAAATTGTAAAACTCTTTCATAGAGAACCAAAGTAAGTTATTTACATTCTGATTCATCAGTGCATCTCTGTATTATCTCATCTCGAGAGTCATAAACATTGACTGCCCTGTTAAATTGTACATAAGCAGTATACAAAAATCTCGAGGCGTCAAGCCAAAAATATCAAATCTATATCAAACTATCTACTAACTCCTAGGACCTGAGAGTACAGAGACGACACATAGGACTCTCTATATACAGAACACATGTCAGCCAGTGTTTCCACCTGAGGAATCACTAGTGTCCTTGTTGTTGTTGTTACTGCTGTTGCTCACCCACTGTAGGGTTTCTACCTCTTCTTCGGCGATTACCTAAAAATTTAATCCCACGAGGGTGAGACAATTGAAAATTGTCCCAGCGAGAGATATAACTCTCCACCAAAAACATTATTATTACAGGTAATAGAATAACATTGAGTCGTAGAATTATAAATATTCAACAGTAGGTAAATCATTGATTAAACTAAGCAGAGCAGTATTCTCTATACATTTCATTTAAGTTGTAACTTGATCAAGCAGCAAGTCATTTATTCAATAAGGAATATGAAGAACATGTATAGCATTTATCCAACTAGGATGTAATAGACAATGTATCATCAATCATTGATTCTCGTAATTCAACCCTAAGCAAATATGCTACACGGATGATTACATTTTTACAAACATACTTATGCCCTGAGGAGATGAGGTATACCGCTCATACTCCAACCGACCATTGCGAAATCAAAATCAGTACCATACATAGGTCAATAGAAGAGCCAGATTTCTATGACCTCATCCTCCGCAGTCAATGTGAGGAACAACTTGTAGGACATCTCGTGTCTCTGCCAAATAGCTTTCCAGGGTATTCTGGCAACTTTGCTATTAGAGTTACAGTGGCATGTTGTACTCTCTTCGCAATCTAGAGATTTCTTATTTATCTCACATCGATCTGGCATTAACATCATCATCGAAAGATTAGTGATACATCTATCTCGGCATATACATATAATGAAGGATTGAGATATTTAATGTTTATCTCACATCAATTCCTCCATTAGGGCGTAAGGATATTTGCGCCCATAACCCCCACATACTCAAAAGTATGCTCTCCAGGAGTTCCCTGAGGAAAACATGTTTCACCGTCACCAAACTACTGACGATGATGGATCTATGGTCAGGGCTCTACATGATATCATTTCACTTGATTATTTAAGTAAACTACAGCATTCTTTTAGCATCAGGCATGTTTTCAAGCATAAACCATTATAATAAATACTATTAAGAATGAGTACTAATTCAATCAAATTCATTTCACAGCTTTATTAACATTGGGATCTCAATCCCTTATCATCTCATCATCATGATTCAAGATTATGGGTATTCAACCCATAGATCATCAAAACACTTGTTACCACTTTAACAGGTAACTTAATGCCATCAAGTCATCTAACAGTGTAAACATGATAATTGCAATGCAGGTATTTCATATGGCTCTTACAGCCTATCAATCTCTTTTATTACCTTTCACTAGGAAACTTAGCATATCATTGTTTACAAAGCTCATAAAGTACTTTCAATAATAGAGCATCATAGCTCATACCTGGCTATGTTCAATATCTCATAAAACCTACATGATTACTACAAATGGTAAAAGATATACCAATTTCATGTCAGCATATTGCAAAACAATTATAACATCAGTATTCAAGGGTTACACCACTATGCCCTTACCAGGGTTAGGGTTTCCCTTTTCATTTAAATTAGGGTGAATCATCCCCTTAGCTCAATTAGGATTAATGACTCATCATTTCATTATCCAAGATTAGAGTTTCATGCTATATAGTATAACCCAGAATTAGGGTTTCACACTTTCATTCACCTTATTTGGAATTAGGGTTTACTATTCACGTTGCATCACCCTAGATTAGGGTTTACTATTCACATTGCATCACATCACCCTAGATTAGGGTTTATATTTATTAACCCACAATTAGGGTTTACTATTCACCCCAAGTAGGGTTAATCATCAAGATATCCTAAAATTAGGGTTTCTCATGTTATTACCATGAATTAAGATCATGCCATCATCATGTATTAGGATTTCACCTACCAATTCCCTCAATTAGGGTTATGATTCATTAACCTTCATAATTAGGGTTTCATGATCTCACTATCAAGGATCATTCCCTAATTAGACATCCATCCATAATGAAAGTGTTAAGACTTGACCATGAACATGGTTATCATTCATGTAGGAAGTCTTCTCTCTCATCTTCTATAAGATAATGCTTGCTTCAGCCTTGATTAGGCTAAGTCAACTCATCTTGAAAAAGAATTGACACCATGAGTTATATCATTACCACCATGATCACTAAAGATTAATTATTCAAAGGGTACTAATCACCCTTTCTCATTAAAGTTACCATTATTATAATCACCCTTGGTTTTGTTGGCTAAATTGACATTATGATAAATCCCTTTGTTTCGATGATGACAAACATTTCATTCTTGTTGATCTAACATGCTACTTGAGTGTTGCAGGAATGAGGTGGATGACAAAGCACTAGGGAATCTATATGCTTGAATGCTTGTAAATTTCATGAAATGTAATCAATTGTAAACTTGTACAAATATATAATGTACAAGTACTTAGACTTTATGTAAATCAAGCATTAGATCTTCCCTAGCCAATCACTACACTTAGATAGTTCATCCCCTTCATTAGTGTCACATATGCACACTCATACATACACTTAGCACTTTATTAGAAACATTTAAACAGGGTCAATCTCGGTCGACAAAATCTTCGACCGAGACACTCTCGGTCGACAAGCTTCTCGACCGAGAAAGACCCAGGTAGCCGTTAGACACAGCTGACAAGGTAGTTGGCAGTTGGAAATGAACGTTGCAAATACTTGATCCAGAGAGCCTGTCGTTCGACAAAACTTCGACCGAGTAGGTGTCTCGGTCGACAATTCCTCGACCGAGATGGACTCTGACAGCAACTGCAGAATTAATTAAACTAGTCGTTGTTAAACCAACTAGTGGATACCTAACGGCTAATTGAGCACTTGGAACCCCCTAGAAAGTATCTAGAATGTCCTTAAGCATCCATAGGCCATTCCTATAAATAGGACAAGCCATAGGACACCTAAAACACACTTGTGCATATACTTGAGCTTACACTTACAATTGGCAATATATTTTTGAGCAATTGAGCAACACTAGCATTGGCTATTCCTTTCATTGCTCCAAATTTCGTGTCCTATAGGCTAGCATCTCCTATCCACTAAACCTACATTCCAATATTCATTGGTTAGGAGATCTATATGCTTGATATAGGCAAATCAAGCCTTGAGCTACAAGTGGTATTGTAATTTCTGTTTTTCCTTCTTGTTCCTTTGTATCTTTTGTATTCTCCTTGCTACTCCTAGGGTTGGAGGCTGTGGATTGGAGAAGGTTCTTCTCAGTGGAGAAGGTGGACTTCGGACTACTTCAAGAAGGTTGTTGCAATGGGAAGCTACTTCAAGAGGAAGGCTACTTCAAGGGGGAGCTTGAAGTTACTTCAAGAAGGCTGCTTCAAAGTTGGTGCAACTACTTCTAGGTGAAGGTTGTTCGAAGGGTTTGGTGAAAGAATTGTAATTTTATGTAAAGTCCTTGCGAGGTAATAAAATTTGATTCTTTCAAAATCCCGGTTGGGTAAGCAACCGGGTAGTGGATTGACTGCCTTAGTATTTGCTAAGGTTGGAACCACTCTAAATCCTTGTCCCCTTGTCCAATATTCTTGTGGTTGGTTGTTTGAGTTAAATAATTGTTAAATTAATTTTAAAACCCTATTCACCCCCCCCCCTCTAGTGGTTTTTCAATTGGTATCAAAGCGTGCTTCAAGGAACCCTAACAAGGTCTTGAAGAATGGGTGACGGGGTGCTCAACAACCTTAACCTTGAAGGGACACTTATTGCTAGGCCTCCAGCGTTTGATGGAACAAACTACACATATTGGAAGAGAAGGATGCAGTTCTACTTTCAAGGCATCAGTTGGGATCTATGGAGAATGGTGTCAACCCCTTATGAGCTACCTCAAATGGAATATGCAGCTTGGCACACCAATACGGTAAAATCAGCTCAAATGAATGCAAAGGCTGTAAGTATTCTTTATTGTTCAATTTCAGTAGGAGAATTTAATAGAATATCAAACTGTGAAACAGCCTATGAAATATGGCATAGACTTTCTATAACTTATGAAGGGACAGTTCAAGTTAAGAATTCCAAAGTTAGTATGCTTAAACAAAAGTTTGAACATTTCCGTATGGATCCAAATGAATCTATTAGTGAAATGTATGCAAAATTCTCTTCTATTGTAAATGGTTTAAATGCATTAGGTAAAGTTGTTCTTGAGGAAGATCAGGTATCAAAGATTCTTAGATCACTTCCTCCCAAATACAAGCCCAAGGTGACGGCCATTGAAGAAGCAAATGACCTCACCCGACTAAAGATGGAACAACTCATTGGCAACTTACAAGCTCATGAGGCAACGTTAGAAGAGGAAGAAAGAAGAGAACGTGAACTTCAACAAGGGAGGAAGAAGGACATTGAATTCAAAGCATCAACCAAGAACAATCATGATACAAGTGAAGATGATAGCGAAGAAGAAACTCTCATTGTAAATGGTAAGCAGTATAAAAGTTTTAAAACTAATAAAACTTCTAGTATTTCTTCTTCCAGGTGCTTTGAATGTTGCAAGAAGGGATACATGAAAGGTGATTGTCCAAAACTCAAGAAAGGGAAGAAATCATCTCACAAAAAGAAAGAAAGAGCATATAAAGTTTCATGGGATGATTCAAGTGATGATAGTGATGATGGAAAAGAAGAAGTAGAGTGCCTCATTGCTACAACAAATGAAGAAGAAGAAGAAGAAGAGGTAAGTCTTTTTTATCTACCAAAAGAAGATTTAATTGCTAGTCTTCAAGATACTCATGAGAAATATATTGAGTGCAAGAAGAAACTTAAGAAATCAAATAAAGTAAATAATGATTTAAATGTTAAACTTCTTGCTCTTGCATCTGAAAATGAGGATCTCAAAAAGGCAAATGAAGATTATGATCTTAATTTAAATCTGTAGAAGCTAATTGCAATCTTCTTTCCTTAGAGAAGTTAAACTTACAAACTCAACTGAATGATATTCAGAAACAACCTGTTCTATGTTCACACTTAGATTATGATGAGGTTGTCAAAGAAAGAAACTATCTAGTATCTGATTTAGATCAAGCAAAGAAAGATATAAACAAGAAGATGGATGATATTGCTAAGTTACAAAGAAATATAAATGAGTTAAGAGGAAATGACATGCTTGAAAATATTCTGAAAATTTCATCTAGTTATAATGGAAGAAGAGGATTAGGATATGATCCAAAGAGAAATCAACCCAAAAGAGCTAAAGCATCCAAGAATAAGACTATGTTTGTACCTAGGAACAC
This sequence comes from Alisma plantago-aquatica, assembly GCA_963693085.1. NCBI lineage: Eukaryota > Viridiplantae > Streptophyta > Magnoliopsida > Alismatales > Alismataceae > Alisma > Alisma plantago-aquatica. The sequence goes on from OY856410.1 coordinate 759,593,139, forward strand.
AATTCCTATAAAAAGAAATGAAGTTGACTCCATTAGTTGTCATTATTGCATGCGTCTTGGACATTATTCATTTTCATGCCCATATAAGAAAAAGAATGATGATTTAGCCTGGATTCCTAAAACTTAGAAGCTTAAATTTAACCTGTTGAGATGTGACTTAAAATGATTCTTGATATACAAATGTCATATCTCAACATAATCGAGCTCTAACTTGCATAATTTTGTTTTACTTGGAAGCAATTAACAGTTCTGAAAACATTCCAGAAACCTTGTCGGTCGAGAAACTGTCGACTGAGAGAACAGTCGGTCGAGAAATTGTCGACCGAGCAGGTCACTGATTTTCAGTCTGCTATAAATCTGCTGAATATGTATTCAATTGATAAAATCGCTATCTATTTGTTGTTAATGACTGTTTGTACATGCAAAACAAAGTATAAATTCTGGAAACCATCCTTGAAAACTTATATGAGATTAATTTGGTTTATTCTCTAAATGGTTTAAGTTAAAATTGAAAATTATGAATTATGTTGATTTAAGTCAAATTACTGCCTTCATGGTCTATTCTAAGTATTCTTTGATTTATTCACATAGAAACCATATGTTGAATTTCATGTTGTTACTGTTTTATCATTACATCATGGATATGCTTTCACCATTTCATTATTCAATTTTCTACATATAAAGATAATGATTATTGCATGAATGATCCTTGATGATACATAGGCAAGCAAAATGATTTGTTGTTGATATATTCCTTAGGACTTCAATGCTTGCTCTTCTAAAACAAAATGTCATAACACATAAGATACAAATTTCTCAATTGGTATCTTTAAGAACTTGAGATATTATTCTTGATTTCAAGGATATATGTATATTTTCTTGAAGAATCTTATGATTAACCTGAGTACAAGAAGAATTAGGACTTGACATTCATGCACCCATAGCAAAGATTAGGGGACATCATTCATAATAGACATCACTCAACGTGCCTCAAATTGCTATTTATCTATCTGCAGAAATTATACTTCACAAATGAATGTTCAAATATGAAATCTGCAGAATTTGCCTCTTGGTTGAAATTAAATTTGACCAAGGGGCGCTATGGTCGTAATCAAGGTCGACCTAAAATAAGCTTGACAAAATGCTTATTTTATTGTACTTAATCTTAGTATCAAAATGTACTTTTGATAAAGGTCAAAATGAAATTTTAGAAATCATTTGTGACCTTAGAAGCTTTAAATTGCTTTACATTATAAGATTAAGGGGGAGCTCATAAAAACAAATTTGATTATTTGATTAAGAAGATTACAAAAACATTATTTGAAGCTTGTTATGACCTTAGTATTTTTACTCTTGGTTATGAAGAAATATACAAATTTCATAAAAATATCTTGTTCTTAAAGGAACTCTCTAAACAAATCAGGGCTTAACATCCTGTGTATTTGGTTAGAGACATTTTTCATGAACTCTAAGCTTAAAGGAATCTCATATCATTTCCAGGGCTTAACATCCCTTGTAAAATGGGTGAAAAATCAATACAAATGCCATGAACTTAAATGGAACTCATATCATTTCAAGGCTTAACATCCTTTGCAAATGATTGAGAAATACATTATGGCTAAATTTGACAATAAATGACTTACATAAATCCCTTGATTTTAATTGTATATCTCTTTTATAAGGAGCATAGCATAAAGTTAAGGGGGAAACATAAAAGTCATACAAAATGATTTTCTTGGATATCTTTTTGAAATGAAAAAGGGGGAGAAATAATATAAAATCAAAAACATAAAATGAGTTTCATAATATCTTAGCCAGCACCCACTTGCAAAACAAGAATGACTACAAAAAGTAACCTTCAGGTATAAAACTCACATGCTTTATATTTCCTTATTTTATATTTAGGAAATGTTAGTCATCTTCAAAAAGGGAGAGATTGTTGGCTAAATTGACATTATGATAAATCCCTTTATTTCGATGATGAGAAACATTTCATTCTTGTTGATCTAACGTGCTACTTGAGTGTTGCAGGAATGAGGTGGATGACAAAGCACTAGGGAATCTATATGCTTGAATGCTTGTAAATTTCATGAAATGTAATCAATTGTTAACTTGTACAAATATATAATGTACAAGTACTTAGAATTTATGTAAATCAAGCATTAGATCTTCCCTAGCCAATCACTACACTTAGATAGTTCATCCCCTTCATTAGTGTCACATATGCACACTCATACATACACTTAGCACTTTATTAGAAACATTGAAACAGGGTCAATCTCGGTCGACAAAATCTTCGACCGAGATACTCTCGGTCGACAAGCTTCTCGACCGAGAAAGACCCAGGTAGCCGTTAGACACAGCTGACAAGGTAGTTGGCAGTTGGAAATGAACGTTGCAAATACTTGATCCAGAGAGCCTGTCGTTCGACAAAACTTCGACCGAGTAGGTGTCTCGGTCGACAATTCCTCGACCGAGATGGACTCTGACAGCAACTGCAGAATTAATTAAACTAGTCGTTGTTAAACCAACTAGTGGATACCTAACGGCTAATTGAGCACTTGGAACCCCCTAGAAAGTATCTAGAATGTCCTTAAGCATCCATAGGCCATTCCTATAAATAGGACAAGCCATAGGACACCTAAAACACACTTGTGCATATACTTGAGCTTACACTTACAATTGGCAATCCGTTTTTGAGCAATTGAGCAACACTAGCATTGGCTATTCCTTTCATTGCTCCAAATTTCGTGTCCTATAGGCTAGCATCTCCTATCCACTAAACCTACATTCCAATATTCAATGGTTAGGAGATCTATATGCTTGATATAGGAAAATCAAGCCTTGAGCTACAAGTGGTATTGTAATTTCTGTTTTTCCTTCTTGTTCCTTTGTATCTTTTGTATTCTTCTTGCTACTCCTAGGGTTGGAGGCTGCAGATTGGAGAAGGTTCTTTTCGGTGGAGAAGGTGGACTTCGGACTACTTCAAGAAGGTTGTTGCAACGGGAAGCTACTTCAAGAGGAAGGCTACTTCAAGGGGGAGCTTGAAGTTACTTCAAGAAGGCTACTTCAAAGTTGGTGCAACTACTTCTAGGTGAAGGTTGTTCGAAGGGTTTGGTGAAAGAATTGTAATTTTATGTAAAGTCCTTGCGAGGTAATAAAATTTGATTCTTTCAAAATCCCGGTTGGGTAAGCAACCGGGTAGTGGATTGACTGCCTTAGTATTTGCTAAGGTTGGAACCACTCTAAATCCTTGTCCCCTTGTCTAATATTCTTGTGGTTGGTTGTTTGAGTTAAATAATTGTTAAATTAATTTTAAAACCCTATTCACCCCCCCTCTAGTGGTTTTTTAGGTTTACATCATGTAATTGTTTACTTAAACAATTAACTTTTATCCACTTTGAGTGTTCATACAATTTGTTTGATTACCTTCCAAATGATCTTGGACTCTTATACCTCAAACGGTCTTTACCAATCAGACCTCAAACTATCTTGGTTGAATACTCAAAATCGTTTAGTAAAGTTGAGGTTGAAACTGTTTGCCAAAGTGAACCCTTGAGATCATTTGCTAAATGTGCACACTTGAAACCGTTTGCTAAAGGTGACCCTTGAAACCATTTGCTAAAGGTGACCCTTGAAACCGTTTGCTAAAGGTGACCCTTGAAACCGTTTGCTAAAGTGACCCTTGAAACCGCTTGCTAAAGGTGACCCTTGAAACCGTTTGCTAAAGTAACCTTTGAGATCGTTTGAACTTCAACCGGTTTGGGATCGTTTGGTCCAAAATGGTCTTGAGACCATTTGGTCCCAAACGGTCTTGAGACCGTTTGATCCAAACCACCTCAAAGCCGCATGGACCAAAAATAGTCTCAACCACTCCAATCGATTTAGGGTTCTCAATGTTGATCCCCTTGACAATTGAATCCATGTAACCACTCATCAATTGGACCTATCACCATACTTCAATTGAGTTAAATAGGTCATTCTTCAACTGATTTGACCCTCAATTGATCATCAATTAGGGTTTGAATCAATTGGATTAGGGTTTGGAAACGATGATCCTTCAATGTTATCATTGTTGAACTATTTACTTTGGAATCATTGGACCACTACCCAAATTGGACATGACCTAACCTCAAATGGTCTTGAGGTCATTTGGATGACCTCCAAATGGTCTTGAGACCATTTTCCCATGACATCATCATAAACCATGTCATTCAATTAGGGTTTGGTTCATAAGATTGACCACCAAATCAACAATTGATTGTACTTCAACTTAATATCTTTGGATCTTCAATTGGTCAACCATACCTAACCCTAGACCACCAAACGGTCTTGAGTGATCACCAAACAGTCTTGAGACCGTTTGGGTGATCCCCAAATGGTTTTGAAACTGTTTGGGTCAATCAACCCAAGTTTCGAACTTAATCACTTATGAAATCAACACTCAACCCGATTAGGGTTTGATGATTGATTGACTTTCAACTCATGAACCAATTGGAACTAATAAATTATATTTAGTGGGTCATTAACCAACAACATTATGAACAAATCCCCAAATGGTCAACCCTGGTCAACACCACCAAACGGTTTGAAACCGTTTGCCCTCATGCGGTTTGGTGAAACCGTTTCTCTTCAAACGGTTTGAAACTGTTTGCTTCTAAACGGTTTGGGGAACTGTTTGATAAAGTTATTGAAACCGTTTGTTATGAAATTTCTTTGGATAAATATCTATGATGATGTCATCATCATCTTCCTCTGTCCATCCAAGAACTGCTGTCGTTCTTCATGGGAATTTTAGCGATGAACCGAAAGAGTACCAAATAGAAGAGAATAACCAACGATTATGGGAGAATGGAATGCAATACTAATGCTTAAGGGTTTGAGTTATAAAACCCACCTCAAATCTGATCTCCAAGCTGAAAAACACTAGAGGGGGGTGAATAGAGTTTTTAAATATTTTAACAATTATTTAACTCAAACAACCACAATTGAAAATGGAAGAAGGAGACAAGTGTTTAGAGTGGTTCCAACCTTAGCAAATACTAAGGTTGTCAGTCCACTACCCGGTTGCTTACCCAACCGGGATTTTGAAAGTATTAATTTTATTACCTTCACAAGGATTTATACAAAATACAATACTTTCTTACACCCCTTGAACAGCCTTCACTTGAAGTAGATGCACCAACCCGAGGTAGCCTTCTTGAAGTAACTCCAAGCTCCCCCTTGAAGTAGCCTTCCTCTCTAGAAGTAACCTCCCGTTGCACCAGCCTTCTTGAAGTAGCTCAAGGTCCCCTTCTTCACCAAGAAGATCTCCAACCTATCCAATCCGCAGCCTCCAACCTAGGAGTAGCAAGGAGAGTACAAACAATAATAGAGAACAAGAAAGGAAAAAGGAAATTACAACTTATCCTTTTGTAGCACAAGGCTTGATTTGCCTAGATCAAGCGTGTAGATCTCCTAACCAAAGTGTATGGAATTGTAATTGTAGTGGATAGGAGATGCTAGCCTATAGGACACGAAATTTGAGCTAAGAGGGGAAGTAGCCAATTGTCACAATGCTCAATTTCTCACAAACAGGTTGCACAAAGTCAATGTATGCTCAAAGATTGCTAAGTGTAAAAGCAAGTGTGTTTAGGTGTCCTAAGGCATGTCCTATTTATAGGAATGTCCTACAAGTGCTTAAGGATGTTCTAGACACTTTCTAGGGGTTTCTAAGTGCTTAACTAGCCGTTAGATATAAGTTAGTTGCTTTAACAACGGCTAATTAATTAATTCTGCAGTTGCTGTCAGAGACCATCTCGGTCGAGAAATGGTCGACCGAGATACCTACTCGGTCGAGAGATTGTCGACCGACAGGCTCTCTGGATCAAGTGTATGCAACGTTTATCTCCAACTGCCAACTACCTTGTCAGTTGTGTCTAACGGCTACTTGGGTCTTTCTCGGTCGAGAAGATTGTCGACCGAGAGTGTCTCGGTCGAGGATTTTGTCGACCGAGATGGACCCTATTTCAATGTTTCAAATGAAGACATTAAGTGTGTGTATGAGTGTGCATATGTGACACTATTGAAGGGGATGACCTATCTAAATGTGGTGTTTAGCTAGGGAAGATCTAACGCTTGATTTACATGAAGTCTAAGTACTTGTACATTATATATTTGTACAAGTTTACAATTGATTACATTTCATGACATTTACAATTATTCAAGCATATAGATTCCCTAGTGCTTTGTCATCCACCTTATTCCTGCAACACTCAAGTAGCACATTAGATTAACAAGAATGAAATGTTTGTCATTATCAAAACAAAGGGATTTACAGATGTCCATTTAGCCAACAATCTCCCCCTTTTTGAAGATGACAAACATTTCCTAAATATAAAATAAGAAAGTATAAAAACATGTGAGTTTCATACCTGAAGATTACCTTTGTAAATTTCTTCTCTTGTTTATAAAATGTGTGCTTATTATTCCCCATGAATTATGGAACATGAAATCCAATCCTTTAGGGAATATAGCAACTTTCAATGTAAAGCCAAGAGTTTATGAAACTCATTGATTGAGTTTTGCACAAATACTAAGTTTTATATTTATTTCTCCCCCTTTGTCATTTCAAAAAGATATCCGTTTAAGAATAAAACTCCCCCTTAATTAGATGTCCCAAAAAATACCAAATTCAATGACAAAGATGTCCATTAAAAGCCAAAATGATGCAAATAGACGACAGTGTTAGGAAGCACAAATATCAAAGAAAACATCTTCCAAAGAAGTGATAAGCAATTGCTTCCTTATTTTGTTGAATTGGTCTAGTGGAAGTGGTTTTGTAAAATATCAGCCAATTGATCTTCTGTATCAACATGATGAAGAGAAACATGATTTTTAGAAATATGATCCCTTAAAAAGTGATGACGGATTTCAATATGTTTAGCTTTGTTGTGTAAGATAGGATTGTGTGCTAAGTTTATAGCGCTTGTGTTGTCACAAAAGATAGGTGTAGAGGAAAGAGTAAAACCATAATCGTTTAATACTTGTTGCATATAAAGCACTTGAGCACAACAAGATTCGGCTGCCATATATTCAGCTTCAGTTGTAGAAAGGGCAACCGTGTTTTGTTTCTTGCTAAACCAAGATACTAAAGCTCTCCCTAACAAGAAACAGCCACCACTAGTGCTCTTGCGATCAAGTCGACAACCAGCATAATCAGCATCAGTATAAGCTTTAAAATCCAAGGATTGTCCTTTTGGATACCATAAACCAAAACATGTAGTGCCGGCTAAGTATCGAAGAATTCGTTTAGCTGCTTGAAAATGAGAGTGCATAGTTTGTGATTGAAATCGAGCACAAAGACCAACGGAAAACATGATGTCCGGTCTAGAAGCAGTTAAGTAAAGCAAACTACCAATCATGGCTCTATATAAGGAATCATCAATAGGTTCCCCATCGTCATCCTTATCAATTTTAGTAGAAGTGGCCATAGGAGTAGTAGCATGTTTGCACTGATCCATCCCAAAACGTTTTAAGAGTTCTTTAGTATACTTTTCTTGGCTTATAAAAATCCCGGCAGGCGTTTGTTTAATTTGGAAACTAAGAAAGAAGGTTAGTTCACCCATGAGGCTCATTTCAAATTCCTTTTGCATAATGTCACTAAATTGTGTGCACAATGATTCATTTGAAGCTCCAAAAATAATATCATCAACATATATTTGAACAACAAGAAAATCAGATGTATATGTTTTGAAAAATAAAGTAGAATCTGAATTTCCAATAGAAAAACCATTATCAAAAAGATATGTCTTGAGCCTTTCATACCAGTTCCTAGGTGCTTGTTTTAAACCATAAAGTGCTTTCTTAAGTTTATAAACATAGTCACCTTTTTCCGGTATTTCAAAACCGGGTGGTTGGGAAACATATACTTCTTCTTGAATGATTCCGTTTAGAAATGCACTTTTTACATCCATTTGGTAGAGTTTGATGTTTTTATGTGCAGCAATAGCTAGTAACATTCTAATAGCTTCAAGTCTAGCTATTGGTGCATACGTTTCATCAAAGTCTATTCCTTCTTGTTGATTATATCCTTGTGCTACTAACCGATCTTTATTTCTTATTACTTCTCCTGCCTCATTGAGCTTATTTCTAAAAACCCATTTAGTTCCAATGATGGTTTTATCTTGTGGTTTAGGAACTAAATCCCATACATCATTTTTTGTGAATTGATTTAATTCTTCTTGCATTGCTATAATCCAATAATCATCTTTAAGAGCTTCAGATATCTTCTTAGGTTCAATGATAGAAACAAAAGCCATGTTTGCGACATCCTTAAAGGAAGACCGAGTTTTTACTTTATCATTTGGATTTCCAATAATTAATTCTTGAGGATGATCCTTAATAAGTCTAGGTATAGGTTGTGTTTCACCTTGGTTATTGTTTGTAGTATCTTTCTCACTATCATTTGGTATGTTTAAGTTTTCGAATTGATTAGTAAGATCAATTATTTCTAGATTTTCTGATTTGGACTCTTCATGAAAAGAGATATGAATAGATTCCTCAACTTTTCTAGAGATAGTGTTGTAGACTCTAAATGCTTTGCTAGAGGTAGAATATCCCAAAAAGAATGCTTTGTGTGATTTAGAATCAAACTTATCTCTATCATCTTTGGTATTTAAGATATAACATGTAGATCCAAAGGTATGAAAATAGTCAACTCTAGGTTTCTTAGAATGTATTATTTCATACGGAGTTTTCTTCAAATGAGAGTGAACAGTTACTCTATTTAACACATAGCATGCGGTGTTTACAGCTTCAGCCCAAAAGGTTTTGGGGGTGTTATGTTCGAGCATCATAGTTCTAGCCATTTCTTGTAGTGATCGCTTTTTCCTTTCAACTATGCCATTTTGTTGTGGAGTGCGTGGAGCAGAAAAATTGTGAGTGTACCCTTGAGATGTGCAAAATTCTTCAAATACATGATTTTCAAATTCTCCACCATGATCACTTCTAATGGTACATATTTTGCTTTGTAATAGATTTTCAATCATAGAGCAAAATTTTATAAAAGCATGAATAGTATCATCTTTGGTTGCAATAAAATATACCCATGTATATCTACTATAATCATCAACAATAACAAAACAATATCTTTTGCCACCGATAGATTGTGTCCTCATAGGTCCAAATAAATCCATGTGAATTAATTCTAAAGATCTACTGGTGCTAAGTACATGTTTAGGTTTAAAAGAGGTTTTTGTTTGCTTTCCCAATGTACATGGTTCACAATTTTCAACTTGATCAAAGGATAAAGTAGGCAAACCACGAACAAGATCATATTTCACTAACTTTTTGATAACATGTGAACTAGCATGTCCTAGCTTTTTATGCCATAATTGTAAAGTATTTTCATTTACAAGCAAGCATTTTCCTACTACAGATTTCATAGAGTTAGGTCTAAGAATATAAAGATTTCCAACTCTTTTTCCTTCATAGACAGCATTTGTAGTGTTTTCTATTAATAATTTGCAGCAGATTTTGTTAAATAAAACATCATAGCCACTATCACATAATTGACTCACACTTATTAAGTTATGGGGCAAACCATCAACAAGTAGAACATTCTTTATTTCGAGGTTTGTACCAATGTTACCTATTCCAACAATTTTACCTTTACCGTTATCTCCAAAAGTGATTGTTCCACTCTTCTTTTCTTCAAAAGTTTGAAATGCATCCTTGTTTCCGGTCATGTGTTTGGAACATCCACTGTCAACCACCCAATCCTGCATTAGAATGTAGGTTTTGGTACCCATGTGATGGTCCGATATGGTTAGAAGCATTTAAGTAGAGACTGTATAAAAATTCTGATTCAGAACTTCAGTCGGTCGACAATTGTTTGACCGACATCTTTCCCGGTTGACTAATCGTCGATCGAGAAGGTTGCTGTATTGCAAATTAAAAACAGAAATTCAGCTCGGTTGACCAATTTTCGACCAAAATAGTTGTTGTTGATTTTGATTTGTCACAGGCATCTGGTCGGTCGACAAAAGTTCGACCGATTATATTTTTGGTCGACAATACTTCGACCGACTAAGTTTCTGTTTCAGTACAGCAGTTCAGAAAATTACCATAATGCATAAAACCTTTTATTAAGTTGAGATAAAACAATATGAATTGCAAAATTAAGCGTTTGATCATATCTCAGCTGAATTGCATTCGACTCTACTAAGTTTGGGATTTTGGGACCCAAACTAAGTAGGAATCCTTGGTCTTATACGGGCATGAAAATGAATAATGTCCAAGACGTAGAAAAAAATGACAAGTAATAGAGTCAACTTCATTTCTCTTTCTAGGAATTGTGTTCTTAGGTACAAACATAGTCCGAGTTCTTTTGGGTTGATTTTTCTTTGGATCATATCCCAAACCTTTTCTTCCATTGAAACTAGAGGAGGCTTTTAGGATGTTGTCAAGGATATCTTTTCTTCTTAACTCATGTAGGTTTCTTTGTATCTTAGCAATGCCATCCATCTTCTTGTGTAAATATTTTCTAGCTTGATCTAAATCAAATAATAGGGAGTCTCTTTCTTTTACAACATTGTCATAGTCTAGATGGTTACACATAATTGGTTGAGTCTGAAAGTCTTTTAGTTTAGCTAACAATTCAGTCTTTTCTTGAGAGAGAAGATCAACGTTTGTTTCTAGAGTGAGTAGCTTTTTAGTGTAATCATTGAAAGTTGTTTTTAAAGAAAAATTCTCAAGATCAATGTTGTTCTTTTCAGAAGAGAGCATTTAATTTAGCATATAGCTCATCATTTGTTTTGATAACCTTCTTTAGTTTCTTCTTGACATCAACATACTTATCATGAGTTTCTTGTAAACTAGTAATTAACTCTTCTTTAGGAAGATCAAGTAGGCTTACCTCTTGAGAGTCTTCATCATCTTCTCTTGCCATTAGACATTCCACCTTTTCTTGTCCGCTTTCACTTTCACTTGACTCATCCCATGCAGCTTTATAGGCTTTTTCTCCCCTCTTCTTATGTGAGCTTTTCTTTCCTTTCTTTTCTTTAGGACATTCATTTTTGAAATGTCCTTTCTTTCCACACTCAAAGCACCTAGGAGGAGAAGAAGAAGAACTAGAAATTTTGTTAGATTTAAATCTTCTATATTTCTTACCATTGACAATCAATGCTTCTTCTCCTTCTTCTTCACTTGACTCCTCACTTTCTGGTGTGATTATCTTTGAAGCTTTTAGAGCCACATCCTTCTTCTTTCCTTGCTGAAGTTCATGTTCTCTTCTTTGTTCCTCTTCTAGGGTTGCTTCATGTGCTTCTAGATTGCCAATGAGTTGCTCCATTTTTAGTCGAGTGAGGTCATTAGATTCTTCAATGGCTGTCACCTTTGGCTTGTATTTAGGAGGAAGTGATCGAAGGATTTTTGATACCTGATCTTCTTCAAGAAAAGTTTTTCCTAGGGCATTTAAACCATTAACAATAGAAGAGAATTTTGCAAACATTTCACTAATAGATTCATTTGGATCCATACGGAAGTGTTCAAACTTTTGGTTAAGCATGCTAATCTTAGAATTCTTGACTTGAATTGTACCTTCATAAGTTATGGACAGTCTATGCCAAATGTCATAGGCTGTGTCACAGTTTGATATCCTATTAAATTCTCCTACTAAAATAGAACAATATAAAATGCTTACAGCTTTGGCATTCATTTGAGCCAACTTTACCGTATTTGCATCCCACTCTGCATATTGTGTTTGAGGAAGCTCGTATGGGGTTGACACCATCCTCCATAAGTCCCAATTGATGCCTTGGAAGTAGAATTGCATCCTTCTCTTCCAATATGTGTAGTTTGTTCCATCAAACGTTGGAGGTCTAGCAACAAGTGTTCCTTCAAGGTTAAGGTTGTTAACCACCCCGTCACCCATTCTTCAAGACCTTGTTAAGGTTCCTTGAAGCCTGCTCTGATACCAATTGAAAAACACTAGAGGGGGGGGTGAATAGAGTTTTTAAATATTTTAACAATTATTTAACTCAAACAACCACAATTGAAAATGGAAGAAGGAGACAAGTGTTTAGAGTGGTTCCAACCTTAGCAAATACTAAGGTTGTCAGTCCACTACCCGGTTGCTTACCCAACCGGGATTTTGAAAGTATTAATTTTATTACCTTCACAAGGATTTATACAAAATACAATACTTTCTTACACCCCTTGAACAGCCTTCACTTGAAGTAGATGCACCAACCCGAGGTAGCCTTCTTGAAGTAACTCCAAGCTCCCCCTTGAAGTAGCCTTCCTCTCTAGAAGTAACCTCCTGTTGCACCAGCCTTCTTGAAGTAGCTCAAGGTCCCCTTCTTCACCAAGAAGATCTCCAACCTCTCCAATCTGCAGCCTCCAACCTAGGAGTAGCAAGGAGAGTACAAACAATAATAGAGAACAAGAAAGGAAAAAGGAAATTACAACTTATCCTTCTGTAGCACAAGGCTTGATTTGCCTAGATCAAGCGTGTAGATCTCCTAACCAAAGTGTATGGAATTGTAATTGCAGTGGATAGGAGATGCTAGCCCATAGGACACGAAATTTGAGCTAAGAGGGGAAGTAGCCAATTGTCACAATGCTCAATTTCTCACAAACAGGTTGCACAAAGTCAATGTATGCTCAAATATTGCTCAAGTGTAAAAGCAAGTGTGTTTAGGTGTCCTAAGGCATGTCCTATTTATAGGAATGTCCTACAAGTGCTTAAGGACATTCTAGACATTTTCTAGGGGTTTCTAAGTGCTTAACTAGCCGTTAGATATAAGTTAGTTGCTTTAACAACGGCTAATTAATTAATTCTGCAGTTGCTGTCAGAGACCATCTCGGTCGAGAAATGGTCAAACGAGATACCTACTCGGTCGAGAGATTGTCGACCGATAGGCTCTCTGGATCAAGTGTATGCAATGTTTATCTCCAACTGCCAACTACCTTGTCAGCTGTTGTAAGGACCCTGACCTGCGTTTAGGGTTTACCCTGTTTGTTTTGCTTGACCTTGATGCTTTAATGCTTGCTAATCACCTTTGGTGGTGATTAGGGTTTTGTTGTGCTTTGTTGAGAGTTGAGGGGGCTACTTGCAAATCACCCAAGTTTAGAGTTTTGTGTGCAAGTTTACCATCTTGTGAGCTGTTTCCCTCTCTTTGCTTCCTCTAGGGTTGAGAGGAAGGCTTGGGCTTGTTGTTTGAGTTCTTTGGGCCTGAGTTGAGCTTGTTTGGGCCCTGATGTGCTTTGTTTGGGCTTGGTTGAGCCTTGTGTCGGCCAAAGCTTGCCTTGTGTCATCCAAGGTGAGTTTGTGTCGACCTAGGGTGAGTGTGTGTCGTCCAAGGAAGCTTTGTGTCGTCCAGCACAATGGTGTGTCGCCCAGTAGCTTGTTTGTGTCGCCCAGCAGGAGTTGTTGCTTGTGTCGCCCATGTTGGTTGACCTTGGTTGGTGACACTTGGTGCCTAGCTTGGACAAGTGTCTCTTGGTGTGCTAATGTGTTGGCTTGAACCCTAGGACAAGTGTCCCTTGGGTGGATGACACTTAGCATGGTTGTACCTTGGTTTCTCCTCCCCTTCTTCCTATATAAGTGGCTTTTCTCCTTGCCTTAGTCTCCTTTGATCTTTTGGTCTCTCCTCCACCTTGAGTGCACGATATCCCTCTCCATCTTGCTTGTGTTGGCCGATACACTCCCTTGGAGTTGAAGTGGTGGCCGATACACCTTCCTGGAGAAGCCAGGTGGACGATAGCTTTGGACCTTGGAGTGCTTCGCAGCTTGGAGCTTAAGGTGGGTTGCATGATTTCTAACCCTAACTTCTTTACCTTCTGTTCTTGTCTTTGTTCTTAAGTTAGTAGCTTAGACTTGTACCTTGCATGAGTTTCCTTTGGTGGCCGATATGCCCTTAGGGTTTAGGGTTTCTAGTGATCTAGGGTTTGGATTTCCCTTGAGATGGAGGTTGATGGTGACCTAGGGTTGGGAGATATCCCTTTATTGTGGATGTGTTAGACGATATCCCTTGAGTTGGACGACATGGTTCCCTTTGTTCTTGTGTTGGACGATAGGGTGCTTCCTTTGATGGACGGTAGGGTACCTTGGTGGACGATATGGTGGGTTCTTAGGGTTGGCCGATACCCTGCCAATGTGTTGGGCGATAGGGTGAGCAATGGTTTGTTGGCCGACATGGTAGTGACCATGATGGACGATAGGTTCCTCTTGTGATGAATGACGCTCTTGTTCCTCTCTTGGATGTTGGGCCTTGGTCTCTTGGTGGACGACAGGGCTTGATTGATGGGTTGGTTTGGGTTGCATGACATGCAACTAAGTGTAACGGTCGATAGCCCTGACGGGCGTTACATCTTGGTGTGTCGGCCGATAGGCCAGGGGTGTGACGCGCGACAGAGAATGGGGTTGTGACGGGCGTCACGCCTCTAGCTTGGGTGAATGTTGGCCGTTAGGCCTTGAGAGTGGTTGCACGATATCAGGAGTACTTCCCTCTCTCCTTTCCTCCCTTCTCTCCTTCTCTGTCCTGGACGTTAGGGGCTGGTTGTTAGCCTAGGATATCGGGCGTCAGGTAACGGCTATGACGGGCGTTGCCCGATGGGGGTGTGTCGCGCGACGCACCCCACTCTTTGCCTTGTAACGCGGCATTGTGGGCAGGAGGCTGGGTGCAATGTAGCGTTGCCGCCTCCTCATGCCCTAGTCGGGTGGGCTAGCTTTGGTGAGGGTTGTGAGTTGTAGTGAGGGTGTTGTGGTCTTTTGGTGATGGTCACAAGGGCGATGGATGTGGATGTTTATGCTTAAACAAATAACGATTGTAATGCCTTGATTAATAGTAATGATGGTATCAAGAGTAGTAGTGACATGCATGATGAAAGTCTTATGCTTAACTAATGGCAATGATTAATGGTAATGGATGATAACAATAATGATGATGATCTGAAATGCTTAGTTACGATAATGGCCATATCAGTTCCTTTCATCCTGATCATTATAATCATTGGTATAATACCCAAATAACAAGGAGCATGTAATGCAGGTGTTATGAGACATGATTAAAGGATATAACATATATACTGTCACTTTGTGTGAATATTGTACTTATACCTAAATGTCACCCTGTGTTGATAATATGCATTTCTCATTATTATGATTGTCTATCTACATCAAGAATGATAATGATAGTAGCATAATTATAGACATAAAGTGATCATCATGTTTACCAGTCGTTGATAAGGGGAATAGTTGTAGTTATATTAGTGGCTTGCATGATGATGATGATAATGGTAATGATAACGCTCATCCTATATATCTAGTATAATTACATACCTGAAGTGGACACCTCGACTAACTATTTAATATTGAGATGAGGACAAGTCTAGATATACCTGCTTGATGAGGTGTGTTACATATAAGGTCATAAGTTGAAGCATAGAGTCAATAATGAGACTTGGTGGGATAAAGCACTTAATCAACAAATGGTGATGGTAATAATAGTATTGAAAATAATTGGGTTACCTGATGAATGGTAATGGTGATAATAACATGTGACTCTTTACCTCTAAAGAATGACTATATGAATGAAGTAATTTCCAAGAATATCTGGGTAACGCAGAGTCAAGGATAAATACATAAAATAGTTGCCTTATAATGGGCTTTATATACCCAATCACCAGATAAAGTAAGGTTGACAAATGTAACATCTTGAATGTCATCTCATTTTAGTAAGTATAATCCTTATAACGAACTCCAAATGTTGAATACACTAACCATGCAGGTGATGCTTAGCCATGAAAAGGCTATGAGACATATGTGATGAATACATCGCACTGATGATTACTCTTGCTAAATAGGTTACATTTATAATGTGTTCGTCCCATGATATTAATGTGAGTTCTGAGTAGCAGTGACAGTACTTGATGAGGGATTGAGATCCTAGGGTATGTGATGGTCCTTGAAATGGATCTGGATGGTTGGCCAGAGACCAAGTAATAACAGGTGATGATGAATCCTTGAGATGAATTAGGTAGATGCGGTTACAATAATAGCATAAGGATTAAGTTTATATTTATTTATCTTCTGATATATCTTGCATAGATGCTAACTAATCTCAGTGAAATCATATCATGTAGTTGCCTTGATCATATATTCATCATAGCCTGTAGTTGATAATGGCAAAAAGGGTTTGCCTAAGAGTTAACCCGGAAAGCATATCGTTGAATAGGCGAGGGTGTTTCTAGCTTAAAAAGGAAGATGGTAAGAGTGCATCTACAGTTATAGACTCTAGGGTATGGAACTAGGTTATAACACTGCTATGTGATGAGCATGGCGAACAGGCCCATGGCTCCGGACAGGTGATGTGATGAGCATGGTGAACAGGCCCATGGCTCAGGATACGTGATGAGTTGAGCATGGTGAACATGCCCATGGATCAGGTTATGTGAGATGACGAGCATGAATGCATTCATGCCGTCATATAGTAGTTTCTGGGACAAAATAGAGAACATTGGTTAAGGCCTCGTTTACGTGATTAATCTGTTCTATCTTAATCCCCAGGTTATGTGACAATATATCATGATCTAATAATCATATCACCTAGTGATATATCTTATCTTGTCAATCATGTCCCATCGAGAGGTATTTTTTGTTATATGCTCTTATACAGCTGGTAAGCTTGTCGGTAAGAATAGCGTTACTTTATATAGACCATTCTTATTATTTCTATTATCAATTATCTGTTGTTATAGTTTATCCTGCCGAGGTTCTGTAGTTGCGGTGGGGAGTTATGTTTCCCGCTGGGACAATGTTCGATTGTCTCACTCCGCTGGTTTTCAGGTGGCTGAGGTAGACGTGGTCGTGGTCGTGGTGTTGCGGCCGAGCAGCTTGAAGAGCAGTAGAAGGCAAGCGATGGATATGCTGATGTTTTGGACATTTTGTAGTAGAGTCTAGAGTCATCCCTGTACTCTCAGGTCCTTGGTAGTGTTTTGATGATGTTTTACGATAAATGATCGATGATGTTGGTATATCCTGCTGTTGGCCGGATGTGGGCCTTTCTGTATATGAACAGGTGGTGAACTCATGTGATAGATGAACAGCTATTTCTGTAAGCTGTAGACATGCATCAGATCTCGTGTATGTATGCATATGACATGTTTCCGTGTAGGATGAGGACAGGAAAGTAATAGTTTCACAGTTTATCTATTTCCCACAATCAGTTTTAATTAACTTGTGTTTTCATAATCTATGGTTATGGTGATTTCCGCACGTTTTCGCGTAACACCTCGTTATCTGTATGATAATGGGATGTGTTGCCACAAGTTTGGTATCAGAGCTCTAGGTTCGCTGAGTCTACAGGGATTTAGGACTAGGTTGAGTCTGTTCTTATGAGTTTTCCAGGTCTTCTTATAGAATCTTCTGCCCTCAGCAGAAGAAAGGACAATATGTCTGGAAACCATGAAGAACATGCTCTTGAGCTTAGTAATGTTGCATCAGCTGATGGAGCAGAAGGACAGGCACATGAAGATCGGGTGCTTGAGGTTCCCCAATTTAACCCAGCCATACTTGAACATCCTGCTTACCAACAGCTTATGGGGCAGTTAATGGCTACGATGAATCTCATGGTTGAGCGGTTACCGGTGCCTCCTTCGCGAGCACAGGTTCCCCATGGAGAAGCATCGGGTATTGGGAAGACCTTCGAGTGTCTCTGCCGAGTTGGAGCTTTGGATTATGCAGGCACGGCTGATCCAGCGGATGCAGATCTGTGGCTGACAAGTCTTGAGAAGGCTTTTCGGATCCTTGACATCCCCGAAGCAGATAAGGTAAAGCATGCGGTCTATCTCCTAAAAGGTAGTGCTGGTCATTGGTGGACCATCGAGGAAGAGAAGCGGCCAGGTGAGGTGATCTGTTGGGAAGTGTTCCGGTGTGAGTTTGTCAGCAGATACTTTCCAAAGACGTATCTGGATGAGAAGATTAGATAGTTTGAGAAGTTGCAACAAGGAACGATGAACATTACCGAGTATGAAGCCAAGTTCATGGATCTGTTGAGGTTTTGTCCTCATATGGCAGCAACAGATGAGGAGCGGATCAGACGCTTTGAGAAAGGTCTGAGTACTGAGTTGAAAACACATGTTTCTGCGTTGGAAAACCGGGAGCGGTTCGCTACATTTGTGGAATCTGTTCGAAGGATTGAGGGGTCAGTACGAGAGAAGAGAGAATCCATGCCTCACATAAGACCTGCTCAGTCTCAAGGACAGAGGTCTGGAAACTTCAGGAAGCCGAGATTTTCTACATCGCCAGTATCATCCAGATTCCATAACCAGACGCAAAGGACGATGAGTGGGGGTAGGGATCATAGTAACCTTCCAAGTGGAGCCCCCGACATAGCATTGACATCGGTAACTGGATCTCACAGACCCTATCTTGCACCCAGGATCTGTTACCGATGTAGACAACCGGGACATCTAGCAAAAGATTGTCCAGACGGGAACATGATGATGACACAACCCCAGGGGAAGAATCAGCAGGACCCTCAAAGGAGGCAGCTTCTTAGTAACGATCGAGGGCAGGGACAGACGTCCCCGACAGGTCAGATAAAATATATTCATTCTGATGTTCCATTTTCTGAGCCTGTGTGATAAAAATAAGAAAGTAGATGTTTTTGAACTTCTTTTAGCTAGTCCTATAAGGATACAAGTAAGAAGAAAATTCACATTTTTCTAAATATTCCTTAAAATGCTATATAATCTCTCTTATCTGTGTGATAAAAGATGAGATATAGAAGTGATGCCTGAAAGAAAATCCAAGAATGAAAATCTCTGTGATAAGTGTAGGATAGAAATAAAGTGCATACTACCTAATCTCAGTACTTGTATACCCTGGCCCGGTATATGATTATTGTAGATAAGGCAAGTATGGAACTCTTAGATTGTTATCTTTCTGATTACTCTGATCAAGTAGTCATTTTGAGATAATCTAGAGACTATAATCCAATGAAGTGAGAAGAGCTAAGTGAACATTCTCAACTAGACAGGAAAAGCTGAGTGAACATTCCCAATTAAAGAGAAAAGCTAAGTGAACATTCCTAAGTGAGAAGATCTAAGTGAACATTCTCAACTAGACGGGAAGAGCTGAGTGAACATTCCCAATTAAAGAGAAAAGCTAAGTGAACATTCCTAAGTGAGAAGATCTAAGTGAACATTCTCAACTAGACGGGAAGAGCTGAGTGAACATTCCCAATTAAAGAGAAAAGCTAAGTGAACATTTCTAAGTGAGAAGATCTAAGTGAACATTCTCAACTAGACGGGAAGAGCTAAGTGAACATTCCCAATTAAAGAGAATAGCTAAGTGAACATTCTCCATTATATAGGAAGAGAGCTAAGTGAGCATTCCAAACTAAATATAGTATAGCTGAATGAACCTTCTCAGACGAATAGAGGAGGCATAGTGGACATATGATGCAATACAGTTGATCAGAGTTCGGCAGCGAAGAGCGTGATGGGTTTCATGAACCCGGGGAAGGACTAGTCTGTTATCGTAATAGGATAGTTGTCCCGAGTGTTGATAGGTTGAATCAGTGAGGTTTTTCAGTAAGTGAAGGCTGAACTTTAGAAGCTGGCAGGTACGTTGCAGCCTTTTCCAATACCATTGTGGAAATGGGATCGTATGACCATGGGTTTTGTAGTTGGCCTACCCAAGACAACTAGAGAACATGATTCCATCTGGGTGATAGTGGACAGATTGACAGAGTCTGCCCACTCCTTACCTGTGAAGATGACATAAACAGCTGAGAAGCTCGTTAGAATGTATATGGATGGGATGATACATTCGCATGATGTGCCAGCAATAATAAGTTTCAGATAGAGGTCCTCAGTTCACGAGTCGTTTCTGGAATATACATCTTAGTTTAATAAGAGTTGGCCTACGACGACAGTTTTTGGCAGAGCATTGACATGGCACCTTGTGAGACTCTGCATGGAAGAAAGTGCAGACCTTCTTTGAGTTGGGAAGAGTCCGGTGAGTGTCAGCCGTTAGGTCCTGAGTTAGTCCAGCTAACAATAGATAAGATCAAAGTGATATAGCAACAATCGAAAGTAGCACAGTACAGGTAGGAGTTTTATGCAAACAATCGCCGACGATCTTTGGAGTTCCAGGTAGGAGACAAATGTATCTTAAAGTCTTGTCGTGGAAAGGTGTGCTAAAGGTTTGGTCGGAAGGGTTAGATAGCTCCCAGATATATGGGGCCTTACTCAGTCATAACACGTGTTGGCAAAGTAGCTTATGAGTTAGAGTTGCTTACAGAGTTGCACAGGTTGCATCCAGTGCTTCCTGACAGTATGCGGAAGGGAAGTCATCTGGATTCAGGTACCGTGATGTAGTCAGTTGAGGTTGAGCTTGATGCAGATGTGACCTATGAGGAAGGTCATGTGGCAATCAAGAAGCTGAAGAGGAAGGATCTGGTTCTTGTGAAGGTTTTTTGTAAGCATCGTGGCATAGAGGAAGCCACGTGGGAGATTGAGGAAGAGATGAGGAGGAAGTATCCCTCGCTTTTCTCTTCGGATTTCGGGGACGAAATCCCTTAAAGGGGGTTAGCTTGTAAGGACCCTGACCTGCGTTTAGGGTTTACCCTGTTTGTTTCGCTTGACCTTGATGCTTTAGTGCTTGCTAATCACCTTTGGTGGTGATTAGGCTTTTGTTGTGCTTTGTTGAGATTTGAGGGGGCTACTTGCAAATCACCCAAGTTTAGAGTTTTGTGTGCAAGTTTACCATCTTGTGAGCCGTTTCCCTCTCTTTGCTTCCTCTAGGGTTGAGAGGAAGGCTTGGGCTTGTTGTTTGAGTTCTTTGGGCCTGAGTTGAGCTTGTTTGGGCCCTGATGTGCTTTGTTTGGGCTTGGTTGAGCCTTGTGTCGGCCAAAGCTTGCCTTGTGTCATCCAAGGTGAGTTTGTGTCGACCTAGGGTGAGTGTGTGTCGTCCAAGGAAGCTTTGTGTCGTCCAGCACAGTGGTGTGTCGCCCAGTAGCTTGTTTGTGTCGCCCAGCAGGAGTTGTTGCTTGTGTTGCCCATGTTGGTTGACCTTGGTTGGTGACACTTGGTGCCTAGCTTGGACAAGTGTCTCTTGGTGTGCTAATGTGTTGGCTTGAACCCTAGGACAAGTTTCCCTTGGGTGGACGACACTTAGCATGGTTGTACCTTGGTTTCTCCTCCCCTTCTTCCTATATAAGTGGCTTTTCTCCTTGCCTTAGTCTCCTTTGATCTTTTGGTCTCTCCTCCACCTTGAGTGCACGATATCCCTCTCCATCTTGCTTGTGTTGGCCGATACACTCCCTTGGAGTTGAAGTGGTGGCTGATACACCTTCCTGGAGAAGCCTGGTGGACGATAGCTTTGGACCTTGGAGTGCTTCGCAGCTTGGAGCTTAAGGCGGGTTGCATGATTTCTAACCCTAACTTCTTTACCTTTTGTTCTTGTCTTTGTTCTTAAGTTAGTAGCATAGACTTGTACCTTGCATGAGTTTCCTTTAGTGGCCGATATGCCCTTAGGGTTTAGGGTTTCTAGTGATCTAGGGTTTGGATTTCCCTTGAGATGGAGGTTGATGGTGACCCAGGGTTGGGCGATATCCCTTTGTTGTAGATGTGTTAGACGATATCCCTTGAGTTGGACGACATGGTTCCCTTTGTTCTTGTGTTGGACGATAGGGTGCTTCCTTTGATGGACGGTAGGGTACCTTGGTGGATGATATGGTGGGTTCTTAGGGTTGGCCAATACCCTGCCAATGTGTTGGGCGATAGGGTGAGGAATGGTTTGTTGGCCGACATGGTAGTGACCATGATGGACGATAGGTTCCTCTTGTGATGAATGATGCTCTTGTTCCTCTCTTGGATGTTGGGCCTTGGTCTCTTGGTGGACGATAGGGCTTGATTGATGGGTTGGTTTGGGCTGCACGACATGCAACTAAGTGTAACGGCCGATAGCCTTGACGGGCGTTACATCTTGGTGTGTCGGCCGATAGGCCAGGGGTGTGACGCGCGACAGAGAATGGGGCTGTGACGGGCGTCACGCCTCTAGCTTGGGTGAATGTTGGCCGTTAGGCCTTGAGAGTGGTTGCACAATATCAGGAGTACTTCCCTCTCTCCTTTCCTCCCTTCTCTCCTTCTCTGTCCTGGACGTTAGGGGCTGGTTGTTAGCCTAGGATATCAGGCGTCAGGTATCAGCTATGATGGGCGTTGCCTGATGGGGGTGTGTCGCGTGACGCGCGCCACTCTTTGCCTTGTAACGCGGAATTGTGGGCAGGAGGCTGGGTGCAACGTAGCGTTGCCGCCTCCTCATGCCCTAGCCGGGTGGGCTAGCTTTGGTGAGGGTTGTGAGTTGTAGTGAGGGTGTTGTGGTCTTTTGGTGACGGTCACAAGGGCGATGGATGTGGATGTTTATGCTTAAACAAATAACGATTGTAATGCCTTGATTAATAGTAATGATGGTATCAAGAGTAGTAGTGACATGAATGATGAAAGTCTTATGCTTAACTGATGGCAATGATTAATGGTAATGGATGATAACAATAATGATGATGATCTGAAATGCTTAGTTATGATAATGGACATATCAGTTCCTTTCATCCTGATCATTATAATCATTGGTATAATACCCAAATAACAAGGAGCATGTAATGCAGGTGTTATGAGACATGATTAAAGGATATAACATATATATTGTCACTTTGTGTGAATATTGTACTTATACCTAAATGTCACCCTGTGTTGATAATATGCATTTCTCATTATTATGATTGTCTATCTACATCAAGAATGATAATGATAGTAGCATAATTATAGACATAAAGTGATCATCATGTTTACCAGTCGTTGATAAGGGGAATAGTTGTAGTTATATTAGTGGCTTGCATGATGATGATGATAATGGTAATGATAACGCTCATCCTATATATCTAGTATAATTACATACCTGAAGTGGACACCTCGACTAAATATTTAATATTGAGATGAGGACAAGTATAGATATAACTGCTTGATGAGGTGTGTTACATATAAGGTCATAAGTTGAAGCATAGAGTCAATAATGAGACTTGGTGGGATAAAGCACTTAATCAACAAATGGTGATGGTAATAATAGTATTGAAAATAATTGGGTTACCTGATGAATGGTAATGGTGATAATAACATGTGACTCTTTACCTCTAAAGCATGACTATATGAATGAAGTAATTTCCAAGAATATCTGGGTAACGCAGAGTCAAGGATAAATACATAAAATAGTTTCCTTATAATGGGCTTTATATACCCAATCACCAGATAAAGTAAGGTTGACAAATGTAACATCTTGAATGTCATCTCATGTTAGTAAGTATAATCCTTATAACAAACTCCGAATGTTGAATACACTAACCATGCAGGTGATGCTTCGCCATGAAAAGGCTATGAGACATATGTGATGAATACATCGCACTGATGATTACTCTTGCTAAATAGGTTACATTTATAATGTGTTCGTCCCATGATATTAATGTGAGTTCTGAGTAGCAGTGACAGTACTTGATGAGGGATTGAGATCCTAGGGTATGTGATGGTCCTTGAAATGGATCTGGATGGTTGGCCAGAGACCAAGTAATAACAGGTGATGATGAATCCTTGAGATGAATCAGGTAGATGCGGTTACAATAATAGCATAACGATTAAGTTTATATTTATTAATCTTCTGATATATCTTGCATAGATGCTAACTAATCTCAGTGAAATCATATCATGTAGTTGCCTTGATCATATATTCATCATAGCCTATAGTTGATAATGGCAAAAAGGGTTTGCCTAAGAGTTAACCCGGAAAGCATATCGTTGAATAGGCGAGGGTGTTTCTAGCTTAAAAAGGAAGATGGTAAGAGTGCATCTACAGTTATAGACTCTAGGGTATGGAACTAGGTTATAACACTGCTATGTGATGAGCATGGCGAACAGGCCCATGGCTCCGGACAGGTGATGTGATGAGCATGGTGAATAGGCCCATGGCTCAGGATACGTGATGAGTTGAGCATGGTGAACAGGCCCATGGATCAGGTTATGTGAGATGAGGAGCATGAATGCGTTCATGCCGTCATATAGTAGTTTCTGGGACAAAATACAGAACATTGGTTAAGGCCTCGTTTACGTGATTAATCTGTTCTATCTTAATCCCCAGGTTATGTGATAATATATCCTGATCTAATAATCATGTTACCTAGTGATATATCTTATCTTGTCAATCATGTCCCATCGAGAGGTATTTTTGGTTATATGCTCTTATACAGCTGGTAAGCTTGTCGGTAAGAATAGCGTTACTTTATATAGACCATTCTTATTATTTCTATTATCAATTATCTGCTGTTATAGTTTATCCTGTCGAGGTTCTGTAGTTGCGGTGGGGAGTTATGTTTCCCGCTGGGACAATGTTCGATTGTCTCACTCCGCTGGTTTTTAGGTGGCCGAGGTAGACGTGGTCGTGGTCGTGGTGTTGCGGCCGAGCAGCTTGAAGAGCAGTAGAAGGCAAGCGATGGATATGCTGCTGTTTTGGACATTTTGTAGTAGAGTCTAGAGTCATCCCTGTACTCTCAGGTCCTTGGCAGTGTTTTGACGATGTTTTATGATAAACGATCGATGATGTTGGTATATCCTGCTGTTGGCCGGATGTGGGCCTTTCTGTATATGAACAGGTGGTGAACTCATGTGATAGATGAACAGCTATTTCTGTAAGCTATAGACATGCATCAGATCTCGTGTATGTATGCATATGACATGTTTCTGTGCAGGATGAGGACTGGAAAGTAATAGTTTCACAGTTTATCTATTTCCCGCAATCAGTTTTAATTAACCCATGTTTTCATAATCTGTGGTTATGGTGATTTCCGCATGTTTTCACGTAACACCTCGTTATCTGTATGATAATGGGATGTGTTTCCACAGCTGTGTCTAACGGCTACTTGGGTCTTTCTCGGTCGAGAAGATTGTCTACCGAGAGTGTCTCGGTCGAGGATTTTGTCGACCGAGATGGACCCTGTTTCAATGTTTCAAATGAAGACATTAAGTGTGTGTATGAGTGTGCATATGTGACACTATTGAAGGGGATGACCTATCTAAATGTGGTGTTTAGCTAGGGAAGATCTAACGCTTGATTTACATAAAGTCTAAGTACTTGTACATTATATATTTGTACAAGTTTACAATTGATCACATTTCATGACATTTACAATTATTCAAGCATATAGATTCCCTAGTGCTTTGTCATCCACCTTATTCCTGCAACACTCAAGTAGCACGTTAGATTAACAAGAATGAAATGTTTGTCATTATCAAAACAAAGGTATTTACAGATGTCCATTTAGCCAACACAAGCTCCACTGCTCTAATGGTGTATGGAGGTCCAACAACTATCCAAGGTTCGTTCTTGAGTTTTTGAATGAACAAGTTGGCTAGGATTGGAAATCGAGTGAAGAAAACCAATAATCAAGCATTGATTTAGGGTTTTCACCATGAATCCAAGGTGGAAGATGATTAAAACTTACCAACATGTTATGATCGTCCTTCTCCTGCTCCTGATCTTTCCCTTGGTCGTCCAAAGCAAAGTGAGAAAAGGAATCCAAGGAAACTGTGGCAACACATCCCACTATCACACAGACAGCGAGGTCTTACGTGAAAACGTGCAAAAATCACCATAACCACAGATTACCAAAACACAGGTTAATTAAAACCGATTGCGGAAAACTAATAAACTGAGAAACTATTACATTCAAGTCCACATCCTGCAAAGAAACATGTTATATAAACTTATACGAGATCTGATACGTGTCCACTACTTAGAGCAACAGCTGTCTTATCATCACATGAGTTCATCACCTATTTAAACATACATAAAGGCCCACATCCGGCCGACAGCAGGATATACAAAACATCAACAACTATACATCGTGAAACAGCGTCAAAACACCTCCAAGGACCTAAGAGTACAGGGATGACTCTAAGACTCTACTACAAAACATCCAAAATAGCAGCATATCCATCGCTTGCCTCCTACTGCTCTTCTTGCTATTCGGCCGCAACTCCGCGACCACCACCATGTCTAGCTCGACCACCTAAAAAGGGTGTAAATCATCGGAGTGAGACAATTGAACATTGTCCCAGCGAGAAACATAACTCCCCACCGAAACTACAAAACCGTATATATATATATATATATATATATATATATATATATATATATATATATAAAGTAGCTAACTGATAAGAAGTGTAACAAGAGCAGTTATAAAATAAAGATGTTCACACTTAGCAAGCTTACCATATGTACTCAAGTATTTCTTGATGGAACATTATTAACAAGATAAGATATTACCACGTATGAGGAACATATAAGAAACTGCAAGACATAACAAGATTAACTACACAAACAAGGCCTCAACCAATGTTTCGTGTTTGTCTTAAGCAGCAAATACTATTCGGTTGGATTACGTATTATTATGCCCTAAGGAAGTGAACCGTACCATTCAAATCCAACCGACAGCTGCGAAACCCGGAGCCGGTGCCATACATGGTCAATGGAATAGCCGGACTCCACGACCTCCCATCTCGTGGTCACTGCACGAGTACAACACAAGCAGGACCGCAGTCTCATGCTGAAGTGGTCTTAGCCACAGGGTCAGGCTACCCTCTGCCTAGCCCGCCTTGGTACAGGTCTCGGCGCTAGTGAAACTGAACCACGGGCCTGTTCACCGTGCTCTGAGCCATGAACGCATTCATGCCCCTCATATCACACATCCTGAGCCATGGGCCTGTTCACCATGCTCTTATCACAATTGGGCTACGGGCATGAATCTGCACCCTTGAGTCTACAACCGAAGTTGCACTCTTACCTCCTCACTTTAGGCTAGGAGCAACCTCACATATTCAACAATATGCGCTCTGAGTTAACCCGCAGGAGAACCCGTTTCACCATCACCAATTCCTGACGATGATGGATCTATGGCCAGGGCAACTACATGATATATTCCACTATGATTAATTAGTATCTTTTATATGGATTGCAAGATTCAACCAAGTTGTATAACATGCAAACTGTAACAGGAAATAAACAATATAAACTCAACATTATGTTTTTTATTGAAATCACATCAACATGATCCATCTCAAGGATCCAATCTTCACATGTTAGCACTTGGCCTCTTGCCAACCATCCAGATCCATCTCAAGGATCATCACATACCATGGGATCTCAATCCCTCATCATATATTGCCACTGCCTCTCAAGGCTTACATCATCATCATGGAATAAACACATTACTCATCATATATGTCTCATAGCATTTCACTTGGCTATGCATCATCTGCATGGTTAGTGTAC